>SNVD02013426.1:0-600000 GCA_013180625.2 Boswellia sacra | reverse complement strand
TCAGTTTTACAAAAATCTTTATAGCAAAATAGCCACCAAAACAATATCCTTAATCGATTTCATCTTGTCAATTATTAGAATTGTAGTGTACCGGAAGTGTCCAAGCGAAGCACGTTAAAGTTCACACTTGACAGACATCGTATGTGTTAACGACAACATTGAAAGGTACAAATACAGTTTAATTCAGATTCATCCTGTCACTAAGCTATAGAAGAAAATCACTCCGGCCTGGCCACTGCTCAAACGGAGCTTGTACGACCCTTTTTTCAGTAGTGACGAGCTGCCTACCTTGATCTCCTCCTGCAGGGAAAATACTTGACGTAACTAAGTTTGCTTTTTCTCTGTGTCATTCCTGATTGTGAGGTTATAACGTTAATTGGCGGAAATGGCCTAGACCATGGTATTATGCAGATGGTTATGGTTCCGCATGTACTTTTCTCAGGTTGGCCCAACTTTGCTGACCGAAGGAATCTTATTACAGTCCAAGAAAACAAAGGAATCTTAATACAATAATATACATGATCTCCCACTGCACGAATATGATATATTTGCTAGCAAATCACAGTACTTGAAATGAAATTATTTAGTGGCGCACACGACTTATGAAATTAACGATAAAGCTTATCCGCTTTTTTGGTCAATTATTTGAGACAAATGCGAACGAGATTTTTTAATTAGTTAATTCGTAAGAAAGAAACTGATGGATACGGAGAATCTTTATTGCTATAACACAAAAAAGTGGTCGCCGGGGGCACTGTTGAGATTATGTTATTGCTTTCTCTCTTTCTTCTAATAGTCAATGTATATAGAATGGAGTCCCATCAAGCATAGAGCCATACAGAGGCAAGGACTCAGCAACATGTGATGTGTCGCTCAATCATGGATGTCTTGGCTATTGCGTGCTTGAATGATTCACATCAATTCCAATTACCCCGCAAGGACGCAAAGGTCTTATCTTCATCCTTCAGTTCGTGGTTTCCCATTGAGGCCCTTTTGAGTGAGTTGGTGATTGCAAACCACATAAAACGTTTCTGAATAAGAACAAATGGAAATAAAAACAAATGGAGTTCTTATTATATATCTTGAATAGAACAGAGGTCCATTTTTATATGTGGCACTCCTTTCAGTGAGGTTTTGGGGTTACTCTTTGCAACTTCTGCATATAGTTGTTCTGAAACATCAATTTATACATGGATGCATGTCTTAGATAGAAGCTTCAAAAAGAGCTAACTGCATGCTCGAGAGTCTAGCTACTAAAGTGAAATGGTGATTATCATTGCTAAGTGTAATTATAGAAGTGTTTTAATCACTCGCGGACCTGTGTCTCACTTTAGTTATCAGCCTAATAGACCAAAAAAGAGAATCATCCAACTCTCACAAGAGTCCTGTAAAGTCATTCAACTTTCAGAATTCTTGTCGCTTACAAGTTCCCATCATGGTTTAATTCTACTTAAACCAGATTCTTTTCAAATTGAATCAATGACCAGATTCAGGTTAGTGTTTGAGTTTCAGCCTTAAAAGTGGAATGGCCCTCAATGAATCCACAAGATAATGTTTGATTGTTTAATTTCGATCTATTATAACGACTGTGGCCTGTGAATTCAGGTAAATTTCAGGACATTCTTTTTTTTCCCTAAAAAATTCAGATAGTTTCAAGTGGTTAGGAATTCATTATAAATTCTATAAGCAATACTATACCTACAATTTATTTACAATCAATTTTTTTTATAACCCGAGTTAGCTAAAATTCATTGGGAAAAAAAAAAAGAATACGAGGAATTTTGTTTCAAATTCTGCACTAAACTCGTTAAGAACTTCCTTTTAAAGTAAATCTTTGGAGGGTAGTATTGTGTGAGCTTAATATATATCATACTATAAAAGAAGTTAGAGGATGTATTGCCCCAAAAACGTTAACATAAATGATATGAATGAATCAATGAATAAATTAAAAAGCAGAATGACTGAGATAAAAGCTCTAAAATTTTGATGAATCATTGATTACATGTTACTGTTAGTAACAGATTTGACGCAAGTGGATTCCCTTTGGGGTCTATGTCAGAGCATCTTCCAAGGCACCTACAAGTCTTTTCTAGCATTATCAAGAGGAAATGACAGATTCAAAGAATCTTTGTCTATAAAAACCCACAAACATTTCGGAGGAGTTGTGCCCAATTAAAAGATTTCCTTGGTAATATGGCTTTCTCTAAAAAATGCCAATACGTCTACTTGGCGTTTCTCCTTGTCTTAACCATTTGGGCCATTCAAGCTCCATGCCGCCCTCTCAATGAGGAATTCGTGGTACAGAGGCATGAAGAATGGATGGCTCAATATGGACGCGTCTACAAAGATGCATCAGAGAAGGACACACGCTTTAAGATTTTCAAGAACAACTTAGAATATATTGAAAATTTTAACAATGGTGTGGACCGTGGATACAAGCTAGCAATTAACAAATTTGCAGACCTTACTGATGATGAATTTCGCAGTATCTATACTGGTTACCGGGGAAAAAATTCCAAACTTACGTCCACATCAAAAGCCACACCTTTTGAATATGAAAACTTAACAGCCGTACCAACTAGTTTGGACTGGAGAAAAAACGGTGCCGTGACCCCTGTCAAGGACCAAGGCAGATGTGGTAAGCACCACATTATGAAAGTATTTTTGTGTGTTTCTGATGTATTCTCTATTTTTCAGTCACTAATTATTTTGTATTACCAATATATATATAGGTTGTTGTTGGGCATTTTCAGCTGTGGCAGCCATGGAGGGAATAACAAAAATCAAGACAGGTAAGTTGATATCGTTATCAGAGCAAGAACTTGTCGACTGTGATACAGAAACAGGGAATCAAGGTTGTGAAGGTGGACTCATGGAGAACGCGTTTGAGTTCATTATGAGCAACGGTGGCCTAACAACCGAGGCAAATTACCCTTACGAGGGAGTAGATGGATATTGCCAAACTAAGAAGGCAGCAAATCGGGCAGCCACTATAAGTGGGTACAGAGATGTTCCAGCTAACAACGAGAATGCCTTGTTGCAAGCTGTGACAAAGCAACCAGTTTCTGTTGCAATTGAGGGTAGTAGCTATGATTTCAGGTTTTACTCGAGTGGCATCTTCTCTGGCGACTGTGACACATATCTAAACCATGCTGTTACTGCTGTTGGGTATGGTACTGGCACTGATGGCACCAAGTACTGGTTGATCAAGAATTCTTGGGGTGAAAATTGGGGTGAGAGTGGGTATATGAAGATTCAGAGAGATACTGGTGCCAGCGAAGGCCTTTGTGGACTTGCCATGAAAGCTTCTTATCCAACTCTTTGAGTGAAAAATAATAGTGGGTGGTATTATTCTAAATGTAAATATTATTGCAAGAACATGTAGTAATTTGAACGTGTTCATTGTAGCGGTGTGTTGAATAAAACTTTAATGTCAATATCATGCACTTTAATTTAACCTCTCTTTCTACTGCCAAGAAAAAGAGAGGGGTGAACGTACAGTTTGGAGGTGTTATGTCATACACCTATGTTTCCCAACTTCAAATACTTGTACAAAGTTCAGCAGTAAAGTTTGCTTATGTTTGAGTTTCCAACGTTTTTCCCTTGTGTGACAGTTAAGTTTCTATCCAACAGTCTTGGTAAAGTGCTGTCTGCCTGAAGATCAGTCAAAATCATGCCTTGAGAAGACAAAGCGAGAAACCCCAAATGGCTTTGGGGCTCCAAGAGCATGATACAGTACTGGACAAGTTGTGTTGATTCACCAAAATGGCTTTCAGGCTCCAAAGCTGATGGAACAATGCATAAACTACGTTTACAGGTCAGACAGCTAGGCCTAGTCCAATAATTAAGCAAACAAAACACGCTTGAAATTACGACAAAAGAGAATTAGAACCTGTCACCCCGCCTTCTTCCACTTCAACCGATCTATTCAATAAGATTAGTTTTATTGAATGGCTTTAACTTCTCTATCTTCATATATTACGATGACTCTTTAATTTTCAAATTTATTCCTATAAATAAAATCACTTCATCTTCAGAGGATAGTATGTAGTACCTTTGAAACAGCCAGGAACAAATTCAGCCCAAGATATTCCTGCATCAGTATCACTCTATATATAGCAATTAATTTGCTTGAAGAAGTTACTTGGTTTTTCTGTTTAGGCTAAGCTTACTTTGGTATTAACTTCATCTTACTCACTGATTATGTTTATGTACCAATTATTAATTTTTTTTGAATAATATGGACTTACTATTCAAGATAAGAAAGTACTTAACAAAAGAGACTTCCCATGCTACCACCAAATCAGAATATAATAACACGATTACTTGTGGTAGTAAACAAGATAAGCTTTCAAGAAAAGAATCAGAAAACAATGCATGAAGTCTGCAAAGTCCGCACAATGCTTCAATAATGCTATGAAGTTGAAGGTGACAAGCAAGAAAGGACCAATGCAATTTGAGCTATAATTATCATGAGCTGAGTTCAAGTTTACATTAGCCTGACATCAGTCAGTTTATAAGCCTAATTCAACAGACGAGACAATTTTGCATGATTTAATGTGATAACAACAGCAGTCGAGGACAAAAGCTGGTGTCTATGTTCCCATGGCAGCAGAGCAGAAAAATACCTGGATGGGTAATCACTTCGATTTTATACTCTAATGTAATGAACACTCAAAGCCGTAAGAGTAGAATAAAGAGTTTACAATTGAAAGCCGCAACCATAAGAGCCACCAACTCGAGCCCTAAGGATTAATCATGAATTGCGTGTTGTTCACTCTGATTACTTTAGTTGAATTATGTACAAAAGAGATGCATATATTTCCTTTTAGGACTAAAAGGAGGCAGCGTGGTTGGATTAATAATAGATGTTGAGGATATGAGGTAATTTATAGCCATTTATTGAACTTGAAATTCACGTACTCTTCTTTCCCGGAGTTGACCTTTACGCGGAAGATTTAGTAAGAAAAATATACTAGTATAGGCGGAAGTTCCGAGAACAACGAACCTGTTCAGATATAGTTGCTTCAATCCTTCTAAAGTGCATGCTTATCCTTAGTCCTCTCAAACTAGTCCATATTAAGTAGGAGCCAACTGATTTTCATCTCTCTCACGCATGGATTAGATAACTCAGGAACAGAACAAGATTGAGACATGGAGAGTCCCCAACTTCCCAAATGAAGAGCAACGTCAACATAAATGAGGAGCGCTAGCTGGTGAATGCCTTTGTGCAAAAGTATTTATGGTTTTCCAAGAAAATGTAGTGTGAATCGAGAGGGAGACACCACCCCTGCTTCTCTCAAATGGCTTTTAGCTATTATAGAGAATTTTTCCAATTCTTCACTTCCCTGAAAAACTTTTCTGATCAAGACTGGACAATGCCCAGCTTTCACTGTTTTTGGATGAAATTGGGGAACTAATGGTTAATGGACATGTTGTTGCTGGATGAATATGGAAGTAATAGTTCAAGTATATGTTATCGCGAGCGGCCATAAATATTGCCAGCCAATTTTGAGTTTAAATTATGCCTTTGGTCATGCTGACAATTAGAAGAAGGTTCTAGAGGAGCAACCTAGCGTACTAGAAGTTGTTGATTATGACTTCATCCTACCCTAAATATATATAATCATGAAGCAGCAAGCCTAAATCATAACCATATTTCCTGCTATGTCAAGGACTTGCTTTTAGTCCAGCTTCTCTTGGTTTAACAGAAAAAATCTACCATCATATGGCTGATGGAAGGTTGTACTATGACGGATTTAGGTCCCAAGAGAAAAGCTTGGACCTCGCAAGAAGCCTAGAACACCAGATAAGAATTGGTTTCAGAACACAACCAATGAAGAGTTTCATACAATATAAAGAAGTGGAATATTATCTTTTAAGGGAAATATTATTATTTATAAAGTTGGTGAATCATCTATTCAAAGATAAACCTGGACCAGAATTTAGACTACAAACACCACTAATCTTTGTACGTCAAACATAATTAGTAGAAAAGCAAAATAAACAAAATATCTGCAAACTGAAAGGAATTCTAATGCTTGCAAACACATAACAAGAGACGCAATTTAAGAAAACTATCATGCTATGACTAGAGAACCTTTGAAAATGTGACACTACCAATGAGAAAATTCTCAGCTCCTAGATCTCAAAATGCAGTCAAGCAAAGCTTAATATAATCTCTCCAAATCTAACTACTGGATTGTCGCAACTCTGGGCGAACAAAATCTGCATCTGGAGGCACAGAGATGTCCACAGTTGGTCTCAACTGAGCACAAACTTCAATAGCTCCATGAACAGGATCAGACAGGAAATTGCTAATGAGGTCCTGGTTGATAGGAGCGCCTGCATCTACTGCTACCAAAGCTTGTTGGGTAAGAACATAATCAAATCGAGGGGCCCACTTCCTTGATCCCAACCGTGCTGTTGTTGAACAGTTATCAACCATGAATGAGACTCCACGAGCATGCATGAAAGGGTTCAAAGAATCCACTGCTTCTATCAGACTCTCATTAATGATTTCTGAGTAGGAGTGCCCCTTCTTCCTCAAGACCTCAATCTGAAATTTTGCATTCATAAATCATAGGTAATTAAATGCAAAGTGACAAAAACAAAATGCAGAATCACCAACCATTCAGTGAGAATACAAAAGCTTCAACCAGAAAGAATTGATAGAACTAGTTACCTGAGCCATCATAAGTGCCACAAAGACGCCAGCAGTGAAAGGATACAATGGACCCAAGTCACCCTTGGGTCGAGTTGCTCGAACACGTTCACCTACTTTCCACATCCGAGTTTGATCAATCTTACCCATTGGGAAAGCCGGTAGACCCTCCTTTTCCTGTAAAAAAGGGCTTAATCAACCACCCAAAAAAACTAATACTAAGAATTAAAAAAAAAAAAAAAAAGGTCTACAGAATGGTATCAGCTTACGTAAAATCGACGTCCAGCTAAGACAACACTGCGAATCTCACTCCCACTCGCAACATCTTCATAACACTCATATAAGATGTCCATGCAAGGATAATATGAGGCACTGTATGCAGCCTCAAATTCCTTTTTGTCATCCTCAGACAGTGCGTTATAAACAGCCAACATACCCTACCGAAACAAATACATGCAAACGGATAAAAAAGTAGAGTCCAATACAAAAACGTTTTCCCCAATAAAACAACATAGGCAGAGACAAAAAGGAACCTTTGTTGAGATGGTTTTTGATGCAATTCCTGTTATGCACTCAACAGTATTCTTGTAAGCCAAATCTTCACTCATTCCATTCTCAGTGTATCTTCTAAACAAGGACTCAACAACTCCGTGTACGGCACCCAGTAATATGCCTATAAGCCAAAACAATATAATGAGACACCATATAACTGAACAATTGAGGAACCATTGAGAAAGCAGATGGGAGAGCATCATTGAAGTAATCGCACAAACTACTGAGCTTACCCCGTTCCCCAAAAATGTCACTTCTATACTCCTGTTCCAATGTGGTAGCAAAGGTAAAAGGAGAGCCAAGGGCAACCGACCAACCCAAGGCAACATCGGTAGCTCTACCATCAACATCCTATATGATAAACAACGGAATGAACAATTATTAGGTCTGCCAGATCAGAGGTTTAAATGTGACAAAAGTTTGTCAACGGGAGGACGTAGAGTAGCAGAGAGAGAAACATAGACAGAGACAGAGAACCTGATGGACAGCAAAACTGGCATTAATTCCAGCTCCATTTATTTCTTTACCCTGAACATAGAGTCTCCTAACAGAAGGCCCCATACCCTTGGGGCAAACTGCAATAACACTAATGTTCTTTGGAAAATCAAGACCTAGTGATTGCAAATGACCGAGAAGAAACCCATGAGAAAGGCCAAGGATGCTGTTTGGTTTCATATGGGAGAATATCTTCTCATAGTTATCTGCCTGCAGCAAAGAGGAGAAAGAGTAAGTGCTGGCAAAGAAGGAAACAAAACAAACATAGAATAAAGTATTGAAAGAAAACTTTCCCAAGCATCACGAGTGAGAAACACACAAGTCATCCAATATTAAATAAAAATAAAATAAAATAAAATTGATTTCAACTGAACTTCTGCTGCATAAGAGTTGCACACTGAAAGGATTCACAGCAAATGGAAAATACCCTCAAGTAATTAAGGCAAGAAATATACTTCACAAAATCTACTCCCAACTAATTCTTACTAGTTTGTTTAGGCTTTTCTAGTGATTAAATGCGCATAAACCTACAAACATCAAATTGGATAGGTTAAAATACACAAGAAACCACATATATTAAAATTTAATAGATTAAATGTAACCGAATTCTAAGCACAACCCAAATTCTGTGCAAACAACCAAAGCATATAACTAATGGTTTAAGGTGTTGACAGGGTAACAAGGAATACAACAAGAACAATGAAAACTAACCTTGTTAAAAAGATCACAGTTGAATATAATAAGTATTGATAAACGAAAATGATTTATCACTAAAGAAATAGTGAAGGATTAATAAACACAACAGAAATGAGCACTTCTATTAAATTCCAGCTACGACTTGATTAGGCCACAACTACTAATGCAATATTTCATTTTCTATCCTTGTCACATGTCAAAGTTCTGTTCAATCAGTACGATATAATGAACCACATCTAATGGGGAATTATCAAGAAATGTACAAACCTGTGCAGCATCAGAAATGAGTAACAAAACAAGATCACTTCCTGAAACAGTTTCCAATATGTCTCCCAAAGTTCCGGTCTCTTCAGTGAATCCCGCAGCACGAGCTTCAGCAAAAGAGCGGGAGCCTTTCCTCAAACCAATCTGCAATGCAAGAAAGCAACCACAACGAGTGAAGTTTCTTTCCATTTAATGAAAAAGTCATATCCACGATAGGATCGAACAGCCCTTACCTTCACAACAATATCAGACTTTGCCTCGGCAAGTGAATCCCTCAAATTCTGTGCTTGAGCCGGCCCCTATGAAAATCCCAGATGTTAACAACAAAAAAACAAACAAACAGAGAGTTTTAATACATGAACTCCATAACAAACCATACATAAATCGAACATCTAGCATTAAACATATAACATAATATGGATATAAAAAATTAAACTTTAACTTGAAATACTTAAAAAGTTACAAACTTAATATTTGATAATATCATAAAGTAACACGAGAAGATGATGAAAGAGAGATTAACGAACCTGAGATCCCCATCCAATGACTCCAATCTGCTTAATCCCCTTGAAAGCATCGGGCAACAAATGGAACAAATTTCTCCCGCCTCTCACAATATACTAAGCCCAGTGGGAAAAAAAAAAGAAAGAAAAAGATTCACTAAGCGGCGTCGTGTAATCAGTGAAAAGGAAACGCAAAATTTTTGTTTCTTTGTTTGATACCTCGTCGTGGCCAGCGAGAGAGATCTTCTCTTTCTGGAAAACTTTGCTGTCGAAGTCAAGCGACGTCGTGGGAGTGATGGAAGACAAGGAGACCATTTTAGCGGAGAGGGATGATCGGCCGCTGGATGAGACATTGTATGTGGGGAAACGGGAGATCAGAGCTTTCAAGGTTGGTGAGTTCGATGAGATCAATGGCGACAGAAACACTTGTTTCAAGTCCAAGGATTTGGGTTTATGTTGTGACGATGAAAGTGCAAGTGAAGCTGAAGCTGGTGCTAGCGAAGTGGCGGCCATTTTTGTTAGCGTGAGAAACAGAGCGGCAGTTCGTTACGCTTTTATTGTTGGCTTTAAACGGAGTGAAGTGGGGCACACACGTGAGGTGGGAGAGGAAACGGCGTCGTTGCGCAACGAGACTGAGAAAAGGTGAGCGGTAAGTTAAAGCAATTAGATTAATTAGATATGTATTATAATTATTTTTTTAAAGGATGAAATTGAAGAATTTTGTTTAATAAATGATTATATAATCGAAATGAAATCCCTAGAATTTGGTAATCTGACATTTATATTGTCAAGTGGTGACAAAACCAGCCACAAATTTTAAGGTGGTGAAGCACGTTGGTTCTACTTCTTTATACTTCCTACATAGTCATTTGTGCTTAGTCACGTGACTTTAACATTTTAGAAGAAAATGAAATAAGTATAATCATTTCAGACACAGTATCTTTCGGTATTCTGAAAGGGAACTTGGCGTCCCATTAGTTTAATGTGGCCATCGGGTTACCATTTGGATCATAAACATCACACTCATGTGTCCAAATACAGATGATAATCAAACGGCTCTACTTGAGTGAAGTGGGATGAGAGAAAACAAAATCATACTACGTTCTAATTGATTCAACCTAAATATAATATAAAAAATGCAATGAATGGAATTCAATTTCAAATCTTCTTTCCAACTCTTTAATATATATTTAAGAACATTAATAGACTTTAAAACTTATAAATCATAATGATTGGTCAAATTTTAAGAGAAATATCTCCTAGGGGAAGATTAATAATTCGGACTTTGATTCTATTACATATGTTAATCAATATGAATATATGTAATAAATTCTGGTGATTATATTAAGCTTATATAGTATTAATTAAATGAATGGTGAACTTAATTTTTTGATGATTTTGTATTATTGGTGCTTTTGGTGATTATATGAAGCTTATGTGATATTACTGTAAAGGGAAGCTCTTCTTTGTTCTACGAACAACAATGTAGGCACAAGTCTTTAAATACTTCCTATCTAACGAAATGCTATTGGATCAAATTACAAAGGCATTGTTGAGAAAAAGATGACTTTTCCCAAATTAAATGAAAATTAGATTCATATAACAAGAGAAAGGTTTTCCATTACTTATTTGTGGCCATGAAATAGGGATTACGTGGAACAGAATAGACTACGCAGTAGAACAGTAGAAACACCCGTTTTTTCTATATTTTGGACCTTAGCTCTATAGAACCATATGTTACTACTGAAACATAGAAGAATTGAAGTCTTAGATCAAGGGCATTAGTGTAGATGAAAAATATTACACTATGAAAAGACAAAATAGTCCTTATTCAACCATCGTGAAAGTCATACACTTGACACTAATTAAACGGTCTAGATCTTTCACACATGTGAAAGAAGGCTATAAAAAGAAGAATTTAGGATCGAGAACTAAAGCATGAAAGTTAGAGCCTTAAAAAACCCTCAGCAACTAACTTGAGGGAATTTGGGGGAAAAGGTGAGAGAAACCCTAGCTGTCACTACTCATGACTATTGTCAACCAATACTGCATTACTGCTCCCACTGTTCATCGATACTATTCACAACAAATTTTCATCAATACTATTCATTACACTGCTCATCATCTACTATTCACTGATCACTGTTCATCATTAACTGTTCACCGCTCACAACAACTCTTACTTATTTGCTACTATTTATAATGTTATTTTCTACTTGAATACTCGTCCTTTACACTTTATTATTGAATCATCACCCCCATCACTAAATTGCATGTCGGAGGGTGTAAGCTGGGAAGACCTGCGTCCTCTGATATGTTTGGATGGTTTTACAAGTTAGATTTATCAGGCCACTGAAGGTATCTGATTTGTAGGTTTTGCAAGTTAAATTTATCAGGCCACTGAAGGCGTCTGACTTGTGCTACAAATCGGAAAGACAGTGCGCTAAGGAAAGCTCTCGACCATGATGATCCCTTCCCAAGTAGGTGTTCATTCCTGATCACAACGATCCTCTCTCGAGCACATGGAAGTGGACTACTGAGCTTTGAGGGGTATTTTAGCATTCATTTCATACTCAACATGTAGATCGACCTCAATTCACATGTCCTTTGATGTTGGTTGATCTTTATGCATCAAAAATTACATATATTAATATTGATTATATCTTCAAAGTGACATGAATATTGTATGATTGGTCAACTTACTTTTTTTTTAATTCTTTAGAAATTAATTAAACTTTAAATTTTGATTTAAATATATTGATAAATGTGTGTTTTCTAAAAACATTTTTCATAATATATAAACAAAAAAGCAAGCATGAAATATTATTGTTTATATAGTTGGCGAATTATCTATTCAAAGATACAATACCATAAATTTAAATTAGATAGACCTGGAGTAGAATTTAGACCACAAACACCACTCATCTGTGAAAGTCATAACATAATTCTTAGAAACGTAAAATAAACAAAATATCATCAAACTGAGAGGAATTCTAAAGCTTGCAAACACATAACAAGAGATGCGATTCAAGAAAACTATCATGCTAAGACTAGATCTCAAAATGCATTCAAGCAAAGCTTAATATAATCTCTCCAAATCTAACTACTGGATTGACGCAACTCTGGGCGAACAAAATCTGCATCTGGAGGCACAGAGATGTCCACAGTTGGTCTCAACTGAGCACAAACTTCAACAGCTCCATGAACAGGATCAGATAGGAAATTGCTAATGAGGTCCTCTTTGATAGGAGCGCCTGCATCTACTGCTACCAAAGCTTGTTGGGTAAGAACATAATCAAATCGAGGGGCCCATTTCCTTGATCCCAACCGTGCTGTTGTTGAACAGTTATCAACCATGAATGAGACTCCTCGAGCATGCATGAAAGGGTTCAAAGAATCCACTGCTTCTATCACAACTTTTTTTTTTTTTGGAAAAGTTACTTAGTAATATAAATCCAAAAAAATTAAAATGTACAAAAATCCGAGGGGCATACCCCAAGAATTACAAGAAGGACGTAAAGTCCAAACACACAATCCAACAAAGATAAAAAAATATAGACCACAAGCGGCCTAAAACAAAGTAAAAGGCCATAAACGGCCTTAACAACATAAATAATAAATGGCCACAAAAAGTTTAAATCATAAAAATACAAGAGCTTCAGTCGTTCTTGTTTTTCTTCTTCTTACCCTTCTTTACCGGGGTAGCTGGGGTGTCCGTATGAGTATGATCAATCCTATTAGATTGGTCCTCATCATTCAGCCTATTTAAAGGCTCAAAACGGGAGGAAGAAGTCTCAAGAGGTTGTCCTGTGTTTATCCGCCCTGACGAAACAGATGCCTCGCGATTGGTTGAATAATGGATAGTACCCAAAAGCTTACCTTGGTCGGTCGCAAAAGGAGATAGAGAGTCAGATTCTGAGACTGACTCTGTGCTCAAAACTGTAGCAGCCTTAGGAGGCACAACTTGCACTAAAGAATCTGCTGGAATAGCAACAGCTTTGGAACTCTCAGCGACATCAGTCGCAACCTTACCCGAATTCAAGGGGGCACCATCAGAAGGGGTGCTATCAGAGGTGCTAGCCTCAATCTTATCCTGGACTGGAGTCTTTGTCGGTTCCGGACAACGGTGACCAAACCTGCGATATTTGGAGCAACGTTTTGGAATCCACTCATATTCGACTTCAATTTGGATGGGCTCAGGAGAGAGTTTGCACTTGAACTCAAAGTTCTGGATCGGAGGGCGCTTTGCATCAAGAAGAACACATACCCTCGCATACTCCAATCTGGAAAGATCGGAAGTCATCTTGTCACAAGACATAGGTTGTCCAACCATGCTGGAAACAATGCTAAGACCTTTGGTTGTCCACAAAGGGAAAGGCAGGCCATATAATCGGATCCAAACAGGAATATACCTCAATTGATTTGCATTAAAATCTAAATACGGGTTCCAAGGTTGTAAGATAATTGTTTTACCTCCGAACATCCAAGGACCGCGAGCAATTATGTTATGAACCTCTTCCTCCGTTTGGAAGCGGAAGATGAGAAACCCCTTGTTTGTAGAACGGACGTCCTCCAAGCCGCTGGATTTCCATGCACGCATGGCCAACGAGCGAGCAGCATGAAAAGGCATCACATATCCCGGAAATAAACCAACAAGACATCTACGTCATTCAGCCACATTTTCATCAACGATCTCATCAGGGATCTCAAGCACTGTACCCGGTTTCTTGGGAGTAATCCCTAGCAGTTTGCATCGATTACTCGAATCGGTAATCTTAACTTTGTCGGCCCAATTAGTCTTATGCGAATCCATTGATCAAACCACAAGGAATCAGGAAATCGACCAACAAGCAAAGATGCATGAAATAACCTGAAGAACAAACTAGGCGGGGCTGATGAACAGTATCTCCGGTAAATAAATAGTAATCACCGCAATGAACAGTAATATCCGAATTGAAGAAGCGGCGATTTGAGGGGTTTTTCGTTGGAATCAGATGACGGCCAAGAAGGAAAAGTTGGTCAGTGTTGCCCGATCTACTAGATGGTGGCGAAGGTGAGATACAACTCGCCGTTTTCCGGCGAGATGTGGCGGTGAATAGTAAATCCGAAACTTTGAGGCCTTGAACGGAGGTGTTGCGGCGCGAATCTGGTGGTGCTGATGAAGGGAAACTTGTAGAACGTTGCCTGATCTACAAGAATTTGATGGAGGTGAGATGTCACTCGCCGGTGACAGGCGGCAGGCGGCGGTAAATAGTAAAAATCCGAAACTTTGTGGCCCTAAACGGAGGTGTTGCGGCGTGAATCTGGTGGTGCTGATGAATGAAAAGTTGTAGATTGAGCCAAGGCCAACACGATGGTGATGGTAGTGTCGTTTCACTCGCCGGTTAGCAGTGGATGAATAGTAAATCCGAACACTGTTTTCGACGGTTTTGATCGCCTTCCGGTCGGAATCTGAAGAGGGTCAAGAAGGAAAGTTTCCTCAGGATATTCTGATCTACAACATATGTAAATCTCAAAGGCTGATTCGCTAAACGAGCGGAGTGAACAGTAACTCCGGCGATCCTAGTTAAGAGAAAATTTTCTCCCTCCCTAAACCCTTGCTTCTATCACACCCTCATTAATGATTTCTGAGTAGGAGTGCCCCTTCTTCCTCAAGACCTCAATCTGAAATTTTGCACACATAAATAATAGGTCAACGCAAAGCCGAAAAAAAAATGCAGAATCACCAACTATTCAATGAGGATACAAAAGCTTCAACTAAAAATAATTGATAGAACTAGTTACCTGGGCCATCATAAGGGCCACAAAGACCCCAGCAGTGAAAGAATACAATGGACACAAGTCAGCTTTGGGTCGAGTTGCTCGAACACGTTCACCTACTTTCCACATCCGAGTTTGATCAATCTTACCCATTGGGAAAACCGGTAGACCCTCCTTTTCCTGTAAAAAAGTGCTTAATCAACCACCCAAAACAAATAATACTAAGAATTAAAAAAAGGTCTACAGAATGGTATCAGCTTACATAAAATCGACGTCCAGCTAAAACAACACTGCGAATCTCACTCCCACTAGCAACATCCTCATAACACTCATATAAGATGTCTATGCAGGGATAATATGAGGCACCGTATGCAGCCTCAAACTCCTTTTTGTCATCCTCAGACAGTGAGTTATAAACAGCCAACATACCCTACCAAAACAAATACATGCAAATAGATCAACAAGTAGAGTCCTATACAAAAACATTTACCCCTATAAAACAACATAGGTAGAGACAAAAAGGAACCTTTGTTGAGATGGTCTTTGATACGATTCCTGTTATGCACTCAACAGTATTCTTGTAAGCCAAATCTTCACTCATTGCATTCTCAGTGTATCTTCTAAATAAGGACTCTACAACTCCGTGTACAGCACCCAAATTTATGCCTATAAGTGAAAATAATATAATGAGACACCTTATACCTTAAATATTGAGGAACCATTGAGAAAGCAGATGAAAGAGCATCAATAAAGTAATCACATAAACTACTGAGCTTACCGCGTTCCCCAAAAATGTCACTTCTGTACTCCTGTTCCAATGTGGTAGCAAAGGTAAAAGGAGAACCAAGGGCAACTGACCAACCCAAGGCAACATCGGTAGCTCTACCATCAACATCCTATATGACAAACAAGGGAATGGACAATTATTAGGTTTGCCAGATCAGAGGTTTAAATGTTGTCACAGTTTGTTAATGGAAGGATGTAGAGAAGCAGATAAGGAAACATAGACACAGACAGAGAACCTGATGGACAGCAAAACTGGCATTAATTCCAGCTCCATTTATTTCTTTACCCTGAACATAGAGTCTCCTAACAGAAGGCCCCATCCCCTTGGGGCAAACAGCAATGACACTAATGTTCTTTGGAAAATCAAGACCTAGTGATTGTAAATGACCGAGAAGAAACCCATGAGAAAGGCCAAGGATGCTGTTTGGTTTCATATGGGAGAAAATCTTCTCATAGTTATCTCCCTGCGGCAAAAAGGAGAAAAAGTAAGTGCTAGCAAAGAAAGAAACAAAACAAACATAGAATAAAGCATTGAAAGAAAACTTTCCCAAGCATCATGAGTGAGAATCACACAAGTCATCCCATATTAAATTAAAAAAATAAAATAAAATCGATTTCAACTGAACTTCTGCTGCAGAAGAGTTGCACCTTGAAAGGATTCACATCGATCAAATGGAAAACACGGCATCAAGTAATTAAGGCAAGAAATAGACTTCGCAAAATCTACTCCCAACTGATTCTCACTAGTTTGTTTAGGCCTTTCTAGAGATTAAATACGCACAAAGCTACATACATTGAATTGGATAGTTAAAACACACAAGAAACCACATATTTTAGTTTTAATAGATTAAATGCCCACATAGACAAGAATGCAGATTTTGAATAAACATATGTAACCAAATTCCAAGCACAACCCAAATTCTGTGCAAACAACTAAAGCATATAACTAATGGTTTAATGTGTTTGACAGAGGAACAAGGAATCTAACAAGAATAATGAAAATTAGGGGGACGTTTGTTTTTTTCACTTCACACTTTTCTAACACTTTAACACTTATCAGCATTTACTTCTGTATTACGTTTAAATTTTCAATAAGTCTTAAATTGATAAATTAATTTCAATATAACCTATTCATCCTTATTATAGAATTAAAAGATATTGATAGTTAATATATTATACACATTAAATAGCTTACAAAATTAAATCAGAAAAAATATTAATAAATAGTAAACTTACCTATTAAATATACACATCTATTAAATTATGGTAAATAATAAATATAGTACTTAATAATATAACATGTTGGTAATAAATATTAAAAATAAAAAAATTAACAAATATATAAAAAGAATTTTTAATAAGTTAAAATAATAAATTTTAAAAATTTGAAAAGTTAGCCGTCACTGTTCGTCAGTAAACTTACTTCAACGGCAACAAAGCATCATTGATTATTGATAGTTATATGGTTGAGTAGATCATTCAGTGATGATCATTTTGGTGTAAGTATTGGTCCACATGCTATAGGAAATTATGGCCAGCAATATCTCAAATGAATGTCCGATAGCTGCTATGGAAGTTTTTATACATTTTCTAATTTTTATTTAATTCATTAATATGAATGAAAACAACTAGTAAATATTATATAATTTTTAATATTATATTAATTTTTACAATAGAAAATATAAAAGTATTTTTGTAAAATAAATCAATTGAGATATTTCTTAAAAAAAGTATTTTTTTTTTTGTTTAAGTGCTATATCACTTATTTTAAGTGCTAAACTACAAAAGAAACAAAAAAATTAACACTGAAATCTTAATATATTAAGACCTACATTGAAAAATGGGAAAAAAAAAACCAAATAGGCCCTCTCTTTGTCGAAAGAACACAGTAGAATACAGTAAGGATTGCTAAATTAAATTTATTTATCACTAAAGAAATAGTGAAGGATTACTCAACGCAAACAGAAATGAGCACTTCTATTAAGTTCCTGCTACGACTTGATTAGGCCACAACTAGAGTGTAATATTTCATTTTCTATCCTTTTCACATGCCAAAGTTCTGTTCAATCAGTAAGATATAACAAACCACATCTAAGGGGGAATTATCAACAATGTAAAGACCTGTGCAGCATCAGAAATGAGTAACAAAACAAGATCACTTCCTGAAACAGTTTCCCATATGTCTCCTAAAGTTCCGGTCTCTTCAGTGAAACCTGCAGCACGAGCTTCAGCAAAAGAGCGGGAGCCTTTCCTCAACCCAATCTGCAATACAACAAAGCAACCACTGTAATGCCCATTGGGCTTGTAGAAGGCCTGGCCCAGCCCAAAATAATAATAATAATAATTATTATTATAAATATAAATATAATAAATAAATAATAAGAGAAGGGGGAGACGGCAGAAACGGGTAAGAAGAGAGGGGAAATGATTTGTACTGTTCATGCCGGATACTGTTTACCGTCGCATTTGACCGTCGATTTCGATCGATTTTCGGTGAGTCTCCGATCCCACAATATGTCGTTTTAAAGCTTGTAATGTCCTCTTTCCATCCATACATGTATTGTCCTTGGATTCTTCACCGTTTTTGCGAATCGAAGCATGGAAGCCGACGGCTTCCTATGCATTTTTCGGTCAAAATCCGGTGAGTTACCGGTAAATCTTTACATTGAATTAAAGTTTATTCCATGCTCTTTCTAACCATACAAATTTTGTTACATGTTGATATATGAATTTTGCAAATCGGAGAGAAATGAAATTCGGCCACTATTCACTCGCCGGCGACGACTTTCCGACGACATTTCCGGTTATGCTTTCCGGCCATTAAATAATTCTTATAACATTATTCATCCATAAAGGAGCTTAAATTCAGTGAGTGGATTATATTTTGATAATTTCATATTATATTAAAGTGTATTAAATTTAAGTTTTTTTCATTTGATTTAAGTTATTAGTTTGATTGATTGATTGAGTTATATTAAATGTTTTTAGGACAGATAATGATGATGTATGTATTTAAAAATAAATACGTGTAAATTATTAATTGTGGATAAGAGAGATAGTTATGGGTAGTGCTAATAGATTAATTTTTGAATATATATAGTAAGTGAAGTCTTGAAAAGTTTGAGTACAATAGAAAAATAAATTTAAAGTGACAGATGTAGAATGAATGTATGTTAAATGATAATAGAAAGTAGAAAGTTTTTTTTATGATTGGAAAGGAGACATTTATAATTATATGAATTGGAATAGTAAATTGAAGTATTTAGTTATTTTCTTTAAATACATACACATGTTGAAGAAATAATGTTTTTTGTTATTTACAAAATGATGAGTGATTTTATATTTAGATTAATAGCAAATTAAAAAGAAAAAGTTTTAGAAAATTAGAATTTAATTCTGCAGGGGTGGCAATGTCAAATTCTAAAACTGCGTAGCAGTAGGGGGTGAATTACAAATTTAGAAAACTGTTCGAGAATTTGTAGGGACCTGAATGCAGAATCCTGAAAATTTTAGGATAGTCAAAAAGATTTCAATTAATGCATGATATTTAAGAATTTATAAATTTTTGAAATTTTGAATTGAAATACTTGGGAAATTAGTTAAATTTTGAAGTATAATTTTATGAAAGGATGTTATATAGTATGTTATATGGAAATTATGAGATTTTGAGATAAAAATATAAACTATGGTTTATAGTGAGATGAAAAGTATTTTATTTTTATGAATATTTTAGAAAATCTTGGAAAGAGTAGAAGATTTATTTTTCTGGATAATTAGAAATATGTTTTAGTGTTTACTTAGTGATGTTTATTTAGCATTTTATAGAATTTTGAGAATTTTAATGAATTTAGAAGAATTCAAGTTAGTTTCTTTTATATTTTTTTGAGGGTAAATAGACCCATTTATTATACTTATTTCAATTATTAAGATGTTTCAAAATTAGTTTTCAAAATAGTTACAGACATAAATTTTAGTTTCAAAGTTAGTTTTGAACAAAGATATAACCGTTTTAAAGAAAGATTCATAATTTATATATATGAATTGTTTTTTATATGATTATATATGCATATTCAACCATTTTATAGAAAGTGTAAGAGCATAATAATTACGATCATTTTTTTTATAGTAATTTGATTTTGCTGAATTCTTAAAATATTTGCAATTATTTTTTTTAAATATTTATCATGGATTTTCAAGGATTCGGATATTATCAGTTTCAGCTTGCATAAGTTTACAGATTTTGATAAATCTGTTTGGGAACCAATGATTTAGCATATGAAGCATATTTCGAAAAGAAATCAATTTTAGCAAAAATAAGAAAGTTTAATTATATTATACTAAGCTAGTACCCAACTCACTTAGACAGTGAGACAGCAGATTTCAGACAGAAAGTTATAAAGATAGAGGCCTTTGGGCCCGTTTAGACACACATAGAGGCTTTGGGCCGTGTGATCTGGGCGCTTTAACCCTTTGGGGGCAGCTCTGCGCATGCGTATGACCAGATAGCAGGCCTGTGCGATGTTAGATCTCGCTAGGTACAGATAGCTCTGCCTGCGTGATGTAGATCTCACCAGGTATGAGAAGATTCAGATAGCAGGCCTGTGCGATGTTAGATCTCGCCAGGTACAGATAGCTCTGCCTGCGTGATGTAGATCTCACCATGTATGAGAAAATACAGATAGCTCTGCCTGCACGATGTTAGATCTCGCCAGGCAAGATCAGATAGTTTCAGGGGTACTTGTTTAGTATAATAAAAAGAGTTTAAATACGTTTATATGAGTTAGTTTGAGAAAGAAGCATTATTCGTAAAAGTTTCTTTTGCAAGAAGATTTTAAAGAAATGATGTTTTATTTATTAAATAACTGAAACGATGATTTTAGCACATCATCATGAGTTTTATTTTATAAGAATAAGAAAATATGAATTCTTTTCACTGCTTTTAAAGAGTATAGAATCAAGCAATTTTATTTGAAGATTTTTAATCAAAAGTTATTTGTTTTGAAACTTCTATTAGAGAATTGAGGATATTTTGACAAGTATGATAGATTTTTCTTAAGTATAAATATGATATGAGTTTTCTAATTAGAAATGTATTATATGATTTTATTATGAAATAGTCATAGTCATACAATTTATGATTTGTTTAGAGAATAAATTTAGTAAGTGATTGAGTATATGATGAGAGGAATGTTATTTAAAAGTTTTATGTTATTTTTAGGGTTGGCAATGAGGCGGGGCGGGTCCGGGGCGGCAGGTACCTAGCCCCGCCCCGTTTAATTTATTTTTGCCCCGCCCCGCCCCATTGCCCCGTTGCGGGGCGGGGCGGGGCGGGGCAAAAACAAAATGAACGGGGCGAGACCCGCCCCGCCCCGCCCCTAAACATTTAAATTTTTATAATTAACCCCCTATAATATTTATATTTTTTAATCAACCCATATAACATTTACAACCCCAAATTTTTATCATATTATTTTGATCATTTTTTAACAATCATAAAAATAATACATCTTTAAACTAAAATCAAACATGATATACACAACAACGAAATTAACAACTAAAAAACATCATTCCATTACAAGTCCAAGATTATCAAGTCAACAACAATTCAACAAACAAAACAATTATAAGTTACCAACAAGTACATAACTACAACAATAATAAACACTATAAGTAAACATACTCATAACAATAAAAGCATACCAACACAAAGATAGCAACAAGTAAATAATGAATACTGTCAACACTTCAATAAAAGCAAACCAACAAGTTGATAGCACACATTAACTTCCTATATATAACACTCCAATTAAACATTCTCACAATCACAAAGCTGACATTGAACTTTCCCCTTCATCATCCAATGTTTTTTCTCCAACCATCTCTTCTTGAGGAATTATACCTAAAAACATAATAAGTAAATTAATAACTAAATAAGAAAATTAAGTAAAAAATAATAATATTCAATAAGATAAACTTAATATAATACAAAGTATACCTCGCGTTTTTAGCCATAACCAATTTTGAGTACACATTAATGCCTCCAATGTTTCAGGACGAAGTCTACTACGATGTGGACTCAAAATTCTACCACTTGTGCTAAAGGACGACTCAGATGGAACTGTGGACACTGGGATGGCCAATACATCTCTAGCAATAGTGGACAATACAGGAAACTTACTTTTATTCATTTTCCACCAAAGTAAAAAATCAAAATCAGGACCACTAACTACATGATCCTCTAAATAAATATTTAGTTCAGACTTCTTTTGCAATCCCATGTTAGTACTCTCTTTAAATTTTTCATATTCAATATCAAACTCACTTGATGCACTGTTTCCTATAACATCCCTTGTATGTGGTAAATTTACAAAAAATTCCCTTTGCTCATTATCCAATCCTAATGCACATTGATAATCTATCACCAAGTCCTCACAAAGAAGTCGCACTCCCTCAATATACTCAAAAGCATCATCTCCATAAATCTTCTTATATACAAACTCTACCATTACCATTTTACACCTAGGATCCAAAACCACAGCCACAGCTAACACTCCATGGATAACATTCCAATATTTTTCAAATTTTTCTATCATTGCATTAGACATTTTTTGTATCTTTTCAGAAGGAGACGTAAGCCAAAAGGTCAAAGATAATCTTAATTCACCAATTTTTGGAAAAAACTTGTTTGCCGTTGGATAATTTGTTCCAGAAAAAATTTTAGTCAACTTATAAAACTTTTCCAAATGATCACACACAAGTTTTGCTGCTGAGCATTCCTCTTCCTTAGGCAAATTTGTATATTGATTATCACGCTCCTTCAAGCGAACAAACACATCTTTATAAGCCAAAGCTGTACTCAACATCTTATAAGTAGAGTTCCACCTAGTTTTACAATCAAGAGATAATGTTTTACTAAATGTCACTTTCAAGTGACGTGCCGTCTCCTCAAACTTTTCAATTCTTTTAGGTGTAGATGTCCAAAAAGCAACACTATCCCTAACCTTTTCAATGCCCTTTCCAATCACTTCTAATCCATCTTTAACTATTAGGTTCAATATATGAGCACAACACCGCATGTGAAAAAGTTTTCCACCCAACATCAAATGCCTATCACCTAATTTATCAAGTACTTGTTTTATCATAGCATCATTGGTAGAACAATTATCTACAGTTAAAGTTGATAATTTTCTTTCCAAATTCCAATCATATAAGCAATCAATCAACACTTGTTTAAGACATTCTGCCGTATGTGGTGCTGGCACATATATGAACCTAACCATTATAAACATAAAATTATGAGAAACTATAATTAATATAATTAAATCAATAAAATAAGATAAAAGTGCAAGTTTGAATATACCTCAAAATTCGATTACGAAGTTTCCATGAATTGTCAATGAAATGAGCTGTTATAACCATGTATCCTTTCTTTTGGTTGCTAGAAGTCCACATGTCAGTTGTTATAGCTATCCGTCCTTGTATGTTTTCCAATATTTCCATTGTCTTCACTTTCTCGCTTTCAAACAACTTGAATATTTCATTCTTCAAAGTGTTTCTACTCATGGTACCAAACAAAGGTTGAGCATAATTCATCATTTCCCTAAAGCCCTCAAACTCAACAAACCGCAATGGAAGCTCATGCAAAACAATCATTTTTGCAACCAGAGCCCTACAAACATCTTTCTCAAAAGCATCTTTATCATGGCACACCAAGTTTGTGAGAGTTCCATCACATTGTTGTTGAAATTTTAAAACGCTTTGTTCCATTGTTAGTTGATTAGCTCGACGACATCTCTTCAAATGCTTACTTAAATGAGAGGTGCCGTCCGAAGCCCTAGCAACTAATTTTGCCGCACAATGGTTACAACGTGCTTTTGGTACTCCATCAATAACTAGCTTTGTAAAATGTTGCCAAACTTGTGATGCGGTCCTAGACCTTTTGCTATATTGAGAAAAATCATCATCATCTTGTTCAAACCCTCTCTTACTAGTGGATATAGCAATTTCAGAGTCTTTATCAATGTTTAAATCACCACTGAGATTTTGGCTATTTGACATCCCCAATTCTTGTGATTGTGAAGACATTTTTTACCTAAAACAATCACAAAAATATGCAAACTTAAGATAAAATTAAGTAAGAAAAAGATATAATTTAGGCACGATTTGCTCAGGTTAGCTAGGGATGGGTCGTGTTAGTCTACGTACTTGTGGTTCAAGTAACTTTATTTCAATCATTCTTTAAATTTTAAAACAAAATAAGCATATTAATTATCATTTGAATAAACTATTACAACAAGAATGCATATTTTCTTAAAAGAAATGAGACTAATTTTAAAACAAAACAAGAATTGCATATTAATTATCATTTGAATAAAAGATATAAATTATGATTTTTCCTAGTTCCTGCATGAATTATTCAAAAGAAACTTTTTCACAGAAAAAGAAATGTGGATGCTTTTATATCATGTAGGGCTGCCAAGACTATAAATCACTAAGTTGAAGGATTTGAAGAGCATCTTATTGATGTTGAAATTTTGTCAAGTTGGAATTGTCCCTAATTTGATGCAAGAGTAAGGTGGCTCATTCATACGTGGTGGGCATTAATGCTTTTAATTATTAGACAAGAGTTGTTGGCCATGGCCACCTGCTTTTTAAATGTCATTTTGGACCCACTGATATAAATAATAAGAAACTAGGTAGCTTGTCCTTTCATAACTTTCTAATTAAGCACCGTATTTAGCCATAAACAAAGTATCATTCCGCCTCTAACTGGAAAATTTGCTTACAGGTTCCACTGAAACTGGCACCCCATTATCATACATTAAATTTCCCTTATATTTTCATTATTGTGACATAAATTTCCACTGAAATAGTAAACTATGATATTGGCTGTTCTGCTTTCTAGGTTCTACATGGAGATGCAGTTATTGATGACTTACAGGTTCGGTTTGTTTCAGAATAATAGTCTGCTTGCTTCTTCGTTTTTGTTCACTGAAATTGACTTTTTTAGTTATTTGTATCACGGATACACCATATTGAGTGGAGATGTTATTATATGCAATATGGCAGCACATTTGATGCCTGAATATGTCGTATTCCTTGTATCCTTTGTCCACAAAGGAGAATTTTCTTATGCATTCTTATCTTTGACAAAGCCATTTGATTGTAGAAACAAACTTTTTAATTTATCTATGAACAATCAGACCTAAATGGTGACAGGATGGTTAAACTCTTAGTTTGTATGCTTGTTCACAAATATCATTGAAATTGAACCGTTTCATTAATCTAATAACTGGAAACATTTACTTTTATGTAGATGGAAATGACATAATTTTCACATTTGTAATGTACTGCAAAGTAGTCTATATCTACTGCAAAGTAATGTTGCAATGAATTAGAGCTGTTAAGCACAAGAAATTTCTATTACCAATCGCCGTGTATTCGCTGTGCAGGTACCGGAGCTGTGGAAGGGAGCTGGCCGAAAGAGAGGAGGCTAGACTGTTGGAGCCGCAGAGCGGAGGCGATCTGGCTGTGCAGGTGTCGCAACGCGAGAATGGAGCTGTTAAGGGACTGTTTTTGTTTTTGGAACAGGTAGGGATCTCAAGCCAGAACGGCCAACGACAGACAAAGAGGAGAGACAGAGAGGATAGAGGAGGCTGGACTCTGGAGACTGGAGGCGTGAGTGAGTTAGGTTAGGGAAAAAAATTTTTCTTTATATAGGTTAGCAAAATTTTGAGGATATCCTAATATATCCAAGCGTGTCACAATCACCCCTAATAATATCATTTAAGTCCTAATATTTTATTTTTTTCATATACTCTCTCATACTGTGCGGGGCGGGGCGGGTCGAACGGGGCTAAGTGCTAGACCCGGACCCGGACCCGCCCCGGCCGGAGCAAAATTAATTTGCCCCAGACCCGCCCCAAAATAGTTTTGGGGCGGGTCTTGCCCCGCCCTATTTGTCCGGGGCAAACCGGGGCCCCGGACCCGGCGGGGCAAATTGCCAACCCTAGTTATTTTATTTCTTTGGCATCTGTTTATACATTTTTTTAGAAAAGAGAGAGATATATAGTGATATGTTTTGCAGTGTATATGAGATTAAATAAGGGTGGTTCAAAGTAAAGGTACGCAACTGATTTGCTTGTATAGTTTAAGAATATTAAGTTATTTAGGTAAGTAAGTTGAAAAATTATATAAAGTATTTTCTTTACAGAGGGTTAATAAATTTTTTTACAGTTGTATTATAAGAATGAAGTTTATAAAGAAAGTTGAGAAGAAATAGTCGTTTGTACGTTATTTTGGAAAGAATAGTTTACTAGTTCCCTTTTAAAAGTAATTATACATTGTATTTTGTTTTAAGAAAAATGAGATTTTAGAACACAAAGCTTTATTCAAGAAATGAGTTATATGAATTAAAGAAAGCAATATTTTATTTAAATAAAATTTGTCCACTCACTGAGCCTTTAGTTCATTCTTTTCCTATTCTTCTTCCCAACCAGGTGCTACATGCTTGGTGCTAAGCTGTCTCTGATGCAAAGGAAAGTCACATGATGTATAATAATTGTTCATGCATTTAAAGTATTTTATTTTTATGTATCTGTATAAGCTTTTAAACATTAAGTATGTTGAATATGACTTATTTATATTTTAGTATGTTGTGGTTGATAAGGACGAAAGTCCCAAAAGAAGTTGGGATGAGGAATAGTTTAGAAGTGTATAAACGTGTGTTTTTGTAGGGGGTTTTCTTTAAATTATAGGAGAAACTCTGTCGGTTTTTCATTAAAAATTTCGGAGGATTTTTTTTAGTATTTTACATAAAAGACCTGAACTAGAAATAAATTTTTTATAAATAATTTTATTAAAGCAACAGAGCAAAAAATATAAAAAAAATAATTAATTAAAGACTGTTCTCCTAATGAACAGTTTGAAGCAGATTTACCAGTAACTAGGGTGGATCGTGTGTCAAGCATAATTAGTGAAGTTTCTTTCAATTTAATGAAAAGTCATATCCACAATAGGGTCAAACAGCACTTACCTTCACAACAATATCAGACTTTGCCGCGGCAAGTGAATCCCTTAAATTCTGCGCTTGAGCCGGCCCCTATCAAAAGTAGGAAAATCCCAGATGTTAAAAACAAACAAATAAACAGGGAGTTTTAATACATGAACTCCATTATAAACCATACATTACTTGAACATCTAGCATTAAACATATAATATAATATCGATATACAAAATTAAAACTTTAACTTTAAATATGTAAAAAAAAGTTACAAATTTTGATATTGGATGTCACGATTGTCTCTAATTGACATGAGAAAATGAAAGAGATATAACGAACCTGAGATCCCCATCCAATTACTCCAATCTGCTTGATCCCCTTGAAAGCATCCAGCAACAAATGGAACAAATCTCTCCCGCCTCTCACAATATACTAAACCCAGTGAAAAAAAAAAACTAGGCGGCGTCGTGTAATCGGTGAAAAGGAAGCGTAAAGTTTTTTGTTTTTTTTGTTTAATACCTCGTCGTAGCCAGCGAGAGAGATCTTCTCCTTCTGGAAAACTTTGGTGTCGAAGTCAAGCGAAGTCGTTGGGGTGATGGAAGACATGGAGACCATTTTAGCGGAGAGGGATGACCGGCCGTTGGATGAGACATTGTGTGTGGGGACACGGGAGATCAGAGCTTTCAAGGTTGGTGAGTTCGATGAGATCAATGGCGACAGAAACACTTGTTTCAAGTCCGAGGATTTGGGTTTATGTTGTGACAATGAAAGTGCAAGTGAAGCTGAAGCTGGTGCCAGCGAAGTGGCGGCCATTTTCGTTACTGTGAGAAACAGATTGGCAGTTCGTTAGTTACGCTCTTGTTGTTGGCTTAAAACGGAGTGAAGCGGAGCATACACGTGACGGGAGAATGAAACGACGTCGTTGCGCAGAATTAGTGCGAGTTATGAGAATATTAACACTGACAAAAGGTAGTAAGAAGTTAAAAGCAATTGGATTAATTGATAATTATTTTTTTTTAAGGATTAAATCGAAGATTTTTTTTAAATAAATGATTATATAATTGAAATGAAATCACTAGATTCTGGTAATCTAACATTTGTTTTCTCAAGTGGTGACAACCCAAGCGCAAACTTTTAAGTGGTGAAGCACGTTGGCTCTACTTGCTTACACGTTATGCATAGTCATCTGTGCTTAGTCACGTGAGTTTAATATTTTAGAAGAAAATAGAATATAAATAATAGTAGTGATAGGGTTATAATTTACGTGTAATTTTAAATTTTATAATATGATGTCGTAGTTTATATAATAAAAATTTATAAAAAATAAAAAATAAAAAGAATTAAAAAAATTATATCTTAAAAATTTTATCATGTAAAATATTTCGTCAGAATATAAATTTTTAGATTATACATTAGTTATAAGGCTCCTATTAATTAATGTATGAACAAAATTATTTGAAAGGCTGTATCTTTTGGAAATCTGAAAGGGAACTTGGCTTTCTTTTAAAAGTTCAATATGGCTATTGGGCTCCTATTTGGATCACGAACGTACAACACTTTTTTTTTGGAAAACACAAACGTATAACACTCATGTGTCCAAAGGCAAATTATAAACAAACGGCTCTACTTGAGTGGAGTGGGATGAGAGAAAACAGATCATGCTACGTTCTAATTGACTCAACCTAATTATAAATTATAATATAAAAAATGCAATGAATAGAATTCAATTTCAAATCGCTTTTTCAACTCTTTAATATATATTTAAGAACATCAAGGTACTTTAAAACTTATAAATCATAATGATTGGTCAAATTTTAAGAGCAAAATCTTCAAGGGGAAGATTAATAATTCGGACTTTGATTCTATTACACATATTAATGTTACTTTTGCTATGGAGCTACCCGTTTTCAACTTTAAAATGCGACAACCTTTGCACTTTATGCGTTATTGGAGACAGTACCCACTAAAATTAATAGAACTGGAATGAATTGTATACTAAAATTGATTTTAATTGGCCACAAAAGACACGAGCCATGAATAGATAGGATTCAATTTAAAAATATTTTCGTGAATACTTTAATTTTGAAAACCATCATAGTAAAATAATTAAATATAGAATAAACAATCCACTAGATAGACCTATATAATCATAGCATAGATAAACCTCTGTTCTATTACTAATTTTATAGCTTATAATTCTCTTCTAACGCTTTCATTTTGGGCCAATATTCTTGTATTTAACAGTAATCTTAGTGACCGTTTATTTCTATTACTTAAGATTTAATAGAACTTAATTTGTATCACTTGATAATTTGTTTGTTTGTATTTTTACATACCTCTTACAAAAAATGGTAAGGAACTATCTTAACTTTAATGTGACATTTTTATCTTTATAATAAAAAATATAAAATGTTTATCTTATATTTGTTACGGTCCTTCAAAATTAAATAATTATAAAATTAAACCATAATTATCAAAAATTATACACTTAATATTTTTTAATTATATTTTTTAAAATTATTAAAATTATTTTTAATTTCTATTAATTTAATTTTATTTAAATTTATTCTTTTTTCATTCATTAACCAACTTTTCTTTAAATTATCTTTAAATTAGTTATTTTAAGTAAAATTATCTCTTCTTATTTATTTTTTTATCAATTTTAAACGATTTTATATCTAATTAAAATTAAAAAAAAAAATTTCTCTCATATAAAACCACTACACTGTTTTTTCACTGTTTCTCCTCTCCTTTTCTATCTCTCTATTCGCAAACCATCCCATCACGCAGAAACTATCAAAGCAACATTGCCTACCACCCTTCGTAACCGCATCGCATCTGATCTCCAAAACGACACCACACGAGGTCCAAAACGACACCACACAAGTTCTCAAAACGAGACTTGAAGCTGAACCAGAAGCCGAAACACAACCACAATGGAACCACTCAAAACCATGACGAAAAAAGGAAGAAGACGAGGACAACGTCAAGGATAAGAGAAGTCGACTACAGTGGGGTTGGGAGCGGCTGCAATAATTTTGATTGTGGAAGGGTAGTTTAGTTATTTCAATATTTTCAAACTTTAGCTGAGTGAAAAAGTGGTAAAATTTCACTTTTTGTATTCAGATAATTTCATCTAAAAATAAGTAATTAGACTATAAAACGAACATTTTAAATTTTACTATCTCTTAAATCTTAAATCTGAATAAAATTTAGACATAAGTGATTAAAATTGTGGGCTGCATTAGGTAAGTGTTATCAGAGAAGAAACAGATTAAGGCTCCTAGAGCTAATAATTATGTATCAATTAAACAAAACATTGGCTAAGGCAAAGATGATCAAACATGATTGGATTTGCCACCGCGCATGCCACTCTTCCGAAGCTTCAAATGGCTTGCTGCAACAATTTTATATTCGTTTACATAACCAAATTTGGATATTTTGCAAACATATACGCAAATGCATTGCAAAGAAATAGTGTTCACAATTAATTTATTGGTTTTGGCTTTTTTTTTGAAGAGCCAAAAGTAATTAATAAAATAATAAATGCATCCAATAATATTATTTCATGCTTGTACTTCATTTCTCTTTAATATAATTAATGTTGTGATATTGTGAAATATGTAACGAATATATACATGAATAACATAAGATCTGATAATTTCAACAAAGTATTTATAAGTTATGTTCCTTAAAAACTTCGTCCCTAAGTACTTGAATCCAAACATGGATCCCAATTTAACATAAGATAAGCTTATTTCACAATTTTCTTTTCTTTTAAATCGTTTTGGAGGATAAGTATTGCTTGCTTCTTGCACCCCTGTTTGGTTAATTAAAAACAACTATCATCCACTAGTTTCAAGGTTGAACTTTCTAGAGAATAATTATAATTATACGTTAAAGCTACTTTCGACCACAGGCAAAAAAGTCTTCTAATGAGCTCAAGTGTATTACGTACATCAATAAACATGTATAAATAAATTTAATAGGGGTAGGTGATATATGAACATAACTTCAGACAAAAACTTGCGAATAAAATTTAAAATTTGGTGTTATAGCTTGAGTGGGTTGAATGTAGACAGATCCCATTTACTAAAAAACACTTGTTTTTCATATGAAAAAGAGCCACTGTTGGAGTTGGAAAGTGATGACCACTTAGTAGATGATGACGAAGCAGGACCTTGTTAGCCTATCAAATACAAGTCTCCTCACAAATAAAATGGGCATTTGTAGAAGCAAAACCTTTGTTTCTTAATCAATAGTTGGAATCTTGACATGTCAACGGAAGTTGTTGGGAAGAACCCTGTTGGCCTTGGCCCCAACGAAAAGAGATTAAGCTTCTAAGCTAGGGCTAGGCAGCGTTTCTTGACCTCCATGTATATTTTTGTCTTTTGGCCTTATCTGAGAAGTCGTCAATCAATTTAGTTATATATATTTTAGTGATCACTAAAAATGCTCAAAAGACATCTATTTATAAAAATTACTTTTTAATGAATTTCAAGCCAAATTACGTTTCTTTTTTTTTGCAGCATTTTCCTAACTACTTGGTTCTAGATACCTCTCTATCGCACCAGGATTGTACTATGTTTTCACAAGATTTTAAGTTTATCCCTCATTAATATTGACATGGATCATTCTAAATTTGAAAGCATTTTAAATAGATTAAATGCAACTCTCGAGACCGTGACTACTTTTTAATCCTAATCTTAGACCCTCGGTGATATATTTGAAGAGACTATTTAATTAAAGTTATATGATCAATGTGTAAAGCCCATTTAATCCCTTCTATTATAAAATTAAGTACAAAGTGATTAAGTACCATTTTTTTCTTTTTTATAATTAAAATGTTCGAATCAGCTTACGCGCACCTTTACTAATCTTCGGAATATATTAGTGTAATCACAACCCACTATTATAATAATTTTATTATATTCTCACAATAATAAATCCCAATATGCTTTTTTGAGTTAGGTATATTATAATCATTTACTCTTCAAATTCAATTATATACAATTCTTAAAAAAAAATCGATTCTATAATATTATTATCAAATGCATTCAAAAGATATGTGTTCATCTCCTTACCAAATAAATCAACTAATCAACTAACCTGCCCAAGTAATATATTTAATCAATTTTTATTATTGGACATTAATAATTTCTAGAATTTTTGGCTTGTGTCATCAAATTAAGATTCAATTGGTGATTCATTGACAATAGTACTCATCTGGTTAAAATGATCAAATTAATATGGATTGCTTTATTTTTAATAGTTGACTTTAAATGTGATTTATTATTTGTATAAACCCCTAACAAGTAACAACCACCACAGAACCATCTATATCCCAAATTGATTAAGCATCATTGATTTGATTCATCTTTGTCCAACAATAATTTATATAATTCTATTCCAAGAAATTTGTTTTCATTTTTTGAGTAAGTATTTTAACAGAAGACTCTTAAGGTGAAGGTGGATTACGAAATAATTCCTATATTATATAAAGCGCGATTGTGGGTGCTCTACGCGTCTCTCAACTTTCAGCTTTCGACTCTTCCAACTCTTCTCAACTCTCTCTCGACTATAAGAAAAGCCATTCTATCTCATCAGCCTTGAAAGAAAACAAAAGTGTTTTTATCATCTTCTTCAAAATCTCACTGTGAATTCCAATCCCTTTGACCCGTAATCTTGTCTCTTTTTACCTTGAATATTCATCGAAAGGTTCTTGATTCTCTCAAATATATATATATTCATAAGGGAATCCCACAAGCTTTCAGAGTTTTGGAGTATCTGTCTTTGTTTAAACACCAAGAATCTCACGGTTTCCAAAGCGAGCTAGAAATGGTAAAATTCAAGAGCTTCAAGGAGAGAATGTGGGTGTTTTCTAACTGATCTCTCTCAAACGCCTTCAAGCCTTGTCTTTTTACGTAATGGAAGATATTACCATAACGAGAAGAAGAAGAAGAATCACCAACATCATCAAAGTTTGTAACCAGCAAAACTTTTCTACTCAAAAGCTCTCTTTTTGGTTTGCTCCCAACATTCGTCCTCCTGGTCTACTCTTCGTTTGCATATCTGGGTCGTAAACAATTCTGTTCAAAACGATATTTCCAATGGCTGCTTATTCTTTTAACAACAATTCTTCACTTGGGCATAGTTTCGATAAGCTATGCGATCCATTTTTAGCTGGTTTTAATGGAGTTCTGAGAGGTGAATTGATGTCTCAGTCTCAGTCCCAGTCACTTTCTCAGTCTCAGTCTTTGGTACTGGATAGTGAAAGAGGAGAGCTTGTGAAGGCTCCCGTGAAGGTGGGGAAGAAGGAAGTATCTGAGGCCAAGGCTATGGCTGCTTTGAAAAGTCATAGTGAAGCAGAGAGGAGGAGAAGAGAGAGGATCAATGCTCATCTTGATACACTTCGTGGTCTCGTGCCTTGCCATGGAAAGGTTATTTCTCTTTTCCTGTAGGGTTTTTTTTTTGTATAGAATAATCAGCTGAATTTGCTTATTATTTATTGCTTAAAATGTTGATTAAATCTTTGAACTTCTCATCTAAACTTGACATACTGAAGGTTTTATGAGGATCTGGTTAAATTGGGAGAGGACCAGATGTTTGTTAGCATAAAGTACGCTTTTAACTATGGAATGTTATGTTGATGAGTTCTGTCTCAGAAATTTAGTTACTGTAAAGGTAGATCGTGTTTGGTTGTAACAAATTTTAGAAGAGTAAGGAACAAGGAGCTCAGAATTTTCATTTTTAAAGCACATTAATCAAGGGAGAAAATTTCATCACGACTTAGATAAAGGACTAACAGGCCCTAATTTAGTGCAGGATTTCATGTTCAGAAGACAAATAAAACATGAAAAATAATACCTGAAAGTTAATTTAGTTGAGTGTCGCCTCAATTTTTAGAATTTTGGCTTGTTGTTGATAGTTTGCTGGTGATAATTAAGCAAGGGGATTCTGGAAAGTTATGCCACCATTTACCTTGTTCAGACAGATTCAGGTTCTTATGATATTTTAGGAGCCTATTTCAATATAGCTTAAGATTGAGAACAATTTGTCATAAATTTTCCTCGCTGATTCCCGGGAGAGTATGAATTTTTTATTGGATATGCAACAACTGGGTTATTTTCACTTCCAATGCCTTTTATTCAAATAAAGTGATAACAATTACGTTTCTTTATGGCATTACTTGTTTCAAGGTCAGCTCTTTTTGGAAGGGACTAAAGTCATAGGCAGTATATTAGTTTTCATATGATAAAAAATTCAGAATTTGACAATTAAGTGATTAGCTTAATTGTTACAGTCTTTCTTTACGAACTTAAAATATTTTTTGGGTCCCAACTTGGAAATCTATATCAAAGTAGTTTATTGCTGATATAGTGTACTTAAGCTTCATTCCGTTGCTATGAGCATTATTGGCTGGGATTTAATGATTCTGAATGAGTGAATCTAGTTCTGTGTTTTGAAATCACTCATTCAAGCTTGTCTACAGGAGATATCTGGATTGAAAAATTTTAGAAGTTAACAAAAAGAAAAGGGAAGGCGGTCAACGTCGTTGTATCCGTCCACTATTAACTGCCTAAGGTAAGTGAAAGAAAGGGGAAAAATGATAATGGTGTATTGTTGGTTAGATACCTGAATACTTGGTTACACTGCCTTTGGCGGTTTATAATGCAATTATTTAGGGAAGAAAAGGATATAATTTTTTTTTTGGCACAAATGCTTTTATAATCTTTGTTTACCCTTTGATTGAGTCAAAGGCACCTATATAGTCAATTTATATTATATTTTGTGCTAGCTAAGTTCAAACAAACTATTAATTTATGATTCTATGGTTGTTTAACATATTTATACTCTTGCGATGTTATGTGGTCATAAATTTATATGATATCCCTGTCAAAGTTTAAAAATAATGGGAGAATATCATGTATGTCTTGGGGTGGAAAACTGATGATAATGACTGGATTGTGGGGCACCATGCCAGCTTCTCTCTTATGGATCACTCATGAGGTCGATGTCTGTTGCTTAGCTGATCAATATTATATTTTATCATGTTGCAAGTGTAAGCAATGGACAAATGTCTAAGATAAGAAAATGAATAAATATTTTAGCCAAAACGGTACTATTATATTTCCATTCGTTGATGGGGAGGCAAAGAAATGAAATTTTTCACAAGTTGTTTTCTTGTTCTATATTTTATTTGCCAAGCTTTCCATGATGAATGATTAAGTGAACGGATTTACTTAACAATTACCTGCACTGAGTCTCTGTTATTGGCATAACCCAAGTCCCTGTGCTCTGAAATTTAGTTGCGTTGTCCAACTTTATGAGTCGACTTGGCCAGCTATGAGTAAGTCAAGGAAATAGATTGATGATGCATTCATATCTATGTGGACTAGATTAATCTTGTTGGTGTCATTGGTAAAAGAAGACAGTAATTTAACCTTAATTTATTCTGAACAGTTCCATTTTGTGGTAAAAAATATTTATCTGCATCTCATAGCCACATATCATGTTAGTTAGGTCCAATAATATATTCTATTCTCAACTTCATTTTTCTTGTAAATCCCTGTCATGCTTTTGTGGAGTGTTGATATTCTGAATTGATTTTGTCATTCGACATTTCTGGATTTTTATTTTTTAAAAGAGGAGGTTGGTCCTGATGGCAATTTCAGTGATATGTTCCTAACATTGTGATGTTATTGCTGTTTGTAGATGGACAAAGCCACCTTGCTTGCTAAAGTCATAAAACAAGTGAAAGAACTGCAGAGGACTGCAATGGAAGCTAGCAAAGGTTTACTCATCCCAATGGATTCCGATGAAGTGAAAGTTGAACCATACAATGATCCAGCCGGAGATGGAACTTTCTCATTCAAAGCATCCCTATGCTGTGACTACCGGCCTGAGCTGCTGTCAGATGTAAGACAAGCTCTTGATGCCCTCCCACTAAAGATTATAAAGGCAGAAATATCAACACTGGGAGGTCGGTTGAAGAACATTTTTGTTTTTACAAGCTGCAAAGAAGGGAACACCGATAATGCTGAGGCATCTCGACTTCTTGCAAATGCAGTCCACCAGGCTCTGAATTCCATCCTGGATAAAGCTTCTCTCTTGCCAGAGTACTCACCAAGAACAACAACACTTCCAAACAAGAGGCAGAGGATCTCTTTTTTCGATTCCTCAAGCTCGTCATCATGAGTGCATAAATCTTGTTGAAGTTGATGGTGACAATGTGTATAATATATAGTACTTGTGTATGTATATGTGCTGGAATGGACCTGTTGAAAGAAAACTAGTGTTCCGTTTGGATACATTATGTTACATAAACTTCAACAGCTGATAACAAGATGCTGTGCTGCAAGCATTTGTGTAATTATGAACACAAACATGAATATGTGTGGTAGGGTTAATACCCTGATGTAGTTATGTGTATCATATTCTATGAGACTTTGAATGAACTTGTTGGGAATAAGTTGAATATGTAGTCAAGCTCCCTTTCTCTGTCCAGCGAGGTTATATAACATGTCTATTTCGTTTTAAGCATCACTCAAGAGTCACAAATGCCAATGCCACGCATCAAATTATGTAAAATTACTCTGCTTATTGTTTAACTTGGCCAACAAGATTCTCCAAATTGATGAATGTGTACGAGGGTCAGCCTATACTTGCCGAAAGAAATTTGTTATCCGGTTCTTTTTCGTTTTAAGCAGAAATTCGGGCTAGAGCTAACATGCAACGGAAGCACTCAATGAGCCTCATATTTGGACCGTGAGATCAATCCAACGGGTGTGGAGGAAAGAAGTGCAACCGGAGTAGCCGGTTAAACACACTTGCTGAATTAAAAAAAGTAAAAAATAAAAGATTAAAAAAAAAGTTCAACCAAAATTCTTACTGCCACGAGGGGCTAAATCGTAAATTTACATTTACATTGGCAATTGTGATTGTAATCATGATATAGATAAAAAGATCGAATGAGAGGGTGAGAAGACAAAACTTACTAGACTTCCTTTCTTTTACAGTAACGTTATTAAAAAAAGAATAAAGATATGGTGACGTGGCGAGCTCCTAAGGCTGACTTTACTAAACCGGAGGGGTTGGGGTCTCCTGTATGGGAACTGAACCCGACACGACACAGCGGTATCTTCTTCTCAACGATATTTTTTCTTGCTCCCACAGCTCACGAGCTGAATTTACTTGCAAAACGGAGCAAAAGCTACAGAAACTGCGATGGATAAGCAAGACGGCAGATCTATACTTCAATTCGCTCCGTTTCAGAGCGCCGTTGACGAAGGTTTCTGGCACAGATTGTCTTCTCTGAAGCTCAACAAGCTTGGCATAGACGACTCTCCCATTCCCATCACCGGTACTACTTCTATTCTCATGATTTCCTAATGCGTTTCTTGATCATGATCCGTTTTATTAATTTAAAAATTGGGAGTTTTTGGTTTTGTCTTGAGTTTCAATTTGCTCAAATTGTTTTATGTAATGAAACTCGGCAGGTAACTAATTTGGTAAAAACAAAAAACATATTGAAGTAGGAAGAAAAATTGAGTAAACTAAGCTTGAGCTGAAATTGTTTCAGGTTTCTATGCTCCTTGCTCACATTCACAAGTCTCCAATCATTTGACACTTTTGACGGAATCTCTACCGTCCGATTCAGATGAGCAGTCATCAGTAGCAGCAACGAGTCGTGGGAATCGCAACAGATGCTCTGTCCCAGGCATTCTCTACAATACTAACACACTGGAAAGTTTCCATGCCCTTGATAAACAAAGCTTGCTGAAACAAGAAGCAAAGAAGGTAACTCATCCTAATGGCCTCATTTCGTCTGTGTTTTGGATGGAAATCTGGACAATGTATTAGTTTATTCACTACAAAATATCTGGATCTTCTTTAGTTTTATTTTATTTTATTTTTTTTCGAATTGATAGTTATGTGTGAATATTAATTAGTTGACTTGATTTTGCTACTACATATAGATAACTCACATGACAAGTTTAATATTTGTTGATACTTAGATTTGGGAGGACATTTACTCTGGTAAAGCCATAGATGATACTGCAGTATTATCAAGGTTCCTGCTAATCTCATTTGCAGACTTGAAGAAGTGGAGCTTTCATTACTGGTTTGCATTCCCTGCTATCGTCCTTCATCCTCCAGCAACTGTGGTTGATTTGAGGCCAGCTTCGCAATGGTTTAGCTTTCAAGAGGTAGTCATAACTTTGGTTGTTGCTGGCAATATGTTAGTTAATGTCTAGTCTATTGTTACTTTTTCAATATTTTGATTATCTCTGCAATATGTAGGCAGAATCAGTGTCAGCAGCTTGTAATGAGTGGCGTAACTCACGTTCAACTGCTGGTAGATTTTCAGTTGTCATTTCTGTTCTTTTTCCTTGTTATCCTCCAAAAGTATTCTCAAGGAAAACTAATCATACAAATCTGCTACAGGTGTGCCATTTTTTCTTGTAAGCATTGCTTCAAATTCAAGTGCTACTATTAGGCATCTAAAGGATTGGGAAGCCTGCCAGGGTGATGGTCAAAAGGTTTGTCCCTATAACTCTTTTAATTTTTTTGGAAGAAAAGCTTTGTGATTACAGAGAGTGCTATTCTATGGATTTATAGTTATCAATGACTGGGGCAGTTCATCATTATATGGTATTATGGATTCTTCTTTCTTTAAGCTAGTAAACATGTTATTTGCAGTTGCTCTTTGGTTTCTATGACCCTTGTCATCTACAAAATAATCCTGGTTGGCCTCTTCGCAACTTCCTGGCACTTATTTTTTCAAGATGGAATCTCAAATCAGTTCGCTTTTTATGCTATAGAGAGAGTCGTGGTTTTGCGGATCTGGCTTTGTCTCTTGTTGGTGAAGCCTTGATTGCAGTTCCACAAGGTAGAGAGGCAGAAATTGGGTAACTGCTCTTTTATCTTTTAGACAGTTTGTCTATTTAGGTGCTCTTCTTTATCTGATTGACTACGAATAGGATGGAGGGATCTTGATTGTGTACCTAATGCTGTGGGATGGGAACTTAACAAAGGGAAGAGAGTATCTAGATGTATTAGCCTCGCTAAATCCATGGATCCAACTAGGTATGTTATCTTCACTGTGACCCTAAAGTCCACAATACTATCATTCTAATATTATACTGATTGAGTTACTTTTACAGATTGGCAATCGCTGCTGCAGATTTGAATCTAAAATTAATGAGATGGCGCCAGTTACCATCTCTGAACCTAGACATCTTGTCTTCTACCAAGTGTCTTCTCCTTGGAGCAGGTACACTTGGATGCCAAGTTGCCCGCATGCTTATGGTGAGTGTTCAGAAAAATTCTATTTGGAATTGTTTATTCCATCTTTATCCTATTGAAGATTATGCACTTTTCAGGCATGGGGTGTTCGAAAAATTACATTACTGGACAATGGGAAAGTGGCAATGTCCAATCCATTGAGGCAGTCCCTATATACATTGGATGACTGCCTGAATGGTGGCGATTTTAAAGCAACAGCAGCAGTTAAAAGCCTTAAGCGGATATTTCCTGCTGTGGTAATTGGTTTTACCCAGGGTCTTTATGTGCAAGGCTCAACCAAACAGATTCATGTTTATTTCTTATCATTTTCATCTTTTGCATGATACCTTTCTCAGGAAGCTGAAGGTGTTGTGATGGCTATACCAATGCCTGGGCATCCAGTGGTTAGCCAAGAAGAGAATAGTATTCTTGATGACTGTAGACACCTGCATGATCTGATTCTTTCTCATGATGCAATTTTCTTGTTGACTGATACAAGGGAAAGTCGATGGCTTCCTACACTTATTTGTGCCAACACTAACAAGGTTAATCTCCTAGATCTCATTGTCTTATAAGTAGAACTATTGTGGTATTCTGCTCTGCGTTTTTTGCATCATGCTTGGACTCATTGACCAGGAGGATTTGTTTAGTGACTCCAAATTTTTTGATTCACTATGATTCTTGTTAATATTACTTATATATATGTATGACATTTTATCTGTTTGCAGATTACTATAACCGCAGCTCTTGGGTTTGACAGCTTCTTGGTGATGCGCCATGGACCTGGTCCTTTCAGCTCTACCCAAGATGTAAAAACTGAAGGTGTAAATGCTCTATCTGTTGGTGTGGGTAACCATGCTCTATCTGTTGGTGTGGGTAACCTTGCCCTAACGAATAGGGATGGAGGACAGAGATTGGGCTGTTACTTTTGCAATGATGTGGTTGCTCCAACTGATGTAACTTTCCAGAATTCTAAAGATTTGACACTTTCGTTGTTTCTGGTGTTTCAACTCAGTAATATCTTTTATGCTTTCTATGCAGTCAACCGCCAACCGCACTCTGGACCAGCAATGTACTGTTACACGTCCAGGACTTGCTCCTATTGCTTCTGCTCTAGCTGTTGAATTGTTAGTTGGTGTCCTCCATCATCCTCACGGGTAAAACCTGCAAAATTATGTGATGCTGGATCACAGTGACGTATAGCTAAATATAAATCTACCATACATTTCTGCATTTGACATGGCATTTCGGTGTTCAACTTCTCATATACAGGACATACGCAGGAGCTGATTTTGCAGATTCTAGTAACAGTGGAAGTAGCGAACAACCCCTTGGCATCTTACCCCACCAAATTCGGGGTTCCCTTTCTCAATTTTCTCAGATGACACTCGTTGGTCACTCCTCAAATAGTTGTACAGCTTGCTGTCACACTGTAAGAACTGACGTTGTTCAATCTTGCATAGAGTTGGAGTTTTATTCAATCTTGCAAAGTTTCGGTTTTGTTCAAGTTTTCTGAAATCTAGTTCTGATTCTGGTGAGATCAATTTTTCAGGTGGTTTCTGAGTATAAGAATAGAGGAACGGAATTTTTACTCCAAGCAATTAATCATCCCACCTATCTGGAGGATCTGACTGGATTAACAGAGCTGAAGAAATCAGCTAATTCTTTTACACTAGACTGGGACAATGAAACAGATGAAGAAGATTTTGTAGAAATTTGACAAGTTCCTGATACTTTAAATTGCTACTTCTTGGTTACTGTATCAATTGTACAGAACAAATACAAATAAATGTCAAAGTTATTCATATATTTCAAGTTTGACGTTCATAATTGGTTGCACAGCCATCTTAAAAATTGAATTTATTTCATTACGTTTTGCATTGACATCTGAGATTCAGCTAAAGGCTTCATGTAATTTAAGCGTATAATCGTCCACTATCTCCATTGTCAAAATACTGATGGCATTCGATAACACGAAGCACCAGTGGTCTAGTGGTAGAATAGTACCCTGCCACGGTACAGACCCGGGTTCGATTCCCGGCTGGTGCATTTCTTTTTCCAGTTTTGAACTCTGAACTTCTTCCTCGATCATTCTCTTTACGGCTAATTTAAAGAATTCGATAGTGATTAAAAAAAGGTTACATATTTGATTGAACTGCTCTATTGATGGGTCCATCACCAAAGGGGATGGCAACTGCTCTTACTATCTCATTTATTTCGCTTTACACAAAAAAAGTTCAACACTTTGAAAAGAGACTTATCATTTTTCATCCCCACCATATATGGTCTTTGGTCATGGCACATGAAGTATCAGTGCAGGATTTTGTCATAGATAGTCGTGGTATTTTTCAGTTTGCTGTTGACCTGAAAGACACTCAACACCACACCCATCATGATTCATGAGATTCTACGGAAGACTCCTCAGTTGGGAGAGACTTTGAATTTCATCCATTTTGGAGTACTTCTATATGTTCTGCTTAGCTTTTCCTTCTGAATTTGTAATGATTAGCTTAATTACCAGGGGACATGGATGGCAAGTTTCATTTTGATTTAAACTTCTCCTCTGACTTCCAACAATACTAGCCATTTTGATCTTGATTTGATATATCCGTTCCTTGACCTGGAAACGAAACGTTCTCCCTCTCTTCTCTTCTAGGTTTTTTTTTTTTTCCCCACTCATATGAACGAGGCTCTTACATAGGTCTTTTGAGTTTTTTTCTTATTCTAACAACGATTTCTAGACTACAAGTATAACCAAAGCTCTTCGTATTTTAGTTTTCTTGTTAAATTATGAGTATCCAAGATTATTCTATTAAAACAAATTATAATTAAACTTAACTTTCTAATTTGATACAAATCTTATATTGCATAATAAGACAAAACCACAAATAACAGAGAAAAAATATTTAATACTTTATTTGAAAAAGCTTTTAGTGTTGAATTTGATACTATTTCTATAAGTTATTAATGCTTTTGTTATAAAGAAGAAGGCATATGCGTTCCATCTGGTGAGTTTATCTTATGTTATATTTGCAAAATTCTCCGAATGTAATGAAATCGATCGCCATCTATGTTGGCTTTAACTTAATTGAACAATCTAACCGAGACGGAACAACAAAGTGAATTCAACTAAAATTAGGCAGACTAGCAGTCTAACAAAATCTATTGCTTCCCACAAAATCTTTCCTTGTTCAATTCAAAGGCAAATATTCCATGCAAATTAACAAGTCAACCCTTAAGCCTTGTACTATGTAATTTCCAGTTACTCATGAAAGTTGAAAAACATGAGACATGTTATATATACGTATGATTCGGAACCCTATAAGAAGCTTCAGTACTTGAAAAAAAAAAAAATCACAATTCACAAAAGCTACGCCAGAAAAGCAACAGTTGTGTGCACCAAGTCTGCCATCGTCTCCAAGGTCGTGCAGAAAGTGGATCTTACACTTTTTGCTTGAAAAAAGTATAAAAAATCATCACAATGAATGTTTACTTGTGGCTGATATGATCATCCAATAAGCTTCTCTTATCGTTTGGTATTGCCGTTGTTAGTTGTGGACATTTAACCCTTATCTCTGCAGACTACTTCTTCCACCTTCCTTCATACTTATTAGTGGAGGCTCCATATTTCATTTCCCCACGTTTCTGCCACATGGCATTACCATGGAGTTTAAGTGCCACTAGTTGTACCTCTACTGATGAGATTTTGTGTATGCATGTATTGCCATTTGCCGAATGCATGCCAATGAAAAGATTTGAAGGGTCTATGTGGCTTAGCTATTTAGCTTATCTAGATATATCCAAACTTAAGCCTTAAAAAATTGAGATGTAAGTACTTGACTGAAACAAAATATCAATCACCATAACTGTTAATCTCATTTTCTGGTACATATAGAAACTAATCAGGTTTATTTATATGAGATTTTTCATCACTATGTATAGCAATTAGCAAGTCGACCCGCATGCATATGCAAATTCGAAGGAAAGGATAAAATATATACCACAAAAAAGTTTATAGAAAATAATTCGTTAATTCTGATGAATCAGAAGAGCAGATCATACCAAGGTAGATAATTATAAACTGGAAGGAAAGGAAGGATGAATTGATTGTGGAACACCTCATATAAGCATCAATTATTACTTGCGTCTTCTGTTTCAATTTGTCTTGGTAATACCTGTTTCACATTTGGGAAAATTGCAACACAAAATCTCATAGATGGATAAAAGTATTGTTAGTGGAATATGACATACAAATGCCAAGCACATACGCCATCCTCAATAATGCATTTCCACCAATCTTTTCAACTTAATTTTGTACAGGAATGAGAGGTCAATTTTGGTGTTTACCCTAATTAAGTGCTGCACTAACAAACCTTGCCCCGACTTACGTTCTTGACTAGCTAACACCTACAGACGCCCTGCATTGTACTTAACTTTTTAATTTCATTTACTTCGAAGTTTGTTTCACGCTCGACGTAAGGATCCCCATTGTTTTCATTTAATTTGCACAACTCTATGGTAAAGTCTAGTTTGTATTTGATTATTATAATGTTTTGTTTATGTTTAGAAATCCCTGTTGAACTGGATGGAGCCAGGATTTTGATCTTAATGTAGCGGGTTCATTTAAAAATTTATTAATTCATATAAAAGTATGTATCACTATTTAAAAAAAACTACCATATAAAAAATGTAATGTAATTATATCTTAAAAGGATTGTTATGAAGATGATGCTTAAGAATTCGATACAAGTTTTTTAATTTGTTTAAATTTAATGAATAAGAGATTAAAAAAATAATGATGATATTGAAGTTAAGTAATAGTTTTTACAAATAACAATAGTAAGAATGAGAAAATATATTCAAAAGTGAGCCAAGCTACATGAAGTAAATACTTGGATAAAATGAGAAATAAACTGAAAAAAGTACATTTTGACACAATATTATTGTGGAAAGCAAGGACAAACAAGGAAAGTAAGTGAAATCTTTCTAAAAATAAAAGACAAAGATCTTCTCCTCATTTTATTTCTATCTTATCTTTTCTACAAAGAGGTAATTGACGGTTGTATATATAGAAAATGAATCAATGAAGAGAGTTTTGAATAAATACACATTCCAATAATCTATTAAGAAGAAAATCCATGTCTCAATAAATTCTAAAAAAATATGAGACAAAATTAGATATGTAGAGATCTTGGTTCAAAAATAATTTCAAATTTTAGTCATGTAAGAGTTCCAATTATACTAGGGTCAAATCATCAAACCTCCCCTAAGGTTTGCCGAAATCCCACATTACCACTTTTAGTTTGGAAAATCCCACACACCTCCCATCTCCGTTAAAAATTGTTAAAAATTTATGTTGAAAATGTATATTTTCCCAAATTAACCTTACTTGGCTACTAAAAATATTTAAAATTCTAAAAATATGAATTAAAAAATAAAGAAATTGCCTTGAAAGATTTAACTTTATTAGAAAATTATTATAGGTCCAAATGCGATAAATTTTTTATTATTTCAAAATTTTAATAAATAATTAATATAACAATTTTGTTCTAGTAAGAATTTTTTTAAAGTTTATGTATCGTTTATATGATAGTAATTTTTTTAAGACTTGGGGTAGTTGTTGATAGAAGATTGTTACCAAGTTTTGGGTTTTTTTTCCTTTTATTTTAAAATTTTGAATATTTTAATCGTCAACTATAGACAATTTCAAAGATTTATATATTTTAACTCATTTTTATACTGTTTTTAATGGAGAGGAGAGGTATATAAGATTTTTAGAACTAGAAGTGGTCATGTAAAATTTTGACAAACCTCAGGAGAGGATTAGGGAATTGATTCTTGTGCTAATGGTAAGTGTCAAAGTCTTGGAGGGGCAAAGAGTGGATTAAGTTAAAAAAATACATAGTTAGAACTTATCGAAACCAAACATTGAGGCAAGGAGCCATTGAAATGGCTCACATGGCCAAGGCTTCCTTAGGCTATAACATAGGCAGACCCATGCTTGAACCATGGGGGCTCGGACCCCCACTGAAAATTCAAAAACTCATTATACCCCTTAAGTTTCAATACTCACAAGTATAACCTTATACAAAAATTATTTGATTTTAACAAATATATCTTTATTTAAAAATTACCTGATTTTAACAAATAGTCCTCCTACCCTTAGGTTCACCTTTAACTTTAAGTATTATTTTTAGGTTATCTGCCTTCATTTTATGTTATTATATGATTGAAATGTTATGATATATTTATTCATATAATTTATTTGGAAGGCATTTAGAATATATATAATCATAATATATTTGAAAAATCATTTTTAATATATAGAGTACCTCAATTTATATTTTTATAAATATTCTTTGAACTCAATTCATCATCAATATATTAATTTATACAGAATCTCAAAATTTAGATAATTAAATAGTACAAAAAATTCCCTAGGTATAGAATATCAAAATCCAAATATTAAATACATTTAGCTTTCATATAAATTATTAAAATAATATTATTCAAAATATATTAATTTAATTATAATAAAAAATTTAAAACTTATATATATGTTAGAAAACTTTTTCAAACTATAATATATTATAACGTTAGTCTTATATATATAAAAGAAATAATTATCTTATTTTTAATTTATTTAAAAATTATTTTAAATATAATTAAATCTTAATAATTATATTTAGCTATATATTTATTTAAATTCTAAGTTATGTGATGCCCCTCTAAAGAAAATTTCTGGGTCTACCACTGGGCCATGGCATGGCTCCACCACCGTGAATCAATGTGAAAATAAAAGATTTTTTTATGTGTTTTCTAAAGAAAATGAGTGACAAAAAAATGTTTTGTAATAAGAATATACATTTAAAAAAATAGAAAATAACTTTTTATTTGCTTCTGATAAAGTAAACCTTTTTTTTAAAATAATAATGTATGGTTGAGTTTGCACTTTATTTACATGTTTTTTCTATTAAAAAGAAAAGGGCAGCTATCTCGACAAGTTTAATTTTCACATTCTGTGAGACGCTCAAATTAATAATAATGAAAACAAAGAAAAAAAAAACAATGGCTATCGAAAAGCAGTTGATTTCTTGACTTGATCAGCAGGTGAATTAATGGAGAATATACTGTGTTCTTCAGCGGAAGGACTCTGTGCATTGCAGTGAAGTAATCTCTGAATTAAACTTTATAGGTGTTCCTAACATTTGAGTGAGTTTTGGTGAGTATGCGTTGAAAAACTAATATCAATATATTATTTTTACCACGATGCAAATGATGGACAAATATTCCTACCTGATTTTAGGTTAAACAAGAGTCGCATTAGTGTTATATGTATAGGTTAGTTTGTATTATAATTGTACTCTTTTTTAAGATATCAAATTTTTATTTTCAAGACTCGAGCGGTGATGATCACTTAATGACTAATCCAGAAAATTAGCTAAACTCTTAATTAGTAGTTAGATTAGTCTTTAAAGCAAAGGTGATAATTATGTCAACTCTCCATATCGTACAAGCAATGCCCAAAAGATCAAAAAAAAAAAAAAAAGATAATAATCATCTTTACCCCATGTGAAATTGCCGAATCTCACATGAATGGTTAGCCTATTAATGATAAAACCTAATTTACCTCCTCATTTATGCCCGTTAAAATTTGGCAAGCACTTAAATACTTTATCATAAACAAAATATAGAAATTTGTGAATATGGCCATTGTTTTAAAAAAGTGAAATAAAATAAAATAGCCACATTTGCTTTCTCTTTGGACAATAATAGTACTGCACCATCTCTGTTGTTTCTTCATTGTCCATTCTCATTGTTATTGAAGCCATGCAATAAAAAATCGACTAACATGTATATATTTAAATCGGATCGTATAATGTTATAATTAAATATTGGTGGTGATCCACCCTTCTTGCTGCAAAAATTTACACAATCAACCCCTTCATGTGGGAATATCACAGCATGGATACAGAATAGATTTTGTCACCAGCAATCAGGGCCAAAAAAAGAAAAATTACTGGATTGACCAAAAGCCCCATCTCACTGCATGAGTGACACTTGTATAATAATCTTGGGAGATTACCGAGGCTGATGTTCCCTGAATCCCACATTGCCATAAATGTGCTAACAATCACGTCAAAATAAAAGATTCATTTACCATCTTAGAACCACAATTAAACAACAATATTTTCACTTCCAACCCTAATAAGCTAAGCCAATGGAAAACCGAATTGATTCTGCTTCATCCATCCAAGAAACTCTGCCAAATGGAGTCGGTAATAACAATTATTAGAATATTAATAAAAGAGGTTCCACTAATTTGACACCAGTCATTACTAGTCTTTATAACAATCATGATTGTAATTAACAAATTGCAGAATATTATTTTAATCTTTTTGTGAGTCGAATGGCAAATAAGAAATGAAAATATGGGGAGATGGGCATTATGGGTATTGTGTAGGCGGAAGGGTTATGTATGATAATATTATATGAGTCTTGAATCTGAAATGAGTCAGCTTCTTCAAGTTAATTTACAGAGACAACAGTATTCCTGCGCATGTGCTTCCTGCTCCCTTCTCTGTTTTTGCTTACAAAGTCTTCTTCTATCTTGTCTATATTTTCATCCTTATATATTTTCTTTTGCTTCTCTCACAAAAGTCAAGACTTTGTTTTCATTTTCATTATACAAAGTAAACACACTATTACGCTTATAAAAAACTAAACAAAACCATAATCAAACAGTGGTACGATCTCTTAATATGTCTCCTTCACAAACACAAACACAAACCATCTCCATGCCTACTCCTTCTTCATCTTCTTCTACATCTTCTGTTTGGTTGATTTCTTACATAAGACTTCAGTTCCTTGCTCGTTTCCGCCGTTTCTTGAAATCCAAAGCCGCTCGGAAACGCTGCCCAGAGACCAATAATCACGCGGATATGTCGACTTGCAGAAGTACCAGCCGAGATGGGCAAATTGTATTGGAGGAACAGATTGAGGATGAGGCTGTTTTGTTGCAGAGATCAGTGAAAAGGCTTCACTTTGGAAGCTGGGAAGACAAGGAGATGGCTGCTAAGGAGATTGAAAGATTTGCTAAAGAAGATGTGAAGATTAAAAAATTGATGGCGGAGCTTGGAGTGATTCCTATGTTGGTATCCATGGTGGCGACGGAGGTGGTTGATCGCCGGCGGGCAGCGGTTAAGGCCTTGATCGAGCTTGCTAATGGAACTTACACGTAAGTGTATATATTCTATGATTCCATTAATTATACACATATATATCAATATTGGTTTTTAAATAGCATTAAGGAAAAAAATTCCAATTAATTATTATTTAGAGATTATGACAATTTTCTTCATCCTTAATTTGGCCTTTTTTTTTTCTTTTTCACAAACAGAATTCTATAATTTTTAATTTTTAAGTAACTTATTTGCATAAATGATATTTACGTAGCATCAGATAATTCAATCTTAAATCTTAGAACATATTTCATTTACTCCAGACCATATATATTAGTTGTTCTAGAGTAGTTTAATCTCAATTCTCAATAAAACTGCGGATGACAAGTTTTAATGAAGAGGATATGATGCATGGGACTCCACTTGTGTTTGTGTGCGTAGCCATCAGGCCCTATAGTGGGCGTGAGTGACTAGTACTAGCCAACATTTAATCATCACTTTTGTATTTTACCCATAGAAAACGTTTTTTCAAATACCAAATTCAAGGCTGCTGGGATTATATTTGTGTGTTTATTAAGTTTCAACCCAATTGACTTGACGGAGGTCCTTAATCCTTATAGGTCATGTACACTTCTTGGCGTCATAACCAAATAGGGCCCTATACGGTTGATCACATTCATTATAATAACAAGTTTGTTAGGTTAATTTAATTGAAAGATAAGAGCCCGATATGGTTGATCAAATTGGTCATTATATTATGAACGATCTTATGCTTTATGGCATTATTATCATTTGGTTGGACTTATAATATGAATTTGTTTGGTAGAAACAATGTATAATATACGCATTATGGATTGGCTACTACATTCAGGCTTTCAGCGAGTTTCCTATACAGAGAAGAGAAGAAAATTATAAATGAATTTGAGTGGAGCCCTTCTGGGCACCTGCAATTTTTGACTTTTTACAGACATTTGACTTGTGTGGTAGTTGTCTCGTTTGGATTTTTTTAGGTGGGCGTTTCTAGTTTGGCATTTTTGACTCATAAAATTAAAATTATCATCCATTCAACTTTAGCTTTACTTTCTATCCCTTCAGCTTTTTGGCAGTCAGTGCCACTGTTATGCATAGATATCATCGGTTTAATTTGTTTCAAATTGGGTATTACTGAAATGAACTTCAATTGCATTAGATTTCAATTCAAGATTGAATGAGATTAAATATTTCACATGAAAGTGAAGGCGCTACTGCCTGACACACTAGATCAAAAAATTAAGCAAAATGAATGTCCTCGAATCACTCGACCGCAGGGTGCGGTAGTTGTCCACATCGCATACAGCAGGGAGGTTAGAAGCGTTGGAGGGACAATTATAGTACCAGAGTAATGTTCTGTCTCTAATAAGAAAATAATTACAGCCCAGAAGATATATTTTAGTTGATCAGATTCCACAAGATCTTGATTTGCAGAATAGAAAATTAATTTTGTTGACCTTCACCCTTCAAACCCAGATCTAAATCTTGGAATCTTGTTGACTTCTCTGTGCCTGATCCCTTTTATTTTACTGTGGTTGGCTAGTTTGGCTAAGCATATTGTATAATTGTTAGTGAGGTATGCAATAATGAATGCTTTTTGGTTTCATTTTTTCTTGATATTATTGTATAAATGATCAACTGGGGTTTTTTAAAATCATCATTGACTTGAGTTGTGTTTTATTCTTGTTTTTCAACCCAAAACTAGATGAAAGTCAAAGCATTTTGTGCTTGTTTCCCTAATTTTTTTTGTTTGGTTCTTACTTTAGGAACAAGGCTCTGATGGTGGAGGCAGGAATCTTGACAAAACTACCAAAGAATGTTGATGTAGTAGACGAATTGACAAGGCGTGAATTTGCAGGATTGCTTGCGTCATTGTCTTCTCTAGCAAACAAACAATTCCCTATTTCCTCGTCCGAAATCTTACCATTCCTGGTTGGAATTCTTGAGTCAGGATCAAGTGTTGAAACTAAAGAGTTATGTCTTGGTACACTTTACAACCTCTCTGCTGTGTTAGAGAATGCAGGACCATTAGTCTCCAATGGGGTAGTGCACTCTCTTTTGAAGCTCTGTTCAGTGAAGGAACTCTCGGAGAAATCACTTGCAACGCTTGGTAACTTGGTTGTCACTTTAATGGGAAAGAAAGCTATGGAAGATTCTCCTCTTGTTCCAGAGAGTTTAATAGAGATTTTGACATGGGAAGAGAAGCCAAAGTGTCAAGAATTGTCAGCTTACATTTTGATGATTTTAGCTCATCAAAGTTCAGCACAACGAGATAAAATGGCCAAGTCAGGAATTGTCCATGTAATTCTTGAAGTGGCCTTATTGGGGAGCCCTCTAGCACAAAAGAGAGCGTTGAAATTGTTACAATGGTTTAAAGATGAAAGGCAAGCCAAGATGGGGCCTCACTCTGGACCGCAGACAGGAAGGATTGCTATGGGGTCACCTTTAAATCCAAGAGAGTCTCAAGAAGGAAAGAAACTGATGAAGAACTTGGTGAAGCAAAGTCTGTATAAGAATATGGAAATGATAACCAGAAGAGCCAATGCTGCAGATGATTCTTCCAAGCTCAAGGCCCTCGTTATCAGCACAAGTTCCAAGAGCTTGCCTTACTAAACAAAAGAGTTAAAACACCTTCCATCAACTGACAATTGTATATCAAGAGCAATAAACAACAAAATTTTTGAAAGCTGATGTACGGTACATTAGCTGTACCGTAGCCAAACCCTTAAATATAATGTGCAGTCGGCTTCGTTGTAGTCTAGAAATTCATTCCTTCTTTTGCGAGTATTAATTGGGAGAATGATCTCATGAAAAAAAAAATATATATATATATTTTCGCACACAAGTTGGGCCATTAAGTTTTCATTGAATGAACATAACTCAAAAAGCAATCGATTCATGATAAATCATCACCGTGCGAGGAAGTGAACTACTTTAGTCTTAAAAGCCTCTCCCGTTATATAAATACTCACGTTAAATTGAGATGCTCGACTAATCAAAGGCCATGCGAAATGTACATTACTCGTGCCAGCCCAATTTTTATCTGCCAAAGGCCGAGTGGCAGTTGGGCTTCTTCCGATCAGTCCAATTAATTTGGTCCTCATAAGCACCAAGCTTAGTTACATCGGCTCCATTCGACTACAGATAAGTTATAAACTCAATTTTATAATATATAAATTCGAATTTAAAAATCCAATGTTAGATAACTAAAAAATTTCCAGTGAAAATTATAATTTTGTGTAATTGATTGTAATATTTTGACAAGAGAGCGATTCGAAAGTGCAATTTAAAATACTCCATGACCAAAAAATATATATATTCACCATTTCGATTGTAATTCTTTAAAAAATAAAAAATATGGTTCCTCAAACAAAGATTTAGCCCCAAATAACCCCTACTATTCAGCTATCTATATTATGCCTAGTTTTCATGTAGAATTTGGAGTTAGTTGGGACATTTTGCTCTAATGAAGAATGTCTTCGATCCCGATTGTAATCTCAACTGCTCAAATTGTATATAAAGCCATGAAAAATAAATAGAGTCCCCCAACAAAATATTGCTTGAATTGTATATTCAACCATGAAAAGTAAGTATAGTCTCTCTAACAAAATTTTTTTAACCTCAAATAACTCATACCAGCTAGCTTGTATTTCTAATTTTGAGGTAGATTTTGGAATTGACTAAGAAACCGTGCCTTCATAAATAATGTTTTTGATCCCAATTCTAATATCAATTCCTTTCATAGTAAATTGAATAATGAAAGGTAGATGTACTAATGTAGTCCCTTAACAAAAAATTGGACCCTAAAGCCCAGATGGCCATTGGGCTTCCTATCAGCCCAAGCAGTTAATGTGCAATCGTAACAGTATAGTTTCTCAATGGCCCTATTCTTCCATACTCAAATCCAATGTGAGGATGTTATCTGGAATCTGTTCTGATCGGCCAATCAACGTTGCTCATAATCACTAATCTTTAATTCGATTGGTTGTGTTCAAGTTCAACCCCACTTACAAACTATTAAACTCAACGTTAATCACATTTAGCAAAGAGGAGGAGACAAATTAATAAGGTCAATTATCAATTACAGTAGATTTTTCAATAAATTTGCGTAGAGTTTTGATAAGTTCAGATACCAACCCGCACGTGATTTACGTTATTCGTTGCTTAAAATAATTAAGAGATATTAACGGATCATAATGTATATTTTTTAATAAATTATTTGTCAAAATTTTGAATTCGATGGCTTCACTGACACTAAGTGATAAATGGGCCCGCCTTGAAGATTCCAGTCAGTTTCCCCCCGTTCTGTAATGAAAGAAAGGGGACAGAATAATAACAGTAAAATAAACGTCTGCTGTAATGGCGGAAGGTTTACTGGGTCCCTCATTTTGTTTGAGCTCCTTAAATTCTTCACTGCTTAAAAATTTTCCTCCAAGAAAGCCTCGCACAATGTCAACTCTTCATTCCAATTGCTTCTCTAATTCTAACAATAATCCAAGCCCTGTACAACCTTCTCTCCTCGTTTTTTCCGGCGGTACTGCCTTTAACGGCGTTGTAGAAGAGCTCAAGAACTTGACCACACGTATCGCGCATGTGCTCCCCGTTTCTGACGACGGTGGAAGCACCGCTGAGATCGTCCGCGTCCTCGGTAATTCTACGATTTGATTGATGAATTGCTGTTTGCTGCCAACATTTTTGTGGCTTATTCATTGTATGTTAAAGGTGGTCCGGCTGTGGGAGATATACGGTCGAGGTGTTTGAGGTTGTCGGACCAGAGTACGTCTGAGGCGCTGGCGGTGAGGACGTTGCTTGGGCATCGTTTGCCGCTGGATCCGCGGCAAGCCAAATCGGAATGGTAATACAATAATTTGACGAGTGCATTTTGAATTAAGAATCGTTTGCAAGATGGAAGTGTTGAGTAATGGAATGAGTTAAGAATTTTGCAGGTATGATATTGTGGAAGGAGAGCATTCCCTTTGGAAGGGCGTATCGAGACCTTATAGGGAAACCATTCGAGCTTTCCTTGCTTATTTTCAGAATGAGGTGTTGCTTTGCTGACAACAAAGGAAATTTATACGTTTTGCGTGCCTTCTATGGAAAGATTAGTTAAAAATTTTGGTTGAAAGTTTTATTTGTTTATTTATTTTCTCTCTGTTATCACTGCATTCATGTGTTATTGGTTGTTTTAAGTTTTTTTTTTGGAACTTGCTAGTGCTGAGTTTGATGGTCTACATATTTTCTGGGTACAGATCCTCCGACGGCCTAGTGAATCATTTTGTTTCAGTAATGGCAGGTATTTTCTTTGTTTTACTCTTCATTATATCTTGGTTTTTCTGTTTTATGGTCTTTGGGAGCATGTTTATTTTTTGAATTTCTAGTGCCTGTGTTCTTACATGGTAGTCTTGGACTAGGCTTCCCTTCACTCACTCTGTGTTGTCACACTGATGTGCCAATTTTGAAGCGTTCGAATTTAAATTCTTACCCATAATGGGTTAGTTGATGAATAATATATCCTGAGGTCTGGCGTGTTGGGACTCCAAAGATTGTTCTGATATAAAAAAAATATAATCATTTTGTTCATTCTATAAAGTTAGCAGTTTATTGCTTGAATATGCTGATTATCCAACACCCGTTGTTTTTGCAGCATTGGGAACTTTTTCTTTGCAGGAGCACGCATATTTTTTCAGTCGTTAGATGCTGCAATATTTTTGTTTTCACGTGTTTCACAGATTCCTTCTGAAAGTCTGGTCCTCCCGGTCATCTCTACCAATGACAGACTCACCTTAGGTTGTGAACTCTGGGTATGATTATAATTAATGTTTCGACATGTATACTTTCTCTTATTCAAGCTGATACTAAACTTTGCATGCAGTTTGCTAATTCTTCCAAGTTAAGTCCATATTTGCAGTTGCAATTTGAAAGATGGTTTTTAAAATGTTAGATTTTTATTGCTCCTACTTTTTGTCTTGCTACTACCCCTTTGAACGATTATCTCCTTCCTCAGTTTGAATTAGAAATAGAACTTATGATCTCCCTCCTGTTTGCCCTTTTTGTGGTAGCTTTATGCGTCCATTTTCTGTCTTTTGATTTCTTTACTGTTGATTAATTTGGTTTAGTTCTTTGCTGGACAAATCTCTCTTTTATCCAAGTTTCAGTCTGTGATGAATTGAATTTGCAAAACTGTGATCTTGTATTGTATTGCATGATGCAGCCAAACAATTTGAGTTGGAATTTTATTTTTTTCACAATTTTTAAATGAAATCTTTGGCAGCAAATTGATGACTATGAGAATGCTCCAATTGTTTGTGGTAAGAACTAACTTAAGTAATGATTTACCCCGTGTTCTTTCCATAAAAAAAAAAAATGCTAATTGTTTGTCATGCAGAAGAAATCATTCTATCATTATGATTTATTTTCTTCTTTTCTATTTTTGTTTGTGCAATTCAATTTTAGGATGGGACTGTAATAAGAGGTCAGAATGAAATTTCTCATCCAACCAGTGGGTCCATGGAGCCTGTAAAAAAGGTATTTCTTCATTACACTCAGGAGGAAGTCTACACTGCATGTTGTTTTGTAGTAAGAACTCTTCTGATTGCGTGACCAACCTAAGAACATTTAAGGACAAGGATAAATGTAACTACTAGCTCTGTGGTAGTGGTGTGACATGAATGGTGGCTGTGTGGCAGTAAATTGGTGGCTGTTGGTGTGGTTTGGTGGTTGTCATGAACTGGCAAGAGCTCTTCTTGATTTTAATTTCAGAAATTGAGAAAAAAGTATTAATAAACTTTTATTTTGGAAAAATGTTAATAAACCTTTATTTTGGTCTTCTAAGTAATTAATTTGAAATGAACAATTGTTGTAGTTTAAATCTAGTTGTACTTGTATGAGGGAAAATAAATATTTGGACTTGTGTTTTGGCAAATTAGATGTTAGTTGTTTATTACCTTTTACTGATTTTTACTGCTCAGTTATCTTAGAATATATTTTTGATTTATTTGAATACTGATTTTTAATGAATAGGAAAGGTCTGCAGTTCCTGAACTTCCTTCAAGAATAAAGTGGGTATTCTACATGTCTAGTGAGGGCAGAAATCTGTTGCATGAGGTGAATGATGTATTTTGTTTCTTTGGGTTTTCGTATGTAGCACAAGATATAGATTGTATCTGGTGTGAACATTAAGAAAATTGGGACCTGTTTGTGAGGTGATCTATGCAAATTCGCATTACTCATTCTACACAACTATCCACATTTTAGTTGAGAAAATTTATATATTGATTTTTCTTTTTGAGATATTTTTATAATGATGTATGTACCAGTGGCCTTATTCTCATCGTGTTGCATTTGATCTGAGAACTTATATATGGAATAAAAGTGAGAAAATGAAAGTTGCTTTGGCAATAGTTTTCTCATAAGCTTTATTCCTTTAATAATTGGTCAAGTATATTTTTGTCATGCCTCACAGTGATTTAACCGATGGTACAATTGTTGTTGCATGAATTGTAAACATCATCTATAGATATGTCCGCATGATCCCAATTGATGGAACTTGTGATAAATTTAGGGTTCTGACTGATCAGGTCTTCCCTACAGTAAACCCAACTGTCCTGGACCAGTTGAGTAATGTGGACTGCATTATTTATGCTATGGGATCCCTCTTTACTTCCATCTGCCCATCATTGGTAAGTTTACCAACCTATGAGCATATTGAATTTGGTGTTTTTTATGTTACATGCAATTTGGCAATGCGATTGCTAGCTTAAGCGGGATAGAGATGATTCTGTTTGACGTTTGGTCAATCATCTTCTTGTATCATGCAGTAATAGTACTAGGTTCCTTGTTATAATGTATTGTGCAACTTGTGATTATATTCTTGTTATCTCCATGCTAGGTATTGCTTGGCATTGGGGAGATTATATCTTCAAGGTCCTGCCCCAAGGTACTATTTTTTCCTCAAACTGTTGAAACCAGTCATCTATATAAAAAACTGTATGGAGTTAAAGTATTATATAGGTTCATGCTTGCCCCTGCTTAAAATCCATTGATATTAAACCCTACTGTTATTGCTTGCATGCTTTAATATGGGTTTGTTTGTTGATTTATTAACTTTCATTTTCTAGGTACTTCTATTGAATGGTACACAAGATCGAGAAACAAGTGGTTTCTCTGCTTCATGCTTTGTAACTGCCATAACAGATGCTCTAAATCGAACATATGGAGATCCTCATAATTCTCTTAAAAATTCTGTAAGTAAATAGATGCGGCTGCTGTTATAGACAGTGTTGAAATTATGTTCATGATAGCAGGATTCTGTTGAATCTGAAATTATATGTGAATCTCATGAACTTGTGATTTTAAGGAACCAAATTTCACTTGCAATTTTTTTATAGCAGTTGCATAGACAATCATTCCTAGCAGCGTCATTGGAAATTTTTAGTTTTCATTTCCATGATTTGACATCTGATATCCAGTGTTGAAAAAGATTTTCACATGTAATTTATTACCTGAATACAAGGTAGAAGTATCTTAAACAGGAAACCTTCCACTTATTGCTGTTAGTAATTCTATGCAGCCAAGTCAGTATGTCAACACCCTTCTGGTGCCTAAAGATGGTGAAATTCCCTTAGACATTCAACACTTGGCTTCCCAAGGAATCTATGATGTGGTATTTATGCTTTTTATAATCTTTTTGATTGATATCTGAGACTTTATTTAGTTTTCTCGAGTTGCAACGAACTTTCTTGTGTATTAGAATGCTTGACCATTTGTGCTTTTACAGATAACTGTTGACTCCATACGTGATCCAAAAGTTGGTGTAATATTTGACCCGAAGTCACTGATACAAGCTATTGCTGACGTGATAAGTAGGCAGATGAGTACCAATGTGGAAAGGGTTCAATCAAACTGAAAGTTCGCTGAAATGATGGAGGAAGCGTACTATTTATTTATTTATTTTTGTTGGTCCATTCTTGAGGTAAAAGTTGCAGCAAATTAATCTTCGGCAGCACATCTTTATTAACTTTTGCCAGTTTTGATTTATCGGAATGTGCTGTAATCTCTTTTTACAACTTTTTAGAAACCGTTGTGTGATTCACATGCGGAATTGTCTTAATTCTTATGTTGTTTGGTAAGTCCCTTTGATCCAAGGAGACTGTCTTCGACATCAATTGAAACCTTTGCTCACCACATTGTGAAAACTTCATTACTCGTCAAAGAGTTGTATATCTGTGGTAGCTCTCACAGGCTTATTTAAAACGTGTAATATGTTTTGGACCACAGTGAAAGACATCGCTGTAGCATATTTATCATAGATGATAGATGTCGTTTCACTTATTCTAAACAGAGAATCTGGAGTTAACCTTTTATTGTATCTACATTTATGTGTAAAGCAGAAAGATTGTAAAAGCAAATACGGAATAAATAAGTTCCTGTACAAGTTTTTGATTCTTTCTTTCCACATATAATTGAATTCTTTTGTTGTAGAAATCAAATTATCTTGTTATTTGCTGAAACCTGAATGGGGAATTGGTATAACTTGTTACTTAGTGAGTGCCTGAAATTATGCACGAATGCAGGAACAAATGTGGGAGGCATAAACATTAGTAAATATTCATTATTGTTTTCATCTGAAAATGGAAGAGAAAAACAACGGTCTTCTAACAATACAAGTAAAACCAACAGGGGTTAGTAATGGATCACTTGAGGATCATCATCATTCTTTCGAAATTGTGTTTTCGTTTTTTGTTTAAGAATTTAGGATCCACATAGAGAGGTTCTTTCTTTTTAATTATTTTTGTTGAACTAAAAAATAAAAGAAGAAAAAAGGTTTCCTGATTGTATAGCACATGTAATTGAAAGTTCTTCCTCAATGTTTATTTGCCCCAGCGCTCGACACCTGAAAGTGGAGTTCAATTTGCAAGTTCACCTCTACCTGCAAGCTTGTCGTCGTTAATAAAACAATTGAATAATTCCGTACGCAAAATGTAGATGTGAATAATAAGAACATAACGTTCCGTCTTGCTTTGAATTCTGATATAAATTTTATAAGATGAGGAGTTTCATGTGTACACGCAAATTTGCACGTTTTACTGCTTCGTCTTTGCTAATATTTAATCAAGACAGGGGAAGGCACTTGCAGACAGAAGGAAAATCCAAGGTATATAATTATCCTTTTAGCCAACGCCTAATCCCTAATACACCCAAATTAAGTAGCATATTTAACAGCATTTGTCAACTAGTTTCCAAGATTGTAGTAAAGCTGCTGAGAAGATTACAAACAAGTAAGTAATATGAATTCAATGAAGCAGCGTCTACGGAACCAAACTTATGTTGTCTTTATCATATACAACTTGCCGGATTCACCAGGCAATCGAGTCCCTTACCATGAATCTAACATTAATGTGGAATGCAATTTCAGAGACATCAATCAGTCTTCAGGAAACTAATGCATTGAACGTTCTATAAATACCCTTAGTCCTCAATGGACTAACCCATGCCTAACATTACACATTTTACACAAAACTCTTATTTGTGAAACAATTACAATCTTAGCATTACACAATGGCTTCACTACTTGAGAAAAAACTACTCTTTGCTGTAGTGCTAACTCTGGGGCTTTGGGTTTCCCAATCCTGGTCACGCACACTATATGAAGCCACCATCAATGAAAAACATGAAATGTGGATGGCTCAATATGGACGTGTGTACAAAGACAATGCAGAGAAGGAGAGGCGCTTAAAGATATTCAAGGATAATGTTGAATATATTGAATCTGTCAACAGAGAAAATCGGCCATACAAGCTAGGCCTCAACGAATTTGCGGACTTGACAAACGAGGAATTTCGGGCTTCCCGCAATGGATACAAAAGGGTCTCGAATGCTATGCCATCTGGGTCAACATTTAAGTATGAAAATGTGACTGCAGCACCCGCCAGCATCGATTGGAGAAAGAAAGGAGCGGTCACTGCAATTAAAGACCAAGGCCAATGTGGTAATTAAACCAAAACTATATATTTGAATCAGTCGTTTATTACTTATAATTTTATATCTACTAATGTGTCAATTTGGTTTTAATAAGATGACAAATTTTCTGCTAATTAATATCATCGATTACCTACATACATGGACAAAATATTTGTAGACATTAATGGACCAATGGTCACGTCATTCAAACATAATACAAAGTTTGAAGCTCCTTTACTCTGACTTAACCTTTAATCATCACATGAATACAGGATGTTGCTGGGCGTTTTCTGCGGTGGCAGCTATGGAAGGAATTAACCAGCTCACGACCGGAAAGTTGATCTCTCTTTCAGAGCAAGAACTAGTTGACTGTGACGTAAATGGTGAAGACCAGGGCTGTAACGGTGGTCTCATGGATGATGCCTTCGAATTTATCATAAAAAACAAAGGCCTTACAACTGAAGCTAATTACCCTTACCAGGGAGTTGATGGAAGTTGCAAGACAAGCAAGGAAAATTCCCACGCAGCCAAAATTACAGGTTATGAAGACGTTCCAGCCAACAGTGAAGCAGCTCTCCTCAAAGCGGTGGCTAACCAACCAGTATCAGTTGCCATTGATGCCGGGGGATCCGATTTCCAGTTATACAAAAGTGGTGTGTTCACAGGAGAATGTGGAACTGAGCTCGACCATGGTGTTACTGCAGTTGGATACGGGACAGCTGATGATGGTACCAAGTATTGGCTGGTGAAGAATTCTTGGGGCACTAGCTGGGGCGAGAACGGATACATTAGAATGCAAAGAGATATTGATGCCCAGGAAGGCCTCTGTGGTATTGCCATGGAAGCATCGTACCCTACAGCTTAACCGATCAATCATAATAAATCGAGGATCGTTGTTATCGATTCTTGGTGTTAATTAAATTTACCCATGGATTAATTAGCACATTGTCCATGTTAAATTATATATGTAAGTGTGCGCTTCTTTGTTCTTGATTTGTATAAGTGTTTCAATTTCAGTGTGTATGTAAATTCAACCTGAAATCAGTAATTAAACCGCTTGTATTTTCTTATAATTTCCGCTGGAAATCTCATTTTATTCTTAACTTTGCAAGCTTTTTAATTAAATAATCTGAAGTTTCAGAAATGCTTGGACTAGATTATCTCTAAAGTGTAAGAACAGAAATTATATTTAATTAAGCTGTTTAATTCTGAGCAAAATCAAGCTGATTCGCAATATCAATCGAGCACCATGCGCTTCAGGAATAAGCAGGCGCTATTAATTAGAACATGAACGGGCCGTTTTGGATGTCCATGATAGGGTTATCCACTACCCTGGACAAGGATGAGACGTTCATGCTTCAAAACTGTAGATCTAATGAAAGTGATCGTACGCCAAATGGTAGGGACAGCTTGGAACTACATATTGGGATCTAACAGGAGATTATATTGTTTTATGTGACTGTCTCCTGTGATCTCATGCGCATCTGGACAGTAAATTTGGACTAAGTTAATTAACTATTAATCTAATCAAGTCAAATTTCAGCAGACAAACATGAGAGATCAATAAATAGTGCTTTTGAAGACTGCATCTCTTTGTCACATATGCCATATCCTATGTGAGACTGTAATTTATTTTTATAATCATTAATGTTGTAGCTAAATATTTATTTCTCTGTACAACCATTAGCAATCCCCCAGCCTAGGGTTAGATGGCGAAGTAGAATATAAATCATAAAATAACATTGTCATGATAAAGAGAGTTCATTTAGTTAATTTTTTTCTTAAAAAAAATTTAAATCAAATCTATTCAAGAAATCATCAAGTAAAAAAGCAACAAGCAATTGAAAAAAGATTATAAAATAAATTTAAAATCATTGTTAAAAAATAAAATGAACGACCCTGCTTGATTGAAGGAAGGCTCTGTGCTGGTCGACTTCTTGTATTCATATTGCTAAAGTGCGTGAGGAAACTACGAGCAAGCTCATCAAAGTTGGAGATGGATGCGGCTGGTAACCTCCTATACCATTGCTTCGCTGATCCTCTAAGGGAAAGAGAAAAAGTTCTACACATTATTCTCCCTGAAACCCCTTGTATCTCCATATGAGAAACAAAAGAGTCTAAATACTCTCGGGAGTCCATCGTCCCTTGGTAAAGCTCAAGTTGCGGCATCCGAAATCCGTACGGGTATCTTTCTCTAAGGATATCTTCAGTAAATGGTGACTCCCATTGTGGACGACCATCCTCTTCTCCTCCTGAATGCTTAATCAACTTCTCCAGTTTATGAATTTTTTCATCCATTTCTCGCTTGAACTACGCATAATGATTATCTGATGTTTCCTCCCCTGAGACATCCATTGGAACAACATCTGGACGATGATTCTTAACTCTAGTTGGTGAGCTTGGGAGATTTCTTTTTGACTGACAGTTGCCCCTTGGAGCGTAAGGACCATGATAAGAATAGGCTGACTGATCAACATTACTTCCTCTCGGTCCTTACTCAACGCTTGTATGGCGCTTCTTGTGTAGAGAGTGACGAAGGTCTATTGTTGCTAATTGTTGTTCAGATATGATGTGCGAAGGAGAGGAAATTTTTGGGCGACCATCCCCTCTTGGAACAATAGGATGGGAAAGATTTGGTTGAATAACCTGATGGAGAGTTAATCTAGTAGTCTGGCGACTAGGTCAGTACGCCCACCAACATCCGTCGGGATATTAGGTACTACCATAGCACTCATTGGGTTATTTTCAGCAGTGTTTGCAGCCTGTTGAGTACTTTGTCCAAAAGCTTGGTTGAACATAGTCACCATACGGTTCATTTGTTCACCAAAATTCGCATGGTATGCTCCATGGTTGTCAATCGACTCGTCTTGCTTTTCCTCGATCTCCTAAGTGGACGTCGGGGTTGCTTGGGGTTAGGACCCATCCCAGAGGATATCACTAAAGCTCTCTCTGTATCAACTACCCTTCGACGTCAGGGAGGTACTTCTATCTCGATTTCTTCATCAACCTCTAGGGAGGTTGAGTATTGGGATGCATGACTCATGATGTGTTTGATTATGCTTGGATGGGAGTAACAACTAAAGAGGCTTAGATTGTCGTCCCCACAGACGGCGCCAACTATTGATGCACGATTTCCACACTAGTAGAAAAAGGACCTACCGCAACAAAGATTTCGCAACGTGCGCGAGAAGCATGTTGTGAAATGTAGTTTTTCGCAACGTGCCTTAAATGCACGTTGCGAAAAATGATTTTCAGCAACGTGCAACATATGCACGTTGCTAAAAGTCTATTTCGCAACGTGCATTTTATGCACATTGCAAAAAATGTTGCATTTAATAAATAAAATATTAAATATTAAAATAAAGAACATGTGATTTTTAAATAAAATAAAGAAATTAAAAATATAAAGAGGTTTTGAGTTTTTTGCTATATTATTTTAAATTTCTTAAATGTCATCATTTATCTCTAAAATTTAAAGATACATAGTCTCATCTATGTCCACAATTACTTGAATTAAAGTTTCATTAAATATTAATTAATTATCAAAATACAATAATTTAATTTTAAATTACTTTTAATTGTTTAATTTGATATAATTTATTTTTATTTATTTTTTAATTTATTGAAATTAAAATTTTTGAACATTAAAAAATTTAAGAAATAGATGAAATTGTTTTAATTTGAAATTTATGTAAAAGTATAGGAATTTCATTTATTTACTTAAATAAATATTTAAAAATTAAAAAATAAGATAAATATTTTTTTTTGAACAATATAATTTTTTGGTTAAGTATAGATATCTTAGATTTAAATTATGTAGCTAAGAAATTATAATAAATAAAAAAACTAAATAATGTAATTTTTTAAATATAGATATATTAAAATTTAAAATTTAAATGCGTAAATTATAACTAATAAAAAATTAAATTAGTCAATTTCATATATTTGACACTAATGATTTAATTTATTTGACTATTTTATAAAAAAGAGTCAAATGTAACATGGTCAAACCTACTTCTTTCCTTAGTTACACACTTTTAATACAATTATATAATTACGAACCCTATTTCCTACCCTCCATTTCACTCTCCCGCACTGAGAATGTCTTTTTGACCTAGCCATTCCCCTCCTCTCTCATCTTACTTCTGTGACAATCCCCAAGCGCCGCCACCGTTACCATCCTTATAACCCCAATTCCCCTCCTCTCTCATCTTGACTTCTTTGACACATTTTTTTCTTCATTAAAATTTCAATCTTCTCTCTTTCTCTTTGTGTTTCTTCTTTAAATCCTTTGTTATTAGCTTTCTCTACTTTTTTTTCCATTTGGGTTTTGTGTTCACATCGTCAGATAGGCCGTCACGACTGGTGGAATTGTCGCTGAGATCATGACATCCGAGGCTAATGCGTCGCTGACGGAGAGCGAGAAAGCAAGGTGATAGCAGGAGCTGTTGAGTGGATAGGCTGGATTGGAGGGCAGCTATGAGATGACAAAGAGTAATAAAGGGAAAGAGAAGGTGGCTGACGACGGTCAAAACGATGTATTGAGCATTTTCGATGAGATTCAATGCTTGAAGTTTGCAAATATATAGAGATTCAATTTTCTGTTTCTCACTTGGCTTAATGTGCTTGATGGATATATAGAGATTCAAATATATCGAGGTTATATGGTTTTTTTTCAGGTCGATTTTGTACCAGACCTTGCAGAGCACATTCAAAGAACAACTGCAAGGCTACTGCTTCATATTGATGGGTAAAATTATAAAATCCTATTATTTCATTGTACTTTTTTCTTCTTGACGTTAGAAATGACACACTTCCTCTAATAGATCAATTAAATGGTTCATGTCAATTCCTCATATCGGTACATACTACTTTTGAATGGAATTTGGTATGTTTGAAAATGTCACTAAAATTCTACAAACACAACAACTATTTAGAAAATTGAGGCACCAAAATCAGTTAATTTAATCAAAGATATCCTGTCTCTTCCATTTATATGGTGTCTGCATTTTTTAATGGTAAATCCTTTTTTGTAGCTATGTTGATCGTGATGCTAAATGGGAGGTGAAAGAGCTTGGACTTGAGCATAATGGGTTTGTTCCCTGGGATCAATTTTTTTGGGTAATTTCGTATATTTATTTAATTTTTTGGGTTGATGTTTTGAAATCATAAGTCTTAACATGTTTAAACTTTGATTTAATAGATTTATCTACACTGCTCTTCTTAGTAAAGGGATTGATATATGTACCAAATAAGCTTTTACTTGAAAATCCATTAAGTTTGTATATGGATTAGATGAATGGATTAGTCAGTTTGCTGGTAATTGAATTACTTGGTAAAAATTATTTTTGTTACTTTTAGCTCCTGTTAAATTTATTTTATATCATATGCACTTGTCTCAGTGATTCAACTTAACATCTCTCTGAACCTAACAATTCAAGGTTCCAATGCCTGAGGGTCTTTTTTTTTTTTTTGGGTTCCCTTTCTTTCTATCAGAACCAGTTTTTGTACTAATAGTTAATTTACACCTCTTCTTGTCGCCTCAACTTCAATCATTAGCCTTGCATACTCAATTTTCTGTGCAAATATATTTTAATAATTAGTGGATTAATGTGCTTAAGGAGCTATAATTACTATATATATTGGAAGTGATTGTGGTCTTTGTGGTATCCCTATTTTTTTGTTTATTGATTTTGCATCCAGGTTCTCGTTTCTTGTGAAAGCAAGCATGTTTAACGTTGGGGAGTATTGGCTTTATCAATTACTCTCAGCCAGCCTATTTTGCTATGTTATATTTTAGTGTCATGTTTCCATAGATTCAATGTTATTGTAGGTGGTTCAATTTCATTGTTATTGTAGGTGGTTCAATTCCTTATTTCAACTCTGAAAAGATTATTGAGTGTGCTTGAGATTCAGAGCATTAAGTATAGTTTTGTATTTGGACAGTGCAGATAAATCAACTTCAAACAAATTCAATACTTGTAAGAAGGTCAATATCTTTACCTCTTCTATAATGTTCTGAGCTCTTCTTACAAACAAGATGTTCTAAACAATACATTTATTTTGTATTTTTCAAATTTTTATAATGATTAAATAGCTTATGCAATTTATAAGAGACAATATAATTAAGGACATCTTGTTGAATGAGATTAATAGGTTCAGTTGCCTACCAATATGTGCTGGTAGGATTCAGTATGATAGCAAAGCATAATAGAGGTGATAGAATCAGACTTCCAACATGTTTTCTTAATCTGAACAGAGTTTCATTTTTTGACTTGCATATTCCTTTACTGTTATTATGACATTGACAGATGTTGAAAATTGTAACTGCTATATTTCTAGGTGTTAATCCCAGGAAAAATGAGACTAATTGATCAGTAAATGGAGTTATAACCAGATTGATATAATTTTTGTGGGGTAGCAAGCAAACAGCAAATAGCGAACAGCAAAGCAGAAAGACAGAAAAAAAAAGAAATGCAGAAAAGCAGAGGAAACTAGGAGACAAGACCGGAAATAAGTTAGAAAGATTGCTTCAAGGAGATGAAAGTATTAAGAGTTGCAAAGACATTTTCATTTCTAATGTTGTTTCATTTGTGGTACTTCCAATTGTAGTACTTTGTATTTCCTTATTTTAAGCCATTTAGGCTGCTATTGTATAGAAAAAAAAATACTTGAACTTTTATTATTGTAATAATATTTATTTTAATTTAAATGTGCACTTTGATATCATACTTAATTGTATACTTTTGTATAATCATTTGTATTATAATGTATCTAATTGTAAATATTACAAGCTTTATAGATTAGCCAAAAAAATGGCATTATAAAATATATATAATTGTAAATATATACAATAACTACGGCAACGTGCAATGCATGTTGCCTTCTTAACATTTAGCAATGTGCAATGCACGTTGCAAAATTGTATATAGCAACTCGCATAAGGGCTTTCCGCAACGTGCATTGCACGTTGCGAAATGTGAAGGACTTTTGGTAACAAGGCCTTCAGCAACGTGCATCTGCCCATTGCGAAAAGCCTTTCGCAACGTGCATTGCACGTTGCCGTAGGTACTTTTTCTACTAGTGCCAGATGGCCGGGAAGCGGGTCGGAGCTCGAATTATACGTCAGGTCCAATCCTGTGAACAAAGAAAAATAGTCAGGGGTATCGGCGGTGGTGCCGGCGAAAACCCTCCGACGCCCAAATCAGTTTCCGGCACTCCAGAATTTTATGAGAGAATTTCCTAGAGAGAGAAGCTCTCAAAAGCAAAGGAAATTTAGAGAGATAATGAGTTCAGAAAAGTGTGCATACCTTAAGCAAAAGTTTGGAGGGTTTATATAGGCATTAGGAAGAGTCATCGTGGGACCCAGATAATATGCTTAAATAACGGGCTTCAGTAATGGGCTTACTTTATTAGATTTAATTGAGGCCCAATTTTGTCATGGCCACAACATAGCTAAATATATATTTATGTGTACAACCATTAGCAATCCCCCAGCCTAGGGTTAGATGGCAAAGTAGAATATACATCATACAATAACATTGTCATGATAAAGAGAGTTCATTTAGTTAATTTTTTTCTTAAAAAAAATTAAATCAAATCTATTCAAGATCATCAAGTAAAAAAGCAGCAAGCAATTGAAAAAAGATTATTAAATAAATTTAAAATCACTGTTAAAAAATAAAACACATGGTACTTCAATATATTTTAATTTTAACTTGCATTGAATCCTTTTACAATTTATTTAACAGGCCGCGCACCCTCAGGTTCCTAGCATCATTAAATATACATGAGCTCATTTCCAAAAAATAAACGAGAGGGAAAGGTAAAAATCTCCCACCATCCCGCAAAATTTTAACGGTTTTGAATTTTCAGTATATATTGACTTAGCTCCATCAATAGCAACTGAAACAAGTTGGAGTTCAATTACACGTATTAGCTTGGTTCAATAAAAATCCTTGAAGATTCTGCAATGCAACATACTTCTCCCTCTCTATCGCAAATTAAAGAACACGTCACAACGAGGATTTATGCTTGATAGAACGAATATTTCTCCCATATATAGTCCTGCTGTGTGCAATTCATTTCTCCAACTTGCGGTTAAACAATGGCTTTAACATTTGAGAGAAGTTTTGGCATTTGCATGTTGATTATTCTTGTGACTTGGACGTCTCAAGTGAAGTCTCGAACGTTGCATGAAGATCATAATTCTCTTGCTGAGCAACATGAGCGATGGATGGCTCAGCATGGTCGCACCTACAAGGACCGGGCAGAGAAGGAGAAGCGTTTGAAGATATTCAAGGAAAATGCAGAGTATGTTGAATCTATCAACAGTGCTGGGAATCGTCCTTACAAGCTCGGCCTTAATGCATTTGCAGACCTGACAAATGAAGAATTTCGGCGATATCGCACTGGATACAAAGGGGGCTCTGGTTGTAACTCTTGTACACCCTTTAGGTATGAAAACAGAAGAGCTGCGATTAGATCGGTGTTTAGATCGACGATTCTTCTTCTTCTTTTCCTTATCAACAACATCCTCAACCGGAGGTTGCTCAACAAGGCCTCTCATATTCAACCAAAACAATCTCCAAATCAGAAAAAATAAAAACAAAAATGAAATGAAACAACAAACACTAGATCAGATCATAGCCAAGCATCTTCCGAATAAGGAAAAAACGATTAAACGGAAGAAGCAAGGACGAGAAAGAAAAATAAAAAAGGGGAAAGGAAGAAGGGAAGAAAGAAACAAGAAAGGAAGATAAGAGAGGAGAGGGGTTAGGGTTTTATATGTGGCGGAAGAGAAAAAGAGACAGTGGAGAGAAAAGGACGTGATGATTGGTCGGCGTAGACATGGGGCGCCGACTCTCGATTCCTTTGTCTTCCCTCTATCTTTTCATTTCACTTTCTTTTCTCTTTTTTCTTTTCCTTTTCTTTTTTTCCATTAAATTAAATTAAAATTTTGAGTGTGAATGGAGTCACAACCTGGGGACGCTGGATCTCTCGACACGTGTTATTCGTCTTTTGGACTTTCTTGTGAGTGTTAGTGGTTCATAGATGCTATTTTGCGCCTACTGGTTCACAGCTACCCATCTACCGCTACCAGTTCTCTGTCCAACCCTACTCCAGTACCACGACACCACTTTCTTTTTATTTTTTATTTAGTCAATATTTTTTCAAAAATGCTTCCCAAAAATAAGTAAATATTCAAATATTCTTCCATTAAAGTTTTTGCCAATTTTTACCAAATAAATCTCTTCAGAAACTTTAAAAGGATTAATTTTTTTTTTGCAACATTTTTTATACTTTTTATATAATTTTAGAATATGTTATTTGACCAATAAATTGTAAAAGTAATCAATTAATCTGTTCATATAAATGGTACATGAGTCAGTAGCTGTCTATTCTCTTGTCCAAATAAAGTGCATAGTTGAAAATTTTGGTCTCCAAACATGTCAGTAATTATGTATACTGACTTCAAATGAGCTCGTGCTAATTTTTACTCTTATTTATTTTGATTTTCTTCCTTGATTTGAGATATCTTTTCAACTAACCTTACTTTAATGCCAACAGAAAATAAACATTTTAGATTTGGTCTTCAGAAGTTAATTACAGATTGTGTTGACATTGACTCAAACAGTTATAATGTTTGAAGTTCATTAGCTTGGAATTAGACAAATATTAAGATGATTCTAAAAACAAATTTTTTTAATATATAAATTATTATAGTATATATAAATTGCATTCATGCACACTATAACATTAATTTACTATAAATTATTATATTATAGTTATATAATACAACAATCCTATTTTGTTGATATAAATTTGAGTCCATCGAGAACTACAATTCAGTTAAGTCCCTTTGATCCAAGGAGAGTGTCGTCGACATCAATTGAAACCTTTGCTCCCTGCATTGTGAAAACTTCATTACTCATCAAAGAGTTGTAGATCTGTGGTAGCTCTCACAGGCTTATTTAATACGTGTAAAATGTTTTGGACCACAGTGAAAGACATCGCTGTAACATATTTATCATAAATGATAGATGTCGTTCCACTTTCTAAACAGAGAATCAGGAGTTAACCTTTTATTGTATCTACATTTATGTGTAAAGCAGAAAGATTGTAAAACCAAATACGGAATAAATAACTTCCTGTATAAGTTTTTGATTCTTTCTTTCCACATTTAATTGAATTCTTTTGTTGTAGAAATCAAATTATCTTGTTATTTGCTGAAACCTGAATGGGCAATTGGTATAACTTGTTACTTAGTGAGTGCCTGAAATTATGCACGAATGCAGAAACAAACCTGGGAGGCATAAACATTAGTAAATATTCATTATTGTTTTCATCTGAAAATGGAAGAGAAAAACAACGGTCTTCTAACAATACAAGTAAAACCAACAGGGGGTCGTAATGGATCTCTTAGAAGGATCATCATCATATTCTTTCGAAATTGCCTTATCGTTATTTGTTTAAGAATTTAGGATCCACATAGAGAGGTTCTTTCTTTTTAATTATTTTTGTTGAACTAAAAAATAAAATAAGAAAAAGGTTTCCTGATTCTATAGCACATATAACTGAAAGCTCTTCCTCAATGTTTATTTGCCCCAGCGCTCGACACCTGAAAGTGGAGTTCAATTTGCAAGTTCACCTCTGCCTGCAAGCATGTCGTCGTTAATAAAACAATTGAATAATTCCGTACGCAAAATGTAGATGTGAATAATAAGCGCATAACGTTCGGTCTTGCTTTGAATTCTGATATAAATTTTATAAGAGAGGAGTTTCATGTGTTCACGCAAATTTGCATGTTTTACTGTTTCGTCTTTGCTAATATTTAATCAACACACGGGAAGGCACTTGCAGACAGAAGGAAAATCCAAGGTATATAATTATCCTTTTAGCTAACGCCTAATCCCTAATACACCCAAATTAAATAGCATATTTAACAGCATTTGTCAACTAGATTCCAAGATTGTAGTAAAGCTGCTAAGAAGATTACAAACAAGTAAGTAATATGAATTCAATGAAGCAGCGTCTACGGAACCAAACTTATGTTGTCTTTATCATATACAACTTGCCGGATTCACTAGGCAATCGAGTCCCTTACCATGAATCTAACATTGATGAGGAATGCAATTTCAGAAACATCAATCAGTCTTCAGGAAACTAATGCATTGAACGTTCTATAAATACCCTTAGTCCTCAATGGACTAAACCATGCCTAACATTACACATTTTACACAAAACTCTTATTTGTGAAACAATTAAAATCTTAGCATTACACAATGGCTTCACTACTTGAGAAAAATCTACTCTTTGTTGTAGTGCTAACTCTGGGGCTTTGGGTTTCCCAATCCTGGTCACGCACACTATATGAAGCCACCATCAATGAAAAACATGAAATGTGGATGGCTCAGTATGGACGTGTGTACAAAGACAAAGCAGAGAAGGAGAGGCGCTTAAAGGTATTCAAGGATAATGTTGAATATATTGAATCTGTCAACAGAGAAAATCGGCCATACAAGCTAGGCCTCAATGAATTTGCGGACTTGACAAACGAGGAATTTCGGGCTTCCCGCAATGGATACAAAAGGGTCTCGAATGCTATGTCATCTGGGTCAACATTTAAGTATGAAAATGTGACTGCAGCACCCGCCAGCATCGATTGGAGAAAGAAAGGAGCGGTCACTGCAATTAAAGACCAAGGCCAATGTGGTAATTAAACGAAAACTATATATTTGAATCAGTCGTTTATTACTTATAATTTTATATCTACTAATGTGTCAATTTGGTTTTAATAAGATGACAAATTTTCTTCTAATTAATATCACCGATTACCTACATACATGGACAAAATATTTGTAGACATTAATGGACCAATGGTCACGTCATTCAAACATAATACAAAGTTTGAAGCTCCTTTACTCTGACTTAACCTTTAATCATCACATGAATACAGGATGTTGCTGGGCGTTTTCTGCAGTGGCAGCTATGGAAGGAATTAACCAGCTCACGACCGGAAAGTTGATCTCTCTTTCAGAGCAAGAACTAGTTGACTGTGACGTAAATGGTGAAGACCAGGGCTGTAACGGTGGTCTCATGGATGATGCCTTCGAATTTATCATAAAAAACAAAGGCCTTACAACTGAAGCTAATTACCCTTACCAGGGAGTTGATGGAAGTTGCAAGACAAGCAAGGAAAATTCCCACGCAGCCAAAATTACAGGTTATGAAGACGTTCCAGCCAACAGTGAAGCAGCTCTCCTCAAAGCGGTGGCTAACCAACCAGTATCAGTTGCCATTGATGCCGGGGGATCCGATTTCCAGTTATACAAAAGTGGTGTGTTCACAGGAGAATGTGGAACTGAGCTCGACCATGGTGTTACTGCAGTTGGATACGGGACAGCTGATGATGGTACCAAGTATTGGCTGGTGAAGAATTCTTGGGGCACTAGCTGGGGCGAGAACGGATACATTAGAATGCAAAGAGATATTGATGCCCAGGAAGGCCTCTGTGGTATTGCCATGGAAGCATCGTACCCTACAGCTTAACCGATCAATCATAATAAATCGAGGATCGTTGTTATCGATTCTTGGTGTTAATTAAATTTACCCATGGATTAATTAGCACATTGTCCATGTTAAATTATATATGTAAGTGTGCGCTTCTTTGTTCTTGATTTGTATAAGTGTTTCAATTTCAGTGTGTATGTAAATTCAACCTGAAATCAGTAATTAAACCGCTTGTATTTTCTTATAATTTCCGCTGGAAATCTCATTTTATTCTTAACTTTGCAAGCTTTTTAATTAAATAATCTGAAGTTTCAGAAATGCTTGGACTAGATTATCTCTAAAGTGTAAGAACAGAAATTATATTTAATTAAGCTGTTTAATTCTGAGCAAAATCAAGCTGATTCGCAATATCAATCGAGCACCATGCGCTTCAGGAATAAGCAGGCGCTATTAATTAGAACATGAACGGGCCGTTTTGGATGTCCATGATAGGGTTATCCACTAACCTGGACAAGGATGAGACGTTCATGCTTCAAAACTGTAGATCTAATGAGAGTGATCGTACGCCAAATGGTAGGGACATGGAACTACATATTGGGATTTAACAGGTGATTATATTGTTTTATGTGACTGTCTCCTGTGATCTCATGCGCATCCGGACAGTAAATTTGGACTAAGTTAATTAACTATTAATCTAATCAAGTCAAATTTCAGCAGACAAACATGAGAGATCAATAAATAGTGCTTTTGAAGAACTGCATCTCTTTGTCGCATATGCCATATCATATGTGAGACTGTAATTTATTTTTATAATCATTAATGTTGTAGCTAAATATATATTTATCTGTACAACCATTAGCAATCCCCCAGCCTAGGGTTAGATGGCGAAGTAGAATATACATCATACAATAACATGGTCATGATAAAGAGAGTTCATTTAGTTAATTTTTTCTTTAAAAAATATAAATCAAATCTATTCAAGAAATCATCTAGTAAAAAAGCAACAAGCAATTTAAAAAAGATTGTTAAATAAATTTAAAATCATCGTTAAAAAATAAAACACACGGTTCAATATATTTTAATTTTAACTTGCATTGAATCCTTTTACAATTTATTTAACAGGCCGCGCACCCTCAGGTTCCTAGCATCATTAAATATACATGAGCTCATTTCCAAAAAATAAACGAGAGGGAAAGGTAAAAATCTCCCACCATCCCGCAAAATTTTAACGGTTTTGAATTTTCAGTATATATTGACTTAGCTCCATCAATAGCAACTGAAACAAGTTGGAGTTCAATTACACGTATTAGCTTGGTTCAATAAAAATCCTTAAAGATTCTGCAATGCAACATACTTCTCCCTCTCTATCGCAAATTAAAGAACACGTCACAACGAGGATTTATGCTTGATAGAACGAATATTTCTCCCATATATAGTCCTGCTGTGTGCAATTCATTTCTCCAACTTGCGGTTAAACAATGGCTTTAACATTTGAGAGAAGTTTTGGCATTTGCATGTTGATTATTCTTGTGACTTGGACGTCTCAAGTGAAGTCTCGAACGTTGCATGAAGATCATAATTCTCTTTCTGAGCAACATGAGCAATGGATGGCTCGGCATGGTCGCACCTACAAGGACCGGGCAGAGAAGGAGAAGTGTTTGAAGATATTTAAGGAAAATGCAGAGTATGTTGAATCTATCAACAGTGCTGGGAATCGTCCTTACAAGCTCGGCCTTAATGCATTTGCAGACCTGACAAATGAAGAAGTTCGGCGATATCGCACTGGATACAAAGGGGGCTCTGGTTGTAACTCTTGTACACCCTTTAGGTATGAAAACTTTACTGCAGCGCCAACCACCTTGGATTGGAGAGACAATGGAGCTGTTACTCCCATCAAGGACCAAGGCCAATGTGGTAAAAATCAAATATAAAACAAATCTAATTTGCTCTTGAAGGCTCGCAGTATAATTATTTCCTTAAAAAATCTATAATTGATTACATTTTGTTTAAATTGGATTGATATCTATAATTATAATATGATAATGTGACAATTATATGGACTAAGATGACATTACTTATATGCTGTTGACGTAAAATTTGTATAGGATCTTGCTGGGCGTTTTCTGCGGTGGGAGCTGTGGAAGGAGTTACTAAGCTTAAAACGGGAATGTTGGTGTCTCTTTCAGAACAAGAACTGGTTGACTGTGACACAATCGACGACCAGGCGGGATGTTCAGGTGGTCTCATGGATAATGCCTTCAAATTTATAGTTCAAAACAAAGGCCTTGCAAGTGAAGACAGCTATCCCTATATGGCAAATGATGGAACTTGCGACGCAAACAAGGCAGCTTTCCAGGCTGCCGTCATCTCTGGTTATGAAGACGTGCCTGAAAACAACGAGACAGCTCTACTGATGGCCGTGGCCAACCAGCCAGTATCGGTTGCCATTGATGCTGGTGGATCTGATTTCCAGCTATACTCAAGTGGCATCTTCACAGGAACCTGTGGAACTGATCTAGACCATGGCGTTGTTGCAATTGGGTATGGGAGTGAGGGTGGTACCAAGTATTGGCTTATCAAGAATTCATGGGGCAGTAGCTGGGGCGAGAAAGGATTCATGAAAATTCAAAGAGATGTGAATGCCAAGGAAGGCCTCTGTGGCATTGCCATGGAATCTTCGTACCCTATTGCCTAAGTTACTCATAACGTACACGTACATGCATGCATTTGGTCATTTCTCCATCTTTTGTTTCTTTGTTTTTGATTGTGTGGGCGTTCAATGTTTATAAAAAATCGCCAATTCGTTTACAATCATCTTTCATAGAATCTTTAATTTTTTTTTTTGTCAATTCATATATATTAAAAGATCATCGTAATTCTTAGATTAGACACCGAAATCCATAATTAAAACTACATTTTTTTTTCTCTTGGAATGAAATTGAAGAATTGTTTAAGTATATAACAATCAAGCTAATATCTAATCAAATTAATTACATACACTGAGTTGAATTAAGCTCCCAACACAAAATATCTATGCTTTACAATAACCAATATTAGACCTTCACATTAAACCTCCAATATTGTTCAATTGTCTTCCCCATAGTTATAATTTTCAAAAAAAATAGTAACTTTATGTTTTTAATTAATTTTTGATAAATAACCAAATTTATGAACATCTTATATATATGAAGATGTTTATAGCAATTTTCAAAGATGATATTTAAGACACTTCAATGGTAATACAGGATGGAATTGAAATTTATACAATTAATCTAATTAAACAATTTTGTAAGTGTTTTTATTTACTATTAGGTATAAAAATAGTAACAAATTAAATCCCTGAATTTCCTAACTAAAGCTACTGAATCAACTTGCCTCACAAAAATAACTAACCTATTAAAATATAATAATAAAAAAGTAAAATAATAGTGTAAGAGTAAAAATGATTATGTATAATAAAGTATTCCTTGCTGAATAATTAATTTCTCTAATGTATTTATGATGTTATAGTAATATTAATTATATAGGGCATGTTATAAACAAACCTCTGGGGAGGGGTTTTTATAGATAGAGAGGTGAGTCGAGGGTAGCCTCCCGCTTCTTCACAGCAGTTCCCACCAGACTTTCAGTCAAAAAGGTTTGACTGCTGGGATGGGATCGGATCCTATTCGAAGCACTCCACCACGAATAAAAGAGTGAAATAAATATATCAATAGTGATATAGCACAAATATAACACAAATATAAGACATAATAAAAATAGGTTTCAAATAAAGTTTTGATACAACACAAATATATAACATGACCATCATTCGAAATGATGTGCTATTGGATAATGACCCAAAATATGTTAGACCTCCTCGTTATATTTCTCTTCTAAAGCTATTGAGATTTTATTTTCCTAAAGTATTATAAACCAAAATGATTTTATCAAATTTCTATATTGTGCAATTTATAATATTTCCCCAAAAATATCTCACCTTATTTTTTTAAAAAAAAAGATAAGATACATTAGTTTGAGCTTTTTTGAACATTTAAATATTTTGGATCATATATCCTATCTTAACTTTTAAAAAAAGTTGTAAAATATTTTACACATGATAAGGCTATCTAATTTTATAGTCTATATATATAATATGTATAGTTATGCGTAAAACTCCAAAACTTCCCAGCAAGCTTATCATTAGTATACTTTTATGATATCTTTAACAATGGCTTTACTATTTGAGAAATATTCTTTTGTCATTGTCATTTTGATTATTCAAATGACGTTGGCATCTCAAGTTATGTGTAGAGGGTTGAGCGAAGCACTAATCGCTGAGAAACATGAGAAATGGATGACCCAGTATTCACGAACGTACAGTAACCTGACAGAGAAGTTTTTTCGTATGAAGCTATACCAGAAGAATTTTCATTTCATTGAAAAGTTCAATACCGAAGGAAACCGTACGTTCAAATTACGCATGAATCAATTTGCAGACTTAAGTGATGAAGAGTTCATGGCAGCTCACACAGGATACGTGCCATTGCCGGAACAGTCAAAGCGATCCACAGCATCAGCAAGTAAGACTTACAGCTACTATTATGAAAACGTCACTACAATTCCAGAGAGCGTGAATTGGACTGAGCGAGGAGCTGTCACTTTTGTTAAGAACCAAGGCTCTTGCGGTAAATAATATAATTATATGAAATTAATTATAAATTAACCACCATGCACGTATGTATACGGATCGTTAATTCGTTTTCTATATATAGAGAGTACGTTTTTCTTAATTCTAATAATCAACTTTGTAATTGTAGGATCTTGCTGGGCATTTGCAGCCGTGGGGGCCCTGGAAGGAATTGTAAAGATCAAAAGTGGTAATTTGGTTTCACTTTCAGAGCAACAACTAGTGGACTGCACGATTGGCGTGGGGGATCACCATGGATGCAACGGTAATAGTCCAGGTCGTGCTTTCGAATATGTAAAGGAAAACGGGGGCATCGCCAGCAGTGTGAGTTACCCATACCATCAGGCGGAAGGAAATTGCAGGAGAAAGTTTAGAGCCGTCGCAGGTTCTAATATCCGAAGTTATCATGATGTACCACACAATAGTGAGAAGGCATTACTGCAGGCTGTAGCCATGCAACCAGTAGCTGTTACAATTGACGCCAGTTCAAAAGCTTTCAGGTATTACTCGAGCGGGTTCTCAGTGGAGTTTGTGATAATAGTAAATTAAAAATGACTCATGTTCTTACCGCAGTTGGGTATGGCACAACTGAAGACGGGACCAAATACTGGTTGCTTAAGAATTCGTGGGGTATATCTTGGGGCGAGAGAGGTTACGTGAGGATTAAGAGAGATGTTGCTGCACCTGAAGGTGAGTGTGGCATTGCCGGGTATGCTACCTTCCCGGTGGCATAATTATTAAGTATTTCAAGGGGAGGGACGAGCGAGGACGATCAAGCTAGCTTAGCTTTAAGTTAAATAAATCTCTTAATTAACTCACCAATAACTAGTAGTGTCTATATGTTTTCTTTCTTTTTTGGCTTTAGATAGTGTATATGTGATAAATGTCGTCTTCGGCTCTGTAAATGCCAGATCATTTATGTATTAACCAAATAAATGGTTTGGTTTTTTAGCGTTACATTGATTAAATCTTTGAATTAAAGTAATGAATTCCGCTTTAATCGCCTTTGCTGGTCCTGTACCTACGTGCCCAATTTTCTGAATTTTCTGCCGTTTAAACTACCAGAATACTTAATACCATTAACTTAATCAAGCTGAAACACTCATAAGGTTTCTAAATTATTCAGTAACCACTTGTTTTATGAAGAGCACCATTGAAGATAATTTTAATTACTTGTATGTAGGACCTTACATTTAGTAAGACGGTATATCATATCATCAATACATACCATTTAATAAAGATTTATGTTATATGCTTATTAATGTAATTAAGTAGTCTTAACCTCTATCCTAATATCATATACTAAGATCTCAAAAAAATTGTTTTGAATTATTTTAATTATTAATTTAATAATTTTTTGATAAATTAATTATTAAAATAATGAGAATATATAATTTGAGTCATCATTTTGTTTCATCAAATTATCAATTGCAATAATAATGGCAAAGACTAGTCATTCAAACCACATAATGTCCTTCCTTCTTAAAGCAAATAAAACCGAAGAAAAATAGATCCCCTAATCATCCCCGAATCAAGAAAGAAATTGTACAAAACAAGTAAATGTCCTAAACAACCAATCCTAACAAGGAAATGTACGTAAACCTTCCTCAATTTTAACTAGGGAAAGAACATGGAAGTTGACTAATGCTCATCCACATAACATAATTCTCACTGAGAACAATCAACCCAGCAAATGAATCCGAACAACTAGATGCGGCAACAGCAATTTCCCATTGATTAGCACTTAATTGAGGGAGGCTAATTAATTTATTTTGAGATTTTCATATGCTTCACCAACAGCACGATCGATACATGCGACCAGATTAACACGCAACAGACAGTACGTCATATATGCAAATATAATTCATTTCTGATCAAAATGAATTGCACGTTTCACACAATTGGATAAGTCAAGTCATTGCCTTCAAAAGAACCACATGCAAATCATTAAGTTCTTTTCCTTCCAACCCAAAATCTACGTAACCAATAATTGAAAACATATTGTGCCATAGCTAACGTAATATTTAAGAAAGTGGCATTTCACTAAACAACTGCTTTACCATATATTTAACTATGTGATAAATATTTAATTCTTAAATAATAATGTACTTACAAACTTATTATCATATAAATATTTTTATACAAATTGATGTAATATTGTTAAATAATTATCACTTTACTTGTTTTAATAAAACTCATTTAATTTAAGAATTTATTATTTTAAGAATGGGGTTATTTGTACCTACAAAATTTATTTTTGCATCCAACCTTCCAAATACACTTATCATTTTTATATTTGATTGATCTTCAAATTTTCATAAATAATTTATATAATATAAATTATCCAAATTAAGTAGATATAATTTATTTTAAATAAAAATATCTTTCAAAAGTCCATTTGATTTTTTTTAATTAAAAAATTCTTATATAATGGAAGCATCTAAATTCTTTCATAAGTTTATGAATTTTTTTTTACGGCTATTTCTAATTAAGAATTAATTTTATTAAATTTCAAAATTAATCTTAATTTATTAAGTCGATGTTATGATTAATTCTAAAATTATAAAGATGAGATCAAAAAAACCTAACATACAAAAATGCAATTAACAGGGTATATTTTGAAGGATGTGAGTGAAAATAAATTTTGTGGATACAAATAACCTTACCCTTATTTTATTCACAATCGTATTATATCGATTCATATGCCCGGTTTATTAATATATTATTGATAATCATTCAGAAATTACTGTAATCAATCTTTAATTAGATTCTTTATATAATAGCTAATTGAAATTATATTACATACCAAAAATTGTATCCAAATAAAAATTTATCTTAGGCTAGTGGCAGAAGAACTCTAGACATTGCACTGTTAAGTGTCCACCTTAATTGACTGCTAAAATCGTGTAGCTGAACTGCTGAAACAAGAGTCGGCAAATTAGATTGAAGTTATAAAATCCATGGTTTAATAACTGTTTGATTTTTTAATGGAAGCCCATCATGTGGATGCGCTGACTCATCACTAAAAATTACTCAATTAAGCTCGACGACCAGACTTGAGCAAAGTTGACCTGTTCGTGGTAAGTGGGCAAGACTTCTCTTTTTCTTTTTCTTTTATTATTTATTTATTTAAGGTTTTTGGACGTTCCTTTGCCGTAACTTGCGGAATGTACAAAAGCACAGAAGTTGCTTGCCGAGTTGGCACCGATAAGCTTTTTAAAGTGAGAAACACAGAGGTGAACTGTTTCTATTCCAATTTCCATCCCGTTTCACGTTGCTGACAAATGAAAATGAATTCCTTGACTTGTTGTCATTTCCGACTTATTTTCTAGAGTTTATTCACACTTAAGTTCCAAGTTATAATTCTGTTTAATTCTAGATATGCTCGCAAGCTATAGGCTAGTAGGAAAGCTATGTTGATTTCTCGCTCTATCCCTGCATAGCCAATGCCACGACACACTAGTTAATTGATTAATTAGTTCCGATTAATCACGTAGATGTCAATTTCCGCTGTTTGTTCATATTCTCAAGCTTAAGTAGATAAGTCGAATTATGCATTCCCACAAAAACTGTTTGTACCCAAGGTCAAATATCTGTTTGAACACCTTCCAAGCCACGTTAACGCACGGCTAACCAAAAAGTTATAACGATGAATACTATTGAAGTAAAAACCTAATATTGAGATTAAGTGATATATTAAAAAGGATAAAAAGCTAATGCTGAACTTATACCCATAACGTAATTAGCTTTTAGTTAGAATTGTTTCATAATATGGTTAAGAATTTTATCGAGTACTAATCCGACGGTCAATACGCATGAATATTTGTAAGGCTTTTGCACGTAAAGGATACAATAGAAAATAAAAATTAACATTGACCCTATACTTATTAGTTTAAGTTTTTAGGTGGAATAGTTTGTGAACAAATACAAATTGAAAACAATGATTTATCAAGATACTAATGATGTGAAAAATGCTATGCACTTGGGTGTTCTTTGATAAGGATTGTGATAAAAATATTAACAGTAATCACAATTCTACGGTATGTACAACTAGCAGGAGCTAGCTTTTATCTTTGGTTCTGAGCAAGGGAAGTCTACCAAGCCTATGTAATGAGGTCATGTTGTTCTGATTTCTACGAGGCGTCTTAATTGAAGGGCTAATACTATAAAGAAAGCTTGCGCTTGAATAATGGCATGCAGCATTTTGTTATTCTTACCAACTCAATACAGCAATACAAATTTTTCCTTTTTTTTTTTTGACATAAGGTTATAAATTAAACTAGTATCATTTCAAAAATACTTTCGACACGTTTTCATTTTCTAATTACAACTTTTAATATACCTTTTAGAAAATTAAACATGATTCTAATTTTACAGAATACTTTTATAGAATAATCCCAATACAAATGTAATAGATTAATATGTAGTCAATCACAAGATACAAAAGTTTAAAATATTGTTAAAACTTGCAAAAAAGTCCCATCAGTGTATAGAAAAAGTTATAAGATAAAGCTTTTTTTTATGTCACTGATCAGACAACAGACACCCAAGAAAAGATTCAAAGTTTCACACGAGCATATATGAAAAAGCCTAGTTACTTTTGATGCAATAATTTCGCATAACATGCAGGAGTTGGGACCCTTTCCCAGAACGGACGTCAGAGTGAGGATCTATTTAAGAGACAAAGTTCCCTTTGCTCTTCACAAGCTTAACAATTCAGCAAAAGTCAGTACTGTTGCATTTCCAATTAAGTTAACAATGGCTTTCACAAATATCATCATTGCGCTGTTAATGATATTGGTCACTTGCGCATCATCTGCGATGTCCCGCACATTGTATGAAGCTTCCATTGCAAACAGACACAGGCAATGGATGTCTAAGCATGGCCGCTCTTATAAAGACCAGGAAGAGGAGGAAAGGCGGTTCAAGATTTTCAAGGAAAATCTTGAATTCATCGAAAATTTCAATAATCAGGGGAACCGGACCTACACATTGGGCATCAATGAGTTTGCAGACTTAACTAAGGAAGAGTTCCTCGCCTCACGCACTGGATACCAGCTGCCCACCCAGCCGCGATCTCCAACATGGTTCAGGTATGAAAACGTGACTGACGTTTCAGATAGCGTTGACTGGACAAAAACTGGAGCTGTCACTCCTATTAAGAACCAAGGCCAATGTGGTAAGTCAATGACCTATCCCTAATTCTGCTTGTACAGTTTTCCTTCCTATATTTACATTTGCTCTTCTTTTTTTTTTTCCTGACTATATTATTTCGTTATAGGATGTTGCTGGGCATTTGCAGCCGTAGCAGCCGTGGAAGGGCTCACCAAGATCAAAACTGGTAAATTGGTTTCACTTTCAGAGCAACAATTATTAGACTGTAATGGTAATAACCACGGATGCCAGGGTGGTACGATGGTGAATGCCTATGATTATATACAAGAGAACGGTCTCACAACAGAAACGAGTTACGCTTACCAGGAAACGGAAGGTTATTGTGACGAAGAGAAGGTAAGCGCCAAAGCTGCCCAAATTAGTAGTTATGAAGAAGTACCATCCAATGACGAGGAGGCATTACTAAAGGCTGTAAGCAAGCAACCAGTTTCAGTTGGTATTGAAGGTAGTGGAAGAGCTTTCAGGTCTTACAGTGGGGGAATTTTGAGTAATGAAGAGTGTGGGAGTTCCCTCGATCACGCTGTCACTATAGTTGGGTATGGAACAAGTGAAGACGGAATCAAGTACTGGTTAATTAAGAATTCATGGGGTGACAGTTGGGGTGAGAATGGGTACATGAGAATTCAGAGAGAGGTGCCTGAAGCACCCCAAGGAGTCTGTGGTCTTGCCAGTAGTGCTTCCTATCCGGTTGCATAAATCCTTCTGAAGAAGGAGCACGGCACCAGGCTATTTAAATTCACCAATAAATAAGCACCGTTTTCTTCTTTAATATATTTTAGCATGTAATGTTTTTTTCCTTTATCGTAGCTCATAAAAGGTCCCGTATCACAGGTTGTTTACGTTAAAGTTTGAAAACTGTAATACCAATTACCTGGTTTGTAGTACTGGATCAGTATTAAGCTGATGCCTATTATGATACTTAACAATATAACGTTCAATAACTCATCTCTAGTCTTTACGCTAAACATTCTTCCATCCAAGTTTGCAAATTTAATTGCGTATGCAGGTTTAGTAATGTAAGTCGTGATAAGAACAGTTTGGCTTGCTGTCTATTGTATGGCTCTGCTCTCTCATTAACATTAATACTCGTTCATCAAACAGCCCACCACATCTATAGTGTACAGTGATACATTTTACATATAATTGAAGACTGCAGAACACATTCTTAATTTTATGCATGTTTACTTAAAGCAATTAAACGGAAAGAGTTAATACAAAGTAGCTCCACAATTGCTCTATTTCCCTAGAATTTGAAGCTCGCTACCATCTTTTAATATGTGCATATTTGATTTAAGAGTAACATTACATCTATGTTAAACGGTATAATGTGTTTATTTTTGTATTTGTATTTTTGTTTTCAAAATTTAATAAGAATATATGGTTGGTTTTAATTTTGACAATTATATATGGTTGATATTAATTTAAATGTATTGGTAAATATGCGTTTTCAAAAAATAGTATTTTAAAAATGAAAACAAACTTAAACCTCTCTGTGATTTGCTTTAACAATAGATACATTCAAAAGAGACTTGAAATTACCCATAAATCCATTTTTACTATTAGAGGAGACCTCGCAGAACAATGATAAAATTGTATGAAATGACATTGTTGCTCTTAAACCTAGGGTCTAAGTTTATTAACCTAAGCAGAGTGAAAACTTAGGTCATTTCTTTTTTTCTTTTTCACTTAGCATTGAATATGACTTATTAAGACTTAATTCTTTTTAGCATTTAATGTTAATAATTTAATATTATGTTTGTTTATATTTTTTTAATAAATTTTAAGCAAACAAATTGATTTAAATGCAATGTATTTATCTTTATTATAGAAAATAAAATATACTTATATTTAATATGGTATTCATCTTAAAAAATAAGTACTTAACAAAATTAAATCAATTAAATATCAACAATAATAACATAATAAGCTTGCCTATTACAAAAACTTATATCTATTTTTTATATGTTAAATATATTATGATAAGTTAAATACATATATTCAAAGAAGGTATATTTTTTATTGAATAATTTTATTGGAAAAATAAGCATCAAAAACATTGAAAGTTTACAACATTAGGAGAGCCGGACCAGTTGCTGCAAACCACCGCCAGTATCACGTATATGGAACACTGCCGGTGTCATTATATGATCGACTCAGCTTTTTCAGGCCAAACGCCGTTCTTTCTTCACAAAGCATTCTGATGGACTTGTAGATGATTCACATGGTTCTGGAGCTCTGCAATCTGCAAGATTTCAACTGTATAAATAGATTATAGCATTCTTTTAGAACCCGAGACCAAATCTATCATCACTCTGAGTCCCTCGGGTGACTCTCACATGCACAACTTAGGAATTGTTCATCGAGATATAAATTAAGTCGGACAACGTACATACTATTTTCTGGATAAAACACTGTAAAAGTCTATCAATTTGCTTAGCGGCCATCACAAAGCATCAAACGCCATCACATATGCTCACATCAAAATCCAAAAATAAATCAGAGAGTCAAACGTTGTTCTTCTAACTTTATGACTCGTATATCTACAAGTATAACACCAAACATTTAAACAAGAATAAGAATGGTATGGTTACACTTACAAACATTTTTGTACAAATTTAACTTTTAGAAATTGAAAAGAAATTATTGCATGATCTTTACATCACTAATCTTGAGTAGTGAGGTAAAATTTTTAAAGAGTAATGCTACTCATACAAACTATTTATACAAACTCACACATACAAACTGATGTGGCATCTTTATATGATTGTCATATCATGCATGTTAATTAATGTCATTTATTATTAATATATATTTATCAAATCACTGCGTTTATTTATCAAATCACATTATGTCACGTCAGTTTGTATATGTGAGTTTGTATAAGTGATTTATAAAAGCAGCATTCTCATTTTTAAATTCACTCATTCAATCACGTAGTATCACATCAATTTGTAAATCAAAATTTGTATAGAGAATTTGTGAGTGTAATATTATTATTCGAATAATAAAAAATAATTCATAAAGAAAAAAGATTAATATTCAACAGAAAATGCTAGTGATTAAAATCTTCTGATATCTTTCCTAAAACAAATAAAACAACAAATTAAAAATAAAGCCTAGCAAGGAAATTTTTACCTAAGCCAGCTTCCTCAATGGTCAATTCCAACCAAAAAAAAAAATTAAGGCTACTTATTGATCATCAACATCATATAAGTCTAATTAAGAAAATGCAACCTAGCCCCATTTATCAGTTATCAGTAACTTAATTGTTGAAGGGTGATTAATTTTGAGTTTTTCGTACGTTTCACGAACAAAACCATCTAACTAGCAATGCGCGAATGGCCACAATTCCCAAATTGACATGACAACAACATCATATGTGTATAATTTATTCATTTCTAAGAACGAAAATTCCACCAAATCAACAAGTCCCTTTCCATCCTAAAATCTACGTAACATTAATGACGAAGTTTCTCAGCAAAATAATACAGAATTAGTTAAATCTTTTGAAAGATACCAATAAAATCATATTTTGCTATTGCTATCTTAATATTTACAGCATAGGAAAGTCCAATATATAACTATTTAAAAAGACATCTATGCTATAAATATTTAATTCTTAAAGAACATTAACATTTACAAACTTATTATCTTATAATTAAATACTTTTATATAAATTAATGTGATATTATTATACAATGGTGCTACACTTATAATCTTTTTAGATAAATTCATAAAACATTATTGTATGTTGTAACATCATCAACCTTAATTAACTTAGTTAATTTTTCAAATTCACCCTCCAATTATATAAAACCACATAAGTTTGTCAAGTTACGTTTGTATTAAAAGTTTATAAGTGTAATGTTATTTATTTTTTTATGATTATTAGATCATTTATTTTAATACATCTCATTTAATTTTGGAATCATAAACACATCATATCAATTTGTACAATACGTAATATATGTATATCTCCAGCTACTTCCTATTGCCATGTTTGCTTGCTTTCCGATAACGTAATTAAGTATACTTAAGGGTGGGAGGAGGACGATCAAGCTAATTAGGCAGTTCCTGGCAAAACTAATTATGAGATTGACTTGTTGACTTTGTTATTCGCTAAATTACTCGATTTGCAATTGCATAGTCAATTAGTACTCAAAAAAGTTCATGTATACGCAGATCTCATTTGGTTTGCTACCGTACCATACAAGTTACAACTACGTCTACCTTATTTAAATTATGGGTGTTGATCAGTGTAAGATCAATGGATTTTATTAAATCTAATCAGATTTTATTGAGTTCGTTAGTCGTGCTGGAGGTAGTAAGAGTAAAGAAAAATATTCACTACATTGACATGGATATATAGTTCAGTATTTCATTTATAATCTAACAAAACAAACAATGTTTTGTTAGAGTTAATTGTTAAAACTTTGACTCTGAATTTATGAGTAGATTAACACTTGAAAATTAAAAAAAAAAATCAGAAAGAAAATAGTAGCGTTACACGTTCTAAATTTTTATTCTAAATCATGCAAAATAGATGATGTGAAATTAATCAAAGCTAACACACCGTTCCAACAGTTAGAGCAGGGAATTTCAAAGGATTACTGCTTATTATCATATCAACTAGACTTAAAAAAAGTCTTACTAAGAGCATGCAGCGCAGCAAATAAATACAAAAAACGAAATGCACTAATAACAAAATTTCCCATTCATTACCGGCTCAATTGATGGAGGCCAAATAATTTTGAGTTCTTCGTTTGCTTCAGGAACATCACCACATAACTGGCATTTGGCAACACTAGCCGTTATGATGATGACTGGAGAACTCAACACATTGAAGTGTTAACCTCATTAACCGCGAAAATCACGTTGGCGTTACGGCGTATGAGATTGATGTTTTATGTAAAATCCATATATCCTTTAAAAACTGAGCACCACACCTTGAGCAAAGTGGATTTGTTCTTAACTGCAGCAAGAACACTTCTTTGACGTTTCTTTCTGCCATAACTTGCGAAAATAGAAAAGCCACGAAAATATGAACCAGAAGACAAGAACACATTATAGCAGTTTGCAGTTACCGAGCTGGCATGGCACCGAAAAATTCTGAAAGTGAAATATACAGTGGTGTTCCATCTCATTTTCATGTCGATGATCAAACAATTACCAATGCAAAACCAAAAAACACGATGTCCTTGACTTCTTTCTGTCATTTCCCTCTTATTGTCTAGGGTTTATTCATACTTTACTATTTCTAGTTCTTTTTCATTCTAGATATTCTTGCAAGGTAGGCTGATAGGAAAGCCACGTGTTTCTCTCCCTCTATCCCTATATATATAGCCAATGCCATGATTCACACGCTAGTTGATTAGTAAATTCCTGTTAATCAGTTAACTAGATATTTGATTCTTGTTCTTATGTGCTTATATAACTTTCGGTGTTTGTTCATATTCAAGCTTAACTTGATAATCTAATTGCATTCCCTCAAAAACCTGTTTGTGCCCTTGGTCCAACCGCTTGAACACCTTCCAGCCACGTTAAGACACTAGCTATAAATTTAAAAAGATGGACAGAAACTCAAGGCACTTATTTATCTAGATTCGATGGTGCAAAATATGCAATGAACTTGTGTGATTTTTTTTTTTTTTTTGTCAAGGATTATGATAAAAATACTAATAATAATCACAATCTCTAGAATTAATATACAACCAGCAGAATCTAGCATATAAGTTTTAATTCTGAGCAAAGGAAGTAGTCATTTTGTTCTTCTCTAAGCGGCGTCTTAATTGAAAGCAGACCCTATAAAGAAAAGCTTGCTTTTGGTCTACAGTATTTCTGTGATTATTCCGGGCTTTATTTTTTTTTTTTCAAAATAAAAAATTCTACAAAACTTTCAACTATAAAAATTTAAGGGTAAATTAATTAAACTAGTATACTTTGAACATCTCATTTGAAGTAGTACTATATTTACAAACTATTTATATAAATCGATGTAATACTATTTCATGATTATCATATCACCAACCATATAATTAATGAGTAAAAGTTCTAAATTTTATTATCCAATAATGTTATGTTAATTTGTAAAGTTCAGTTTGTATGAAGGATTTGTCAGTGTAGAATTCATCTAAGAGTATTGTTTAAAAGGTGTATTTAAAATGCTTACTCCCCATCAATTTGTAGAAAAAGCTGTCATATAAAACCTTGTTTTGTTACTCATAATTATTTTAAGTTTCACTCGAGCACATGTGAAAAATCCTAGTAATTTGTTGCAATAATTACGTCTAACATGCAGGAAAATGGAACCCTTTCCTAGAATGGTCGTCAATGAGGAGGCTATTTAAGAGAACAATTGCCTTGGCGATCTTCGCAAGCTTAAAAATTCAGCAGAAGCCACAGTTCCATTACTAACCTTGTCAAGCAAAAGCCACTAGTGCACTACCAACGCAATTGGTAATATAAAAATGGCGCCTTTAAGAAATATCATTATTGCACTGTTAATGATATTGGCCACTTGCGCATCATCTGCGATGTCCCGTATGTTGTATGAAAATTCCATTGCAGAGAAATACAAGCAATGGGTGGCCAAGCATGGCCGCACTTACAAGGACTAGGGAGAGGAGCAAAGGCGTTTCCAGATATTCAAGGAAAATATTGAATTTATTGATAAGTTTAATAAAGAGGGGAACCAGACATACACGTTAGGCATTTTCAGACTTAACGAAGGATGGGTTCCTTGCCTCACTTACTGGGTACCGGATGTCTACTCAGCCACGATCATCTCCAACACCGTTCGGATATTACACCTGACTGAAGTTTTGGAAAGCAAGGACTGGAGAAACAGTGCAGCAGTCACTCCTATTAAGGACCAAGGCCAGTGTGGTAAGTGAACCAACTGTCCATAATTCTGCAAGTACGGTTTTCATTCAAAACTTTGGTTTTTCTAACTAGCTAAATTTCTTTTATAGGATGTTGCAGGCATTTGCAGCCGTGGAATTGATTCCTCTTTCAGAGCAACAGTTAGTAGACTCTTCCCCAGAAGGTAACAACGGATGCAATGGTGGTCTGATGGACATTGCCTATGAATATATACAAACCAAAGGTCTCACAACAGAAACGAATTACAAGTACGAGGCAACGGAAGGTAGTTGTGACGAAGAGAAGGAAGCCAGTCCAGCAGGCCAGATTATTGGATATGAAGACGTAACACCAGCCAATGGGGAGGCATTACTAAAGGCTGTAAGACGGCAACCGGTCTCAGGTGCTCTTGAAGCTTGTGGAGATGCGTTCAGGTCATAGAGTAGCGGAATATTTAATGGACGTTGTGGGACTTTTCCTAGACCACGCCGTTACTATAATTGGTTATGGAACTGATGAGGACGGAACTAACAACTGGTTAAGAATTCATGGGGTGAGACTTGGGGTGAGAATGGGTACATGAGAATTCACAGAGATGTGGCTGATGCACCACAAGGACTCTGTGGTCTTGCCAGTGAAGCTTCCTATCCAGTTGCGTCATAAATCGTTCTACGGGAGGACCAGGGCACTGCACCAGGCTTTTTAAGTTCACCAATAAGCACTGTTTTCTTCTTTATTATATTTTAGTATGTGATTAGATGTTTTTTCGCCTTTATGTCGGCTCTTTTAATTTCTGTACCGCAGCTTGTTTACGTGAAAGTATGAACATTGTAATAGAAATTCCGAGACCAACTATCAGACACTGAGCTGATTGTATGGTTTCCTAGTATTGTATGATCAGTACTATTCAGCTGATGCCTATTATGTAAATTAAAATATTACTACTTAAGTTAATTTAGTCCCTCGTCTTGTCTTTACATTACACAGCTTCGTAGCGGAGTTTGCAATTTAACTGCATAGGCATGTTTAAGAATCTAAGTCGAAATAAGAACAAAATGTCTAGATAATTGTCTATTGTTGCCGGTCGTAATATCTCATTAACAACACTTGTTCAGCAAACAAGAAGATATCAAACAGCCATCCATATACTTTATTGTAGTGTATTATACATAACTGAAGACTGCAGAACAAGACATTAGTTTTACGCATGCTTATTTAAAGCAATTAAGATGGTAAAGACTAAATACATTAAGGACAGTAGTAGCTCCAGTTGACTTAGAGAACCAGTTTTGCGAAGAACAATTTTTCCAAAAAGATGTATATTGAGATTCAATGGCTTTTTCAATTGCAAAATAAGATAAAAAGGACCAGACCGTGAAGTATCATTCCAGTTGACATCCAATTCAGGGAAAGCCTTTCGAGTTTGCATCCATGCATTATTCATAATTAAGGGAGGGAGGAGCCGAGGAGGACGATCAAGCTAACTTTAAGTCAATCCCTTGGTTAACTTCAGCAATAAGTAACTAGTACTGTAAAATGTTTTCTTTCTTTTTCCTTTTAACTTAGCTTTAATTAGGGTAATAAGAGTTGTTCTAGGCATACAGCCTACCCAAACAATTAAATCTATATAATTTGACGTAACACAAATTCACTGGTAGGATAAAAATAAAAAGAAAATTAAAAAATTTTTAATGAGAAATGTTATACTTATGAAGTATGTATATAAAGTTTGTATACAAGTTGTTGTAGTACCACTCATTTAATGGCCCATAACTCATCAGTATTTATCACATTGATTTTTTATATCCATGATTTCATTTACTTGCTGTCATATTAACTTTGCATACAAACTTTATAAATGTAGTATTACTCATTTTCAATAAATAAGTTGGGATATATGTATCTAATAATTTGCGTAAAATGAAGTTGTATGGATTTGTTATTCAAAGTTGTACATCTAGAATTGTTCATGAAATAAATATGTGGTCTTCAAGACTTCAGCTCTATCAATCCTAGATTATTACTCTTCCCAAAAATAATTCAAATTTCATCCTAAATAAATGATGGTCTAAGTTTTGTGACTTTATAATATTTCTTATACCATTTTTCTATTATTCATGAAATAAAACCGCATCCATATTTAATGATTAATTTTCAGTAACTTATGAAAAGGGATAATTAAATTTGCCCTCTCAGGTTTGCCTAAATTCATCCTTACCGCTGGCTACCGGAGATCAAAATTAACCAACAAAATTGTAAAATTGTAATCTAAAATAATTTTTATAATATTAAATATTAATAGTTAAATCCCATCTTTTCCTTCTTCATTGCGAGCAGCCACACCACCCATGGCCATTGCAGCCCCTTCGCAGCAACATAACAACACCAATGGCAGCCTTATCGCAGCAAAACCACGACAGCAATAGCAGCCGTATCGCAGCAACATCACTTGCAGCATCACCCAAATCGCAGCTACACCTTCGCGAAATCTTCTCAACACCATCACAAAAACATCGCAACCACACCTTCGCAAATCCTTCTCACAGCACCGCAACAACATCATTAGAAGCAACACCCAAGTCCTAGCAACACCTAGATTAAAGATCAGAAAAAACAGATGGAGCGGAAAGGAAAGAAGAGAGAGCTGAGAGTTGTAGCGAGAGAGAGGATGAGGATGAGCTGTGAATGACGATGAGGATGAGTGTAGGGAGAGGAGTTTTTTTTTTTTTTTCAATAATTATATTCATAAAAATTATTTTATTTTAAAGGGTGTTAAAGTCATTTTCGAGCTCAGACATCATTTTGTTAACGGACTTCATTGACGAGGTTAGGGATGCATTTGTATATTTCTAAAAAGTCATGGACGATTAGTTTTTTAAGTGAAATCTCATGAGGGTAAACTAAGTAACGATATACTTTCTAAAATTTATCCCAATACATTACAAATGATATGACATGATTTTAAAACTAATATATCATTCATTATATCATCAACCCATCACTTGACAATTATCAAGTAAATTATTTGCAATATAAAATTTGAGATGGTTATCGCTACTTTAAATGTAATTATTTCTTATGAAAATTAAAAAAATGTATAAAAAAGATATGCCAACAGTAGTAGGCATAACCTATTATTCGAGATATGCAGATATGTGAGTAGGATGGTATGTTATCATACTATATATAAGTGCATGCCATCATCTATAATAAACATTTATCATAGACACAAAATTAATTTTTACAAATTACCAATACGCAATAATTATGGTTAGAATAAGTAAAGTTAATAATAAATAAATGGGCAATCATCACAAACTACGATCCTAAGGTTTGAAAATTCATCACTTATAAACAAAGTGTGAAATTTATAATCAAACTAGCCCTCAATCTTCAAAATGCATCACTAACCACCCTTATAAAAGAATTTCGTTAGTTTAAACTATTAATTACTTTTTTACCCTTTTTATTTTAATCAATTTAAAATAACTAATCATTTATCTCCAATTATCCAAATCTTTAAAACCAAAATGAAATCGTTAGAGACTCTTTGAAAATAATGGAGAAATTTCGAGAAAATTACAACATGTCATGTTACGGAAGTCATCGATGATGCTTGAAGAAAAGAACGATGCCAGTTATTGGAAATTGCTGGAGGTTGTTGAAGTTGAAATGTACAAGAATTCATCAAGTACAAAACTAATGGCGGATATTGTTAAAGAAAATGTTGAGGATAAAAAAATTGAAAAGATTGTGTAAGGATCAAATATAGAGATTGATGCATGTTGTTGAAGTGACTAGGGAGTCAAAAGATGGTTTGCTTATTGATGAGTGGGGTGCGGCTTCGGCCGTGCGCTGGAAACTTTGAGTTTGGAATTGGTGGTGGCACTCAACATGTAGTACATGAAACTGAAATATAATATTGTTGGCTGAGTTAAAGAAAAAAAATAACCCAGCTGAGAGTATGGTGTTGTTATAGTGGGTTTGTGGTTAGGAGGAGGTATGGTTGAGTTGTGGTGTTGGTGGCGGTGGGTTGTGGTTTTGGAGGTCGTTATCGTGAGTTGTGTTGTTGTATTTTTCCGGCAATTGGGTTGTGGCGTTGCTTGTGGTCCTTGGTTGCAAAGTTTGATTGTGAGGCAGCGCTATGAGGGCGGGATTGATGATGTTAGCATCGTACATGAAACTAAAATTGTTAATTTGAGATAAAATTGATTTAGGTTTTTTTTACTGATTTAATTGAATTCCAATTTTAACCATGTAATGTTAGTTCAAATTAACAGTTTCTTTGAACATGAGTGGTTTATGATGCTTTTGTGAAAGGTTGAGGGAGAGTTTGATAGTTTGATTAAAAATGTCAAACTATGTTTATGATTGATGAATCCACGAACCTCAAGGGTAGTTTCTTATTATTGCCAATAAATAAATAAATCAAGGAGATGAACGTTAACAAATTGAAGGGATTGGATATATGCGCAACAATATAAGTGATTGTAAAATACTCATAAGAGATTGGACTACTACCAATGTAAAGAAGGGATCTGCCATATATAAATCATTACTAGTCCAAAGTTATGCTTATCCACCTATTAACATTCAAGTTGTTGATATTCTTAATTTATCCGCCCATTAACATGTCAAGTTGTTGATATTTCTTAATTTAATAAAATAAATGTTATAAATAATATCATGACCTTAAACAAACGAAAATTGGTCACGTTAGCTGGCATAAATTAACAAACGAAAATGTTATAAATGTATAATGACCTTAAATGTTGTGTATATTTATATATGGAAGCCACTACACTAGGAGATATCACCTATAACATTGAGATTGGGATTGGGATTAGGACTGGATTCAATTGGATTGGATTATAAATAGTGTTGTCTTATGTTTGATGTAGTATGGGACTGGACTATATTAGTATATAATAAATTTTTAAAAAATCAATTTTTTAAATATAAATTAATTTAATTTATTCAAAGTTTAATTTATTGTTACATCATTTTATAGTTAATTAAATATTAAATATAGTTAAAATTTATATTTGTTTAAAAATTATTTAATATTGCTTTTTTATTACAAGTAAGTATTTTTAATATTATTTAATATGAATTTAATACTATTTTATTCCTATGATTATATTATAATATATTTTTATTATAATATTGTGAATTATATTAAAAATAAAAAATTTGTAATAAAAATTATTTTTATTATATCATAATTAAATATTTAAATATAGTTAAAATTATATTTACTTCAAAATTATTAAATATTACTATTCTAATATTAATATTAATATTTATTTTGTTTTATTTTATTTTTATATAGTTTATATCATTTTTATTATTATTATTTAAAATAAGGAGAGACTTAATCCTTGTCCCAGGTTGTCCCATGGTAGAGAATGGGACTGAATAGTCCTGGTTGATTAGGATTATTTCACTGTTGGGATTTCTAGTCCCAATCCATGTTAAAGCACCAAATAGCAATTCAGGACAAATAATCCTTAAATGCAGTCCAATCCCCCCCTAAGCCCGCCTCCCAAACGCGTCCTAAGAGATCTAATGGACAATAATTAGTGGCAGGTTAAGCAGCTGGAACAGCACTCTTTCTGTAAAATTAATTAAGGCATATTAGTAAATCATTAATAAAAAAATCTTGACAATAATTGAAAAAATTCCCAAAAAATAAGTAATGTCACACATTTAAAATTATTAATTCTAAATAATGTATCATAGATGATTCGACATTATTAAAAAGCTAACACAATATTTATTAGACATTTATCTGTTTTATAATTATTAAATAATTTATTATCACATAGGATTCAAGATTTGCATAGAAATTCGAGACAGTGATATTATTATAAAAAATATGTTATTGATTGATTAATTATCATATAATTTTGAAGTTAGAAGCTAATTTATGGTGCGCTAATACTTAATAGAATAGATTAATCATATAATATCTTTCTTAAAACAAAATAAGGGTCCTAAAGAAAAATAAAATAAAATCACGCAAATCCTCAAAACAATCAAACCTACTCATGCTCAGGAAGATTTAGAAATATTTTTAGTCCTAGATTAGGTAAGTCTTCCACAATTCCAAGTCTAAAGACTAGTGGAATTCTAAGGACTAGCGCTTAATAATCATATCAACTTGACTTTTGTTACAAAAGTCTTACCAAAAACACGTGCAGCCCAGCAAATAAAAATCCAAACAGCTAAATGCACCAACAGCAAAATTCTCCATTCATTACCAGGTCAATTGACGCAGGCCAATTAATTTTTACGTCTTCGTAAGCTTCACGAACAACACCGGTTAACTGGCGTTTGGAAACGGTTGCCCAAATTGACATGACAACATCACATCACATATCTGTCATTCACTTCTCAGAACGTATACCAGGATCCAGCATTCACATGCTCGATGATAAGTCAAGTCTTTAATCTATGCAAATCATCAATTTCCTTCTGTCCCAAAGTCCACGTAGCAAAGTTTCTCAAGAGAACATTACAATTTATACTTAAAGGTAGTATATTATAAATATTTGAGCTGGCAAAAATTTCAAGAAACCGCTGATTTATAATATGATTATTACATCATTTTTTTAAATAATCTTATTTAATTTTAGAATTTATTATCCCATATTATTCTTGATCCCGATATTCTTTAGCCATGAAAAATTATATTACGTGACAGAATTTTAATGATCCAAAAAGAAAATTTAAGTTACGATAATGACTGAAGAACTGAACATATTGCACTGTTAACCTCGTTAACTGTTAAAATCGCGTTGACAGATGAGATTGATGTTATATATAAAAATCCATCGTTTAAGTTATGATGAGATTGATGTTATATATTATTTAGGATATGGAAATTTGGGGCGTGTTTTATTATAAGAAAAATGTTATTGTTTGATTGATTGTCACTGGAACTTGGAAGCTTATCGTATCAACCGGACTTAACAAAAGTCTTACCGAGAACATGGAGCCCACCAAAATAAATGCTCTAACGGCAAAAATTCCCATTCCTTACCAGCTTAATTTACGGAGGCTAAATGATTTTGAATTCTTCGAATAGTTCACGAACAAAACCAGTTAACTGGATTTGGAAACACTAGCCCAAATTGACATGACAGCAGTACATCATATATGTTATAGGATTGGAACCGGGCAGTTACGAGGCGACAAGTATCCAGCTTCATCTCGGTTAAAATTTTTTTATCCCGTCTCACCTTTTTAGCCCTTTACAGGGCGGGACGAGACAAAAAAATTTTGAGCAGATCCAGATCCGTCCCGCCCCGCCCCATTCCTATTTATATTTTTTCAATCACAACCCTATAATCTTTCTATTTTTACAACTTCATCCCTTATAACATTTACATTTTTGTAAATAATTCCCTTATCAATTTCCCATCATATCATTTATAACTATGATCATTTTTTAATAATCATAAAAGCAATAAATCTTTAAACTAAAATCAAAATGGTTATATATTACTATTTGATTTTATTAGCCATAATGTTATATAATCTATTAGAAATAATATTAAAAGTGTATTATTACTTATAAATTAGTTAATTGACAATTTTTAAAATAGTTGATAATATAATTAAATAATTTTTCAATGGCATATTGATTTAATTTCAATCTAATAATAGTAATAATATGATTGGCATATACCAATTAATTAATATTATAAATATTTATGAAAAATTAATAATTTAATTATTAATTTAAATTATGATAAATCATATACTTAAAATTATAAGATTATTTTTATCATATTTCTATTTACATATGTAGAAAATAATATATTAATTATATTAAAGGTATACATTGTAAAAATAATCTTGTTAATATTACAATAATTTAATTAGTACTTAATAATCTATATCAATATCGTATATATTATACAAATTTAATTACTATAAAATACAAATATTTAATTACCATTAATTGCCATTTAATTATATTAGTAATAATGTTACATAACCTATTAGAAATGATGTTAAAAGTGTATTATTGCTTGTAAACTAGTTAATTGACAATTTTTTAAATAGTTGATAATACAATTAAATAATTTTTCAATAGCATGTTGATTTAGTTTTAATCTAATAATAGTAATAATATGATTGGCATATACCAATTAATTAACATTATATATTTATGAAACAATAATAATTTAATTAATTATTTAAATTATAATAAATCATATATTTAAGGTTTTAAGATTATTTTTATCATATTTCTATTTACATATTTAAGAAATAATATATTGATTATATTAAAGATATATATTTTAAAAATAATCTTGTTAATATTACAATAATTTAATTAGTACTTAATAATATATATCAATATTGTATATATTATACAAATTTAATTACTATAAAATACAAATATTTTATTTTGCCATTATAATATGACTAAATTGATGTTAATATACTAAAAGATGTTAATTATTAATTAAAATGTGATTTTTATTAAAGTATTTGTATTGTTTGTAAAATTATTAAGAATTTATATATATGAAAAGTTTAACAAACATAACTTAAAAAATTATCTAATAGTCCTAAAATTTTAAAACTTTATAAATATACCCCTAAACCTTGCAGGACGGGACGGGTCTACGGGTCCAGACGGTTGGACCCGGACCCGCCCCGGCCGGAACAAAATTTTTTTTGTCCCAGACCTGCCCCAATGATGTTTTGGATCGGGTCATTGGTCCGGGTCTGACCGGAGCCCCGGATCCTATGGGGCAAATGCCGATCCTTATATATGTATAATTGATTTCTCGAACTGAATTCGAGGTTTAACGTGCTCGGCAATAAGTCAAGTCATTTCCTTTTGACACTATACAGAACTCTAGCAAGTCACCAACTTTCCATCCATCCCAAAATCTACATGACAGTTTCTACAGAACAATACGATTACTTAAAACTAGCATTGTAAATTTTCAATAAACCACTAATTTACTATATTTCTAATCAGAATTTCAATAAACCACTAATAGTAACAATATTCACAATCTCCGGTAATTACAAGCTTTTATCTTTAATTCTGAGCACAGGAAGTGTACCCAGACTATGTAAGGAGGTAATTTTTTTTTCTGATTTCTAAGATTCGTCTTGCTTGAAGGGCTAATACTATAAAGAAAGCTTGCCCTTGAAGAATTTAATGCAGCATTTTTGTTGTTCTTACCAAGATCATCAATTCAGCAATGCAAAATTTTCCTTTTTTTTGTTTTTTTTTTGACATAAGGGTAAATTAATAAACTAGTATCATTTCAAAAATACTTCCAAAACCCTTCTATTTTCTAATTACATCTTTGAATATACTTTTTAAAAATTTAAACATGATTCTAATTTTACAGTATACTTTTATATAATACTCCCAATACAAATGTACAATAGATTAATATGTAGTTAATCACAAGATATTAATTGTATGTTGAATAAAAATTCAGTTCTTTAAAATAAACAATAGTACGGGAAAAGATGTGGGAAAAGAATGTTTAAAATTACAAAAAAGTCCCATCAGTACATAGAAAAAGTGGTAATATAAGACATCTTTTATGTCACACAGACGACAACCACCCAAGAAAAGATTCAAAGTTTCACACGAGCATATATGAAAAAGCCTAGTTACTTTTGAGGCAATAGTTTCACATAACATGCAGGAATTGGGACCCTTTCCCAGAACGGACGTCAGAGTGAGGATCTATTTAAGAGACAAAGTTCCCTTTGTTCTTCACAAGCTTAACAATTCAGCAAAAGTCAGTACTGTTGCATTTCCAATTAAGTTAACAATGGCTTTCACAAATATCATCATTGCGCTGTTAATGATATTGGTCACTTGTGCATCATCTGCGATGTCCCGCACGTTGTATGAAGCTTCCATTGCAAACAGACACAGGCAATGGATGGCTAAGCATCGCCGCTCTTATAAAGACCAGGAAGAGGAGGAAAGGCGGTTCAAGATTTTTAAGGAAAATCTTGAATTCATCGAAAATTTCGGTAATCAGGGGAACCGGACCTACACATTAGGCATCAATGAGTTTGCAGACTTAACTAAGGAAGAGTTCCTTGCCTTACATACTGGATACCAGTTGCCCACCCAGCCGCGATCTCCAACATCGTTCAGGTATGAAAACGTGACTGACGTTTCAGATAGCGTTGACTGGACAAAAAATGGAGCTGTCACTCCTATTAAGAACCAAGGCCAATGTGGTAAGTGAATCACCTATCCCTAATTCTGCATGTACAGTTTTCCTTCCTAAATTTACGTTTGGTTTTTTTTTTTTTTCCTGACTATATTATTTCGTTATAGGATGTTGCTGGGCATTTGCAGCCGTAGCAGCCGTGGAAGGGCTTACCAAGATCAAAACTGGTAAATTGGTTTCACTTTCAGAGCAACAATTATTAGACTGCGCTACAAATGGTAATAACCAAGGATGCAATGGTGGTACGATGGTGAATGCCTATGATTATATACAAGAGAACGGTCTCACAACAGAAACGAGTTACGCTTACCAGGAAACGGAAGGTTATTGTGACAAAGAGAAGGTTAGCGCCCAAGCTGCCCAAATTAGTAGTTATGAAGAAGTACCGGCCAATGATGAGGAGGCACTACTAAAGGCTGTAAGCAAGCAACCAGTCTCAGTTGGTGTTGAAGGTAGTGGAAGAGCTTTCAGGTATTACAGTGGGGGAATTTTGAGCAATGAAGATTGCGGGAGTTCCGTTGATCACGCTGTTACTATAGTTGGTTACGGAACAAGTGACGACGGAATCAAGTATTGGTTAATTAAGAATTCATGGGGTGATCAATGGGGTGAGAAAGGGTACATGAGGATTCAGAGAGAGGTAACTGAAGCACCCCAAGGAGTCTGTGGTCTTGCCAGTAGTGCTTCCTATCCGGTTGCATAAATCGTTCTAAAGGAGGAACAGGGCAGCCGGCTACTTTAAGTTCACCAATAAATGAGCATCGTTTTCTTTTTCAGTATATTTTAGCATGTAATTTTTTTTTCCCTTCATCTGGGCTCATAAAAGGTCCGTATCACAGCTTGTTTACGTAAAGTTTGAAAACTGTAATACCTATTGCATGGTTTGTAATATCGGATCAGTATTAAGCTGATGCCTATTATGATATTTAACAAAATAACTACCACGTTCCATAACTCATCTATAGTCTTTACGCTAAACATTCTTCCATCCAAGTTTGCAAATTTAACTGCGCCTGCAGGTTTGGTGATGTAAGTCGTGATAAGAACAGGCTCAGTTGATATTATCCCATTAACATTAATACTCGTTCATCAAACAGCCTACCACATATATACTGTACAGTGTATATATTATATATATAGTTGAAGACTGAGAGTACAGAAAAACACATTATTAATTTTATGCATGTTTACTTAAAGCAATTAAACGGTAAAAAGTTAATACAAACTACCTCCACAGTTGCTCGATTTGCATAGAATTTGAAGCTTGCTGTTATCTTTTAATACTAAGTTTGTTAGTTTACCTAAGGCCTTAGGTTTTCTTGTACATAGACCGAGCTTCACAACTCTTTTAAGTTTTTCTTTTTAAATTTATAGTGAAAAATTCGACACTTTTCTTAAAAGTTTAAACTAGTAGGTGTGAACTCAATAAAAGTTTTATCCTTTGATATATAATATGAGTATTTTTTAATTAAGAGTAATATTACATATATGATAAGATCGTTAACAAACTTAGACCTCTATGAGGTTTGCTTTAACTTTAATAATGGATAGATTCAAAAGAGGCTCAAAATTACCTACAAATCCATTTTCACTGTTACAAACTTCACAGACCAATGATAATATTGTATGAATGACATTATTGCTCTTTGTAACACCCAGCCCATGAAAACAAGACTAATCCCAAATTAAAAAAGCCCAGCCCAGCCTAAATTTTTTTTAACAAAAACAAAACAGGCTGAGGAGGGTGGGTGGGTGGGGTTTTGGTAGGGGGCGGGGCGGGAGGGTGGGGGACAGAAAACGGAAAAAAGAGAGAGGGACAGTGTCCAGAGGATTCTTCTATTGACCGCCGACCGTCGGTTTTTGATTGCCGATTCTGGCTGATTTTTGACGAGTTTTCGATCGAATAGTATGTCGTTTCGAAGTTTGTTTCGTCTTCTTTCCAACCATGGATGTCTCATCCCTTGGTTCTTTACTGTTTTCGTGAATCAAAGCCTAGAAGCCAACAGCTTCCTATGCATTTTTTGGTCAAAATCTGGTGAGATACCGATCAATCTATATGTCAATTTGAAGCTTGTTTCATGCTCTTTCTAACCATATTTATTTTATTTTTCATGTTGATACACGAATTTTACAAAAAAAAATTAGGTGTTCGATCACTATTCATCTTTGTCCGGCGACGATTTCCGATCGTCAAGCAATTGTTAGAACATTCATTAGCCAAAAAGGAAGCTTAAATTTAGTGAGCGGATTATTTTTCAAGATTTTCATATTATATTAAAGTGTATTTAATTCATGATTTATGATATGATTTAAGTTAGTTGTTTAATTAATTGAGTTCCAGATAGTCCTCTTTTACATATAAATTGTTGTTAGAGTAAATGATGAGTAATTATGCTATTTTGAGAATAAGCGTGCATAAGGTATTAATTTTTAGATAAAAATATGTCTATGGACGATTCTAATAAATTAGTTTTTGAGTATATAGTAAATGTTGTTATGTTATGTTTCAGTATAAAAGGAAAAGAAGTTTAAAGTAAAATTTGTAGAATGAATGCATGTAGTACGTTAATGGTAATAGAAAGTTTGTTGATGGTTCGAAAATAGACATTTGTAGTTATATGAATTTATATATTAAATTGAAGTATTTAGTTGTTTCCTTTTTGAATAAATATATGTATAGAAAAGTGTGTTTTTGTTTTAAGAAATATGAGAATGATGGTTGGTTTTATGCTAAAAATATTACCAAATTATTTTGGAGAAGAGCTTTGGAAATTAGAATTTTCTTTCTACAAGGGGTGAACTGTAAATGCAGAAAACTGATTGAGAATTCTCCAGTGACCTGAATGCAAAATTCTAGAATTTTTGGATATTCAAAGTTTTTTCATTTAAATCATAATTTTTAAGATTTTGGAAGTCTTTGACAATATGAATTGGAATTTTTGGAAAATTAGATAAGCTTTGAAACATAAATATGTGAAAAGATGTTATGAAAAAATGTTATATGGAATGTATGAGAATTTGGAATAAAAATGAAAGCTATGGTTTATAGTGAGTTGAAAAAGGATTTTATTTTATGGGTTATCATGACTTATAAATGTGATTTTTAAGAATATGTTAGAAGATTCTAAAGAGATTTAGAAGATTTATTTTCTAGATCAACTAAGAAGAATATTTAGTGACGTTAGTAAAGTTAGAATTATTCAAGTTAATTCCTATGAAATTCTTGAATATAAATTTAGCATCATTTATAATGTTGCTTTCAGTCATTAAGATATTTTGGAGTTAGTTTTCAGAATAATTCCAGACATTATTTTTAGTTTTAAAAATAGTTATAAAAAAAGATATAATACTTTAAAAGGAAAATTCAGACTTTATATTTGACGTGCTTTCTAAGTTATCATAAATGTATATTTTACGATTTTATAGAAAGTGCAAAAGCATGATATTTACCATTATTTTTCATGGCACTTAGATTCAAGGAGTTCTTAAAGCATTTAGAATTTCCTTTTTTAGATGTTTATCATGGATTTCAAAGATTTCAAATATTTTCAGCTTTAGCTTGCATCAATTCTTCAAAGTTTGATAAAGTTCTAAAAAAAGAAAAGGTTTAGCATATGAGCAATTTTGAAAAAAAATCAGTTTTAGCCATAGAAAAAAGAGAGAGAAAGTTCAGTTATATTATATTAAGCTAGTATCTAGCTCACTTAGACAGTGAGACAACAAATTCAGGCAGACAGTTATAGAGATAGAGGCCTTTATGGTCTATTTAGACACACATATAGGCTATGGGTCATGTGATCTGAGTGTATTAGCCCTTTGAGGGCAGCTATGCGTATACGTATGACCGATTTAGTAAGCCTGTGCAATGTTAGATCTCGTCAGAAATAGAAAACTCTACCTATGTGATGTTAGATCTCACCACGTATTAGGAGATATAAATAGTTCTGCCTACGTGATGTGGATCTCAGTAGGTATGAGAAAATTCAGATAGTTCTACCTATGCGATGTTAGATTTCACTAGGTAGGATCAGCCAGCTTCAGGGATACTTATTTAGAGTGATCCAAAGTGTTTTAAATATGTTCATATGAGTTAGTTTGATAAAGAAGCATTATTTACAAAAGTTATTTGAAAATGAAGATTCTTTTTAAGACAATTTTGTTTTAAAATAAATTTGAGCGATGATTTTAGCAATAATATCATGAGCTTTATTTTGTGAAATTGATAAAATATGCATTCTTTTTATTGTTTTAAAAGTATAGAATCAAGCTGACATATTTAAAGATTATTAATCAAAAGTTTATTTGTTTTAAAATTCTATGAGAGATTTGATGATTCTTTTAACAAGTACGATAGATTTTCTTAAGTACAAATATGAGATGAGATTGTCTAGTCAGTGATACATTAAAGTCATAATTTATGACTAGTTTAGGAAAACAAAGTCAATAAGTGTCTAAGTATATGATGAGAGGAATGTGATTTAAAAGTTTTATATTGTTTGATTTTTGGCATTTATTTATATGTTTATTTTACAAAAAATATTGATATACAGTGATTTAGTTTGTACTAAGTACGAAATTAGATAAGTATTTGAAGTAAAGGTACGTGAGTGATTTGCTTATATAATTTAAGAATATTAAGTTATCTTGGTAAGTAAGTTAAAGATTTCTATAAAGCATTTTCTTCACAATCAGTTGAGAAATTATAAAATTGTTTGACAAGAATGAAGTCTATAAAGAAAGTTTGAGAAGAAATAGTTGTTTATATGTTCTTTTGGAGAGAAAAGTATATCGATTTCCTTTCAAAGTGATTAAATGTTGTATTTTTGTTCTAAGAAAATGAGGTTCTAAAAAGAAAGTTTTATTCAAGAAATGAGTTTTATAAAAGAAAGAAAGAAATATTTTATGTTATAAAATTATATCTACTCACTGAGCCTCAAGCTCACTCTTTTCCTATTCTTTTCCCATGAGTTACTACAGGTTTGGTGTTAAGCTATCTCTTATGCTAAGGAGGGCCACACAATGTATAGCTGGTTTTAATTCATTAAAAGTAATTCATTTTTATTTATCCTTGTATAAATTTGGAAATTCTTAAGCATGTTGAGCAGGAGTTGTATTTGTCGTTGGCATTTTGTGGTTGTCGAGGACAAATGTCCTAGAAGAAGTTGAGTTAAGAAAATATTTTTAGAAGTTGTAATTGTGTGTTTTGGTAAGGGATTTAGTCTAAAATGTAGGGGAAACTTTGTAGGATTTTCAAAAAACAATTCTGAGTATTTTTATGTACTTTATATAAAAGCCCTAAACTCAAAATAATTTTTTGTAATTTTTTTTATTAGCGCAGTAGAAGCGTAGTGAGTTGGTTTTTTGAAAGGTTGTTCTCTTAGTAAATAGTATTAGGCACGATTTGCTTGTGTAACTAGGAGTGGGTTGTGTCACTCTTAGACCTAGGGTATAAGTTATTAACATAAGCAGATTGAAAACTTAGGTCCTTTCTTCTTTTTTTTTTTTTCACTTAACACTTAATAAGACTTATTATGACTTAAAACTTTTTAGCACTTAATTTTAATAATTTATAATATATTCATTTTTAATTTTTTAATAAATTTTAAATGAACAAATTTAATTAAATGTGATATATTTACCCTTATTGTAAAAAATAAAATATATTTATATTTGATACAGTATTCATCTTAAAAATTAAATACTTAACAAAATTAAATCAAGATATCAATATTTAAATATGGTAACTATATTATGATAAATTAAATACATATATTCAAAGAAGATATATCTTTTATTGAAAAAATAAAAACTAAAAAAAAAATTGAAAATTTACAACATTACTAGAGTTGGAGCAGTTACCATTGACCACCATTCGTATCGCATATATGGAGCACTGCCGGTATCATCATGATCGACTTAGCCTTTTCAGGTCAAACGCTATTCTTTCTTCACAAAGCATTCTAATGGACCTGTAGATCATTCACATGGTTTTGGAGCTCTGCAATCCATAAGATAAATTGCATAAATAGATTATAGCATCTTTTCAAATCCGAGGACAAGTTTATAATCACTCGAGTCCCCGAGGCCATCTCTCACATGCACAACTTAGGAATTGTTCATCGAGATATAAATTAAGTCGAATAACATGCATACTATTTTCTGGCGAAAACATGTGAAAGTCTCTATCAATTTTCTTAGTGGCCATCACAAGGCGTCAAACACCATCACCTACGCTCACATCAAAAGCCAAAAATAAATCATAGAATCATACGATTTTGTTCTCCGAAATTTACGATTCATATATCTACAAGTATGACACCAAACATTCAAACAAGAATAAGAATATATAGTATTGTTACACTTACAAATCTTTTATATAAATATAATTTTAGAAATTGATCATAAGACATTATTTTATGCTTGATACATCATTAGTCTCAATTAATGAGTTAAAAATTTTAAATTCACTTATTTAATCACATAATATCACATTAATTTGTAAATCAAAATTTGTATAAATTTTGTGAGTGCAGTATTATTCCTTGAATAATAAAAAATTTATAAAGGAAAAAGATTAGTATTTAGTAGAAGATGCTATTGATTAAAATCTTATAATATCCTTCCTAAAACAAATAAAACACCAAAGAAAAATAAATCCCATAATCAAGCCTAGCAAGGAAATATTTACTTAAACCTTCCTCAATTGCAACCAAAAAAAAACTAAGAGCTGCTTACTGATCATTAACATCATATAAGCCCGATTAAGAAAATGCAACCTAGACCCACTTATCACTTATCAGTAACTTATGGGTGATTTTTTTTTTGTTTAAAATCTGGATAGATACGAATATAAATGTTTGAATAATATGATTGTTTTTTATTTTTTAAGATCGGATAACAAGTTTTAAGTAAATTATTTTTAATAACTAAAAACATCTGAAAGCTATTAATTTAACATATATGAACTGTTTATTGTATATGTTATATAAACATTTGTAAATAATCAATACAAAAGAATCAAAATTAAAATACTACAGTACAAAAAAAATTAAATTATTAATTAATGTGTCTCATATATGTGTTAGAGACGAGGAAGAGAGGTCAGTAGCAAATATCGTTGGTATGTGTGGCAATTGCTCAAAGGTTCAAAGATACGAAAAGATCGTTTAAAGATTTAACAAAATAAGAATTAAATAAAATTGTCAAGGGTATTTTAGAACATAAAAAATAGACATTCCATTCATATCTTTTTCGATTCAAACAAAAGCTAGAAAATATAGGTTTTTCTATTCAGATGTTTTTATCTGAAAAAAAGTGTTCAATTCCAGAGACAATCAACGTAAAAAAGTGTCACGCCCTAACATCTCTTATTTAGAGATTTTAGAGGTGATTGAATAAGAATTTATAATAATTATGTCATCCATACCTCATAAATATTTTTTTTATCACAAGAATTCATTACAACTTATGACTATTTGTTCAAAATTAATTTTACATACACTGGTGACTAAAATCAATACATCAATTAATAGTCACCTAACGAAATCTCCCATTACATACTAGGAGAATCAAGACAGTCCCCAAAAATTATATGCATACCGACTCCAGACTCCCTAAGAAAGCTCTGGAACATCTCTAGGATAAGCATCCTTCTGTGTTACCTGTGGAGGGAGGGGGGTGAGCATAAAGCCCAGTAGGAAAGTTCTAATATTATACAAAATTATTCACATTCCACAAATATCCAATCACAGGATTTGACATCAAATACTAATAGATCAACCAATTATGTCCATTCGCACATCAAATTTATATTCGTATTCCCCTTGGATCCGTATATAGAACGGCTCATCCAAGGTTTAACACATCATATTTATTATATTCGTTTTTTCTCCTTTGGATCCGTTTACAGAACGGTCCATTCAAGGTCCAACATATCACGTTGTTTTATTCGTGTTCCCCTTAGGTCCGTATACAGAACGGTCCACCCAATGTCCAACACATCATGTCATTTTATTCGTGTTCCCCTTAGGTCCGTATACAGAACGGTCCACCCAAGGTCCAACATATCATATCATTATATTCGTGTTTCCCTTGGGTCCGTATACAGAACGGTCCACCCAAGGTCCAACACATCATGTCATTTTATTCGTGTTCCCCTTGGGTCCGTATATAGAACGGTCCACCCAAGGTCCAACACATCTCATATCATTATATGCGTGTTTCCCCTTAGGTCTGTATACAAAACGATCCACCCAAGGTCCAACACATCGTGTCATTTTATTCGTGTTCCCCTTGGGTCCGTATATAGAACGGTCCACCCAAGGTCCAATACATCTCATATCATTATATGCGTGTTCCCCTTAGGTCCGTATACAGAACGGTCCACCCAAGGTCCAACACATCATGTCATTTTATTCGTGTTCCCCTTGGGTCCGTATATAGAACGGTCCACCCAAGGTCCAACACTTAGAATTTATTATCCGCATTCTCCTTGGATCCGTAAACAAAACGGCCCATCCAAGGTCCAATGCATACATTAACAACCTTTCAATATCATTACTATGATAAATCTCAAGAAAATATAATTTTTATGCGAAATCCAGGACTTTTTAGGAAATATACAGTCAATTTGGGGTGGTTCTGAAATTTTGCTCGACACTATACACTGTTCACAGAAATCACTGTTCACAGAAAACACTGTTTACTCGACACTATTTCTCGACACTTTTCACCGAAATCACTGTTCACTCGATTCACTGTGAACTCGACGTACTGTTCACTCGAGACTCGACACTGTTTCTCGACATTGTTCACCGAAATCACTGTTCACTCGACACTGTTTCTCGACACTCGACGTTATTTCTCGACACTCGATACTATTCATTCGATGCACTGTTCACTGTCGAGTGAAACACCAGAATCGAATTCGAGAGCTGGTTCAAAACATACCATTTCCAAATTTCAACTCCCAACTTCAAAAATTCACCAAAAATCCGTTTTAACTCCAAATTCCATGAAATCAGTGGCTATTTAAAGCTTAATCTGTCTATTTTCCAAAACAAATTAGAAATCATACCATTCTCAATCCAGAAAAACCCATCAACTCAATCAACACAAAACAGTCATATGAATTGCACTTCTCACAAAATCATCTCTACTCCACTTCATCAACACTTCAATTCACACATAATTCTTCGTGCAATCACAACAAACAACTTGCAATAAGTAACTTCACTCATAATTCATCATCCAAGTGGTCAAGAAATCAAATCAAAACAAGTCACATGCATAACAACTAATATCAATTCAACAACAAAACACATAACATGAAGTAAGTATAGTGTTATAATCTCCTACCTGTTTTCCAAGCTAAACTTCTTTGAAATTTTCCTCTCTTTCTTCCTTCTCTTCTTCTTCTTCTCTTCCTCTTTCTTTTGCCGTCAACTCCCCTCTCTTCTATCCCCAAAATGAAAGAAAGATCTCTCCCCTTTTCCAGAAAAATCCTCCCTTATTTATATACAAGGCCTTGGTTTATGGGCTTAGGTCCACTAATTTCAAATTCAAGTCCAATTCTCCCTTACTAATTCCAACACAAGCCTACTTCTATTATCCAACCCAATTCTCATAAAATTACTCAAATACCCTTAGTTATATTTTCTAAAATTTATAATATATATATATATATATATATATATTTTTGGGATTCCACAAAAAGTCTAAAGTATGAGATTCAATAAAATTCAAACTACCGATGGATAAACAATCAACCCCTATTGATTAAGGGTGATTAATTTTGAGTTTTGGATATGCTTCACGGACAACAACAGCTAACTAGCAATTCGCGAATGGCCACAATTCCCAAATTGACAAGACAACAACATCGTATGTGTATAATTTCTTCATTTCTCTGAACAAAAATTCCACCAAATTAAACCATTAAGTTCTTTTTCATCCTAAAATCTACATAACGTTAATGACGAAGTTTCTCAACGAAACAGTAATTAGTTATAAATATGTTATAAATATTTGAAGCATGAGAAATTTCAATAGACAACTATTTAAAAATGCATCTTATGTTATGAATATTTAATTCTTCAATAACGTAACATTTACAAACTTTTTACCATATAATTAAATATTTTTATATAAATTGATGTGATATTATTATACAATAGTGCTACACTTACAATCTTTTTATACGAATTTATATAATATTATTATTTATTGTAACATCATCAACCTTAATTAATGTGATTAATTTTTTAAATTCACCTTCCAATTATAGAAAGCCACATAAGTTTATAAAGTTAGGTTTGTAATATGAGTTTATAAGTGTAATGGTATACATCATTTTATGATTATTAGATCATCTATTTTAATAAATCTCATTTAATTTTGGAATTTATTGTTTTAATCAAAACACATCATATCAAATTGTACAACAGGTTTACAGGCATATTATTGTATTCATATGTTCTTGTCTTCTGGTTCATATATTTTTATAGCCTTTTTATTTTCCGCAAGTTATGGCTGAAAGAAACGTCAAAGAGGTGTTCTTGCCGCAGTTAAGAACAAATCCACTTTGCTCAAGGCGTGGTGCCTCAGTTTTTAAAGGATATATGGATTTTACATATAACATCAATCTCATACGCCAACGCGATTTCGACGGTTAATGAGGTTAACACTGCAAGGTGTTGAGTTCTCCAGTCACCATCATAACAGCTAGTGTTGCCAAATGCCAGTTATCTGGTGATGTTCGTGAAGCATACGAAGAACTCAAAATTATTTAGCTTCTGTCAATTAAGCTGGTAACGAATGGGGAATTTTGCCGTTAGTGCAATTAGTTTTTTGGATTTATTTGCTGCGCTAGCTGCATGTTCTTTGTAGGACTTTTGTTAAGTCTAGTTGATATGATAAACAAGCAGTTGTCCTTGGAACTTCCCAGGTCTAATAGTTGGAATGGTGTATTGGCTTTGATTAATTTCACATCATCTATTTTGCATGATTTAGAATAAAAATTTAGAACGTGTAACATTACTATCCCCTTTATGATTTTTTTTCCCAATTTTCAAGTGTTATTTTACTCATAAATTCAGAGTCAAAGTTCGAACAATTAATTCTAACAAAACATTGTTTGTTTTGTCAAATTATAAATGAAATATTGAACTACCTCCATGTTCATGTAGTGAATATTTTTCTTTACTCTTACTATTTATCGATAAATGAATAATTATTAATTTAAGAAAATTTATATTTTTAAATTTTTTGTAATATACTTTTTTTATCGAAATTTATGTATGTGTTATAAATTGATTAAAAAAAGGGTGTTTGTGTGTGTGTGTGTGTGTGTGTGTATGTGGTGCATGCTTTGCAAAAAAAATTAAGGATAAAGTTGAGTTTAGTTTAGTTTGGATAAAAAGAAAAAAAAAACTTTAGATGCATATTTTGAAAAAGAGCAGAATTAAGAAATTAGGAGTTATTAAAGAAAAAATTGCCTTAATATTATGAACTTATATGTTATTTATGTTATGTGTTTGATCAGTTATTAATTTATATTTTCTTTGGACCGTAAAGAATTTAAAAAAGAAAATATTCCCTTATACATTTAGTTAATTTATTAATTTAATACATAGATCCAAGTTAGGAAATTAGAAAATTTTATTATTTAAATAAGATTATTAATCTATTAAATATCTATTTACCGAGGTTTTACTATAGTTGTAACTTGTATGTATAGTAGCAAACCAAATGAGATTGGAGTATATAGAACTCTTTTGGGAACTATTTGACTATGTAAATCGAGTAATTTAGGAAATAACAAAGTCGACAAGTCAAATAATTAGTTTTGCAAGGAAATAGCTTTCAAGCCTTGACTTACGATGTTTAATTGGCGGCCAATGGTCCACGGACTATGCCTTAATTAATTTGGGAAAAGTCTACAAACACCCTGAGGTTTGGCAAAATTTTAGTCAAGAACAGTCAAATTTTAAACTGGCAATTTTATCCGGATTTTATTTGCTTAATTTGATGAGGGCAATTTGGTATTTGACAAAAAGAGGCACAAAACTCCCCGGGGGTTTCTTGAAATTTTCATAACCACCTTAGATTTATAAGAGTCTCAAATACTTCTCATTGATATCAATATCTATCAAGCTTTTAATTTGATATGTATGTGAATAAAATTAATAGAGTACATATTAAATAAATATAATAAAAATAATTGATAATTTAGTATAATAGTATAAGTATTTTTATTAAAAATAAAAAAATAGAAAGTCCACCAACAACACTTTAAGATAAATTTTGTTAAATATTTTTAATTAACTGTTGTGGTAAATAATTAAAACTCTATGAAGGAAAAACTTATTTTCTTATTTGATAAATAGTATTAAGCATAACTTTTGTTCTTTTTTATATATATTTTCTCTTTTTTTATAAGAATTATAAGATTAAAAATGATTTTTTCTTCTAATTTACAGCAAATAATGGATTTTTTATAATTTAACAAAATTTAACAAAATTATTTATACTCAAGTATTCATATTATACCTATTCAATATGTACTCTATTATATTTTAAATTTTATAATCATTTTAATAATAAATGTAAAGGATAATTTCATAAATATATTACTTTTATTAATATAATAATATAAAACTTCGTATAAATTGATGGTAAGGAAGATGTGTGATATTTTATAAACTTGAAGTGACTACGTAAAATTTTAAATTTTAAAAAATCTCAATTTATACCCTTTTTATCATATACCAAATTGTCCTTCATAAAAATTAAAATTAGGAATTAGTTTATCAGTTTAAAATTTAATTGTCTTTAACTATAGATTTTCCAATCCTTAGAGCTGTTTGGACACTTTTTCCTAATAAATTTTGCAGGAAGAATACGCTTATAATAATTAACTGGCTATTATTATTGTCTACTGGATCTCGTACATAATATCTCTTCTTATCATATATTATATTATATTATAGTATATTATATATATATATATATATAAAATTTTTCTGACGTCAAGACGATCAGATTTTTGTTATCGTCCGAACCTTCGGTTATAATGTAGGATACATTCAGCTGCTAGGATCTTCTTAAATAAGAGAGTAGTGTGAACACATTTATTGTAAATGAAATATTTAAAATGTTTTAAAAAAAATTATGATTCTTTTTGTCTCTCGTCTCATATATTGAGCAACTTGTGTTTTTCCTTTCTCTCTCTTCTACGTAAAAGTCCTAAATTCTCCTTTTCATATGCTCCTCTTCTTTCTCCTCACCCAGCCGTAATGACGGATGCAAAGAGGGGCTACCCGAGCTACAGCCCGGGCTGGGATTTTATTAAAAAAAAAAAAATTAGTATACTACCAAACACCCCTAAAGTTTTAATACAATAAAAGTACCCTCAAAGTAAATACTAAATCTAATAATATATAATTCTTTAAAAGTATTACTTTTATCCGTATTTTTTAAGTTTAAACTCTTATCCATGAACCATGACATCTAACTCTCTCAAGACTCAATCAAGTCAACTTTTTATGCTTTTTTAATCTTTTTCTCCTTCAATCTATCACTTTAACTCTTAGAGAAAAAAATTTGGATTTTACTACAGACATTTAATTTGTAAGTTTTGAAACTTAATTTTATTTAATGCATTGATAAAATGTTATATAGTATATTGCATAAGATTTTTACTATAAGATTTTTTTCAAATATTTGATATAAGTTAGGGTTTATTGTGTAGATTTAATTTGTGCGTTTTAAAAACTGATTTTAATATCTTATTCATGGATTTTGATAAATTGATTGTGGTGTTGAACTTTTTGTAGTGTAAGATAGTGAGGGTATAATTTGAAATAAAGTATTTAATTTTTGCTAAGCTATTCTAATATAAATTTGATTTTGATTTTAAGAATTAGTTTTAATGTATTAATTTATGGGCTTTGATAAATTAATTGCGATTGAATAGAATTTGTATAACATTAGCTACTTTAGAGACATTTTGACATATTTTTATAAAGCTTCAAATAATAACATTGTATGCAATGATGTGTTGTTATGATAAAATTATTATTGTAAAGCATCACGTAGTACATGTTTAATAGTTTATTATTATTATTTTTGCATTATATTTTTTTAATATTATTGTCATTTTAATTTTGCATTTGTTTATTATAAAAAGCATTTTGAAGAGCAAGGTTTTAGTATAAGCCCCTATGTAAGTGTATATATCGCATTTTTAAAGTTCTCATAATAAAATTCAGCTCAGTCTAGAAAAAGTTCCTGGATTCGCCCACGTCGAGCTCAACCGTTCATTTCTCCATTGCAGTGGAAGTCAAATCCATCATTCAACTACATGGGCTGTGAAAGTAAACATATTTAATTTTACTGGGGTGGCCAATCCATCACTTAACTACACAATTCTACAGATCTAAAGTTTGAAATATGAACAATAAAGAGGATTTTTATAGGATGAGATCAATTTGAGTTTGCAAAATACAGATTGCAAGTTCATTGGTTTTGACGAGGTTGAACTCAAAATTATTTTTCATGGAAGAGTTGAAGCTCGCAAATTCCATGCAAGAAGGGTATGGACAAGTTGAGAAGGGGGTGGAGGAGGAATATTTAGTTAGTTCTAATGTCTATTTTACGCAGATTTTTTATTTTTACTTTTAATCAATATCCCAAAGATGCAGAAAATTGAATTCAAAAGAAGTCTATTTGCAGACTAAAAGAAAGGAGAAGAGAGAGACGATGATATTATCCGTGCTATTTCGTAAATATGGCAATAAATGCATTCACACTACCATCTATAATTAGGAAGATCTCAGCCGTTAAGGGTATCGGACGGCTGTAATTGAAAGTTCGGATTATAATCAAAATCCGGTCGTTCAAATGTGAGAAGAAGTACACACACATAAGAAGAGATATTACCTACAGGATCTAGCAGACCGTAATAATAGCAAGTTAATTATTATAAGCGTACTCTGTTAGCAAAATTAATTAATGCATAGTCTGTGGACCATTGGCCACCGATTAAACATCGTAAATCAAGGCTTGTAAGCGATTTCCTTGCAAAATTAAGGACCTGTTTCGGTCGGACTTTTTCTAAGTAAAATTTATCGAAATAGATATTTAAGAAATAGAAGTTATAAAAAAAAGTTTATATTAATAAGTTGATGATTGTTTGATTATCAATTAAAAAAACTCTCTTAAATTAATAGATAGTTTGAATATATATAGTTAAAAAGTATTTTCTAATGACAAAATTACTGTATGGGTATATAAATGCATCAAAAAATAATTTACTAACATATGAAAAAAGAAAAAAAATTATACAATTGAAGGGAAGTCCAACGCAAATTAGGGCATGGTGATATTTCAAGAATAATATGAGGGTATTTAAGACAATTTTTAATCTTATAAAAAAAACTAAAAAAGAGTTTTTTTTCAAAAGCCTTAATTTTGGGCTTCTTCCAATAGACGAAAAACATCTTTTTTAATCATCTATAAGCTTTTTTTAGATGACAGTCAAACAATACAAAAAAATTTTAAAAGAGTTTTTGACATTAAAAAAGTTATTTTGGACCGTTGAGAAGCCCAACCAAAGACGCTTATGAGATTGACTTATTGACTTTGCATAGTCAATTAGTACTGAAAGAGTTAGCATATATGCAGATATCACTTGGTTTGCTACCGTACTCTACAAGTTACAACTAAGTCTACCTCGTTTTAATTATAGGTGTTGATCAGTTTAAAATCAATAGATTTTATTAAATCTAATCTGCTCCAAATATAATTTGTATTTTAGATTTTTTAATTTAATTCAATCTAATTCATTTTAAGAAAATTATAATCTAATCCAAGCACAATGTTTCAATGCTAATGTCCAGTTAAATCTATCTAATATGATAAAACACTAATTATATTGAAAATCTAGATAATATCGGAAATAAATATAATTTAAAAAATTTATATTTATAACCTCTAAAATCAAATATGATTATTATATGATATTAATGTTTTTATATTTTGTCTTAATAATCTTTCAGTATTAGTTTTTGATTAGACTGGATTGGTTTATAATTTGCATTTATTTAGGAAATCCAACTATCCGATCTAATGTAATTAAATTTGAAAAAATAAATAAATCAAACTAATCCAATCATATTATTGAAAACAATCAACGTTAGATAGAATTTTGAACACCACTAATTTTTACCTGTGGCCATTAACCAACTTTTCTCAATGCAATGCTTTATAATTCTAAATTAATTGTGAGTAGAGAACATTAAAATAGTAAAAATATATATGTTTTTGTTAACAATGGGATTGGTAAAAAGTCAATGCTACGAACTTAATGGGGGTAAACAAACTCTTCTCTAAGGACTTCTTAAGCAGTGGAATAATTATTATTTATGATGTGGCATCCCTATATGATTGTCACATCGCTCATGTTAATTAATGTCATTTATTATTAATATATATTTATCAAATCACTGCATTTATTTATCAAATCACATCATGCCACGTCAGTTTATATGGGTGAGTTTGTATAAGTAGTTTGTAAGAGTAGCATTACTCTACTTTCATAGTTAGTTATCTAGTTGTAACTGTTTACTGGTCTGCCCTAATTAGAATTGTTAGGTTCGTTAGTCGTGCAAGAGGTAGTAAGAGTAAATTTCTATTCTAAATCATGCAAAATAGATTATGTGTGAAATAAATCAAAGCTAAGACGCCATTCCAACTGTTAGACCAGGGAAGCTCAAGGGACCACTGCTTATTATCATATCAACTAGACTCAACAAAAAGTCGCACAAAGAACATGCAGCGCAGCAAATAAATCCAAACAACTAAAAGTACTAATAGCAAATTCCCCATTCATTACCAGCATAATTGACGGAGGCTAAATAATTTTGAGTTCTTCGTATGCTTCACGAACATCACCAGATATCTGGCATTTGGCAACACCAGCTGTTACGATGGTGACTGGAGAACTCAACACATTGCGGTGTTAACCTCATTAACCGTCAAAATCGCGTTGGCGTATGGGATTGATGTTATATTTGAAATCCATATATCCATTAAAAACTGAGCACAACACCTTGAGCAAAGTGGATTTGTTCTTAACTGCAGCAAGAACACTTCTTTGACGTTTCTTTCTGCCATAACCTGCGGAAAATAGAAAAGCTACGAGAATATGAACCAGAAGACAAGAGCACATTATAGCAGTTTGCAGTTACCGAGTTGGCATGACACCGAAAGCTTCTGAAAGTGAAATAGACAGTGGCGTTCCATCTCATTCTCACGATGATCAAACAATTACCTATGCAAAACCAAAAGACACGATGTCCTTGACTTCTTTCCGTCGTTTCTGGCCTATAATGTAGAGTTTATTCATAATTTACTAGTTCTAGTTCTGTTTCATTCTAGATATTCTCGCAAGGTAGGCTGATAGGAAAGCCACGTGTATCTCTTCCTCTATCCCTATATATATAGCCAATGCCATAATTCACACGCTAGTTGATTAATAAATTCCTGTTGATCAGTTAATTATATATTTGTTCTTGTTCTTATGTGCTTATATAACTTTTCGGTGTTTAATCATATTCTCAAGCTTAACTTGATAATCTAATTGCATTCGTACAAAAACCTGTTTGTGCCCTTGGTCGAACCGCTTGAACACCTTCCAGCTACGTTGAGGCACTAGCTACAAATTTAAAACGATAGACAGAAACTCAAAGCAGTGATTTTTCAAGATTCGATCGATGGTGCAACATATGCAATGAACTTTTGTGTGTGTGTGTGTGTGTTTTTTTTTTTTTTTGGTTAAGGATTATGATAAAAATAATAATAATGAACACAATCTCTAGAATTAATATACAACCAGCAGAAGCTAGCATGTAACCTTTAATTCCAAGCAAAGGAAGTAGTCATTTTGTTCTTCGCTAGGCGGCGTCTTAATTGAAAGCAGATCCCATAAAGAAAAGCTTGCTCTTGGGATTCTTCCAGGTCTTTTTTTTTAATAAAAATTTCTACAAAACTTTCCACATTTTTTTAATAAAAATTTAAGGGGGGTAATTTAAACTAGTTGCTTTGAACATCTCTTTCAAAATAGTGTTATATTTACAAATTATTTATGCAAATTGATATAATACTGTATCATGATTATATATCATATCACTAATCATGATTAATGAGTAAAAGTTTGAAATTTTATTATCCCATTATATAATGTCATATTTGTAAACTTCAGTTTGCATGAAGGGTTTGTGAGTGTAGTACTATTCATGTAGAGTATTGTTTAAAATGTGTATTTAAAAATGCTTACTGCCCATCAATTTCTAGAAAAAGCTGTCATATAAAACCTTGTTATGTTACTCGAATATTTCAAGTTTCACTCGGGCACATATGAAAATCCTAGTAATTTGTTGCAATAATTTCGTCTAACATGCAGGAAAATGGGACCCTTTCCCAGAATGGACGTCAAGGAGGAGTCTATTTAAGAGAACAATTGCCCTTAGCGATCTTCACAAGCTTAACAATTCAGCTGAAGCCACTGTTCCATTACTAACTTTGTTAAGCAAAAGCCACTAGTGCATTACCAACGCAATTGGTAATATAACAATGGCGGCTTTGAGAAATATCATTATTGCTCTGTTAATGATATTGGCCACTTGCGCATCATCTGCGATGTCCCGTATGTTGTATGAAAATTCCATTGCAGACAAATACAAGCAATGGGTGGCCAAGTTTGGCCGCACTTACGAGGACGAGGCAGAGGAGCACAGGCGTTTCCAGATTTTCAAGGAAAATCTTGAATTTATTGATAAGTTTAATAAAGAGGAGAACCGGACATACACCTTAGGCATCAATGGGTTTTCAGACTTGACGAAGGATGAGTTCCTTGCCTCACGTACTGGGTACCGGATGTCCACTCAGCCCCGATCATCTCCAGCACCGTTCAGGTATGAGAACCTGACTGAAGTTTCGGAAAGCAAGGACTGGAGAAACAGTACAGCAGTCACTCCTATTAAGGACCAAGGCCAGTGTGGTAAGTGAATCAACCGTCCCTAACTCTGCAAGTATAGTTTTCATTCCAAACTTTGGTTTTTCTAACTAGCTAAATTTCTTTTGTAGGATGTTGCTGGGCATTTGCAGCCGTGGCAGCCGTGGAAGGGCTTCACAAGATCAAAACTGACAAATTGATTCCTCTTTCAGAGCAACAGTTAGTAGACTGTTCCGTAGAAGGTAACTACGGATGCAATGGTGGTCTGATGGACAATGCCTATGAATATATACAAACCAAAGGTCTCACAACAGAAACGAATTACAAGTACGAGGCAACAGAAGATAGTTGTGACGAAGAGAAGGAAGCCAGCCCAGCAGCCCAGATTAGTGGTTACGAAGACGTAACACCAGCCAATGAGGAGGCATTACTAAAGGCTGTAAGCCAGCAACCAGTCTCAGTTGCTCTTGAAGCTAGGGGAGTCGCGTTCAGGTCCTATAGTCGCGGAATATTCAATGGGCCTTGTGGGACTGACTTAGACCATGCTGTTACTATAATTGGGTATGGAACTGATGAGGACGGAACCAAGTACTGGTTAATCAAGAATTCATGGGGTGAGACCTGGGGTGAGAATGGGTACATGAGAATTCAGAGAGATGTGGCTGATGCACCCCAAGGACTCTGTGGTCTTGCCAGTAAAGCTTCCTATCCAGTTGCGTCGTCATAAATCGTTCTAAGGGAGGACCAGGGCACCGCACCAGGCTTTTCAAGTTCACCAATAAGCACTGTTTTCTTCTTTATTACATTTTAGTATGTGATCAGATGTTTTTTCCCCTTTATGTCGGCTTTTCTATTTTCTGTACCGCGGCTTGCTTACGTGAAAGTATGAACATTGTAATAGAAATTCCGAGACCAACTATCAGACACTGAGCTGACTGCATGGTTTCCTAGTATTCAGCTGATGCCTATTATGTAATCCCTCTTTTAAAATATTACTATTTAAGTTCATTTAATCCCTCGTCTAGTCTTTACTTTACACAGCCTTGTACTGGAGTTTGCAATTTAACTGCATAGGCACGCTTAGGAATCTAAGTCGAAATAAGAACGAAATGTCTAGATTAATTGTCTATTTTTGCCGGCCGTAAAATCTCGTTAACAGCACTCGTTCGGCAGACAAGAAGATATCAAACGGCTATCCATATACTTTATTGTAGTGTAGTATACATAATTGAAGACTGTTGAACAAGAAATTAGTTTTATGGATGCTTACTTGAAGCAATAAAGACGGTAAAGACTAAATACATTTAAGGACAGTAGTAGCTCCAGTTGAATTACCCAACCAGTTTTGGGAAAAACAATTTCGCCAAAAAGATTTATGTTGAGATTCAATGGCTTTTTCAATTGCATAATAAGACAAAAGGCCCAGACTGTGAAGTATCATTCCAATTGACATCAAATTCAGGGAAAACCTTTTGGTTTCGCACACATGCATCACTGTTTATAATTGAGGGAGGAGCCGAGGAGGACAATCAAGCCAACCTTAAGTCAATCCTTTAGTTGACTTCACCAATGAGTACCTGGTATTGTATAATTTTTTTTTTTCAAATTAGCTTTAATTAGCGTAATAAGAGTTGTGGGATACATCCTGACGTTACATGTTACATGAATTTAGTGGTGGGATAAAAATAAAAATAAAATTAAAGAACTTTTAATTAAGAATGCTATACTTATGAAGTCTGTATACAAGTTGTGGTGGTATTACTCATTTAATGGCACATGACTAATCGGTATTAATTGCATTGACTTTTTATATTCATCATTTTATTTATTTGATGTCACATCAACTTTTTATACAAATTTATAAGTATAAAATTACTCATTTTTAATAAATAAATTGTGATATATCTATTTAATAATTTGTGTAAGATAAAGTTGTATGTATTTGTTGTTCAAAGTTAGTTGTACATCTAGAATTGTTCATATACTAAATATACGGCCTTAAAGACTTTAACTCTATAAATCCTAGATTATTACTCTTCCCAAAAATATTTCAAATTTCATTCCAAATAAATGATGGTCTAAGTACTATGACTTTATAATATTTCTTATCCCATTCTTCTATTGTCCATGAAATAAAACCGCATCCATATTCAATTACTAATTTTTAGTAACTTATGAAAAAGGGATAATTAAATATGCCCTCTGAGGTTTGCCTAAGTTCATTATTACCGCTGGCTACAAGACGTCAAAATTAACGGACAAAATGGTGAAATTGTAATCTAACATAATTTTTATAATATTAAATATTAATACTTCAATCCCACCTTTTTCTTTCTTCGCTGCGAGCAGCCATACCACCAATGGCCATTGCAGCCCCTTCGTAGCAACACTACGACACCAAAGGCAGCCTTATCGCAGCAACACCACGGGACCAATCGCAGCCGCATCGCAGCAACGTCACCAGGCGCACCCAAATCCCACACCACAACAACATCACTAGCAGCATCACCCAAATCGCAGCTACACCGTCGTGAAATCTTCCCAACACCATCAAAAAAACATCGTAACCACACCTTCGCAAATCCCTCCCACAGCAGCACAACAACATCATTATTAGACACACCCAAATCGTAGCAACACCTAGATTAAAGATCAGAAAAAAAAAAACAAATGAAGCAGAAAGGGAAGAAGAGAGAGCTGAGAGTTGTCGAGAGAGAGGGGATGAGGATGAGGTGTGAATGACCATGAGGATAGGTGTAGGGAGAGGGCCATTTTTTTTTCAATAATTATATTAATGAAAATTATTTTATTTTAAAGGGTGTAAAGTCATTTTAGAGCTCAGACATCATTTTGCTAACGAAGTTCACTAACGAGGTTAATAACGATGGGGATGCATTTGTATATTTCTAAAAAGTCATGGACGATTACTTTTTCAAGTGAATCCCAGCGGGTAAACAAAGTGATGACAAACTTTTCAAAATTGATCCTAATGCATCAGAAATGATTGAACATGATTTTAAAACAAATATATCATTCGATATATAATCAACCCATCACTTGACAATTACTAATCAAATTATTTGAAATACAAAATTTGATATGGTTATCGTTACTTTAAATGTAATTATTTCTTATGAAATTTAAAAAAAATTAAAAAAGATATGGCAATAGTCGTAGGCGCAACCTGTTATTCAAGATATGATGATAACTTCTATGAATAAGATGGTATATTATCATACTATAAGTGCAGGCCATCATCTATAATAAAGATTTATCATCGGCACAAAATTAATTTCAACAAATTACCAATATGCAATGATAATGGTTAGAATAAGTAAAGTTAACAATAAACAAATGGGCAATCATCACAAACTACTCCTAAGGTTTGAGAATTCATCACTGGTTTGAAATTTTTAATCAAACTATTCCTCAATCCTTCAAAAATGCATTACTAACCACCCTTGTGGAAGATATTTGTCAGTTTAATTTTAGTTTAAAATTTTAATTACTATTTTACCCCTTTTATTTTAATCAATTTAAAATAAATATATCATTTATCTCCAATTATCCAAATCTTTGAACCCAAATAAAATCGTTGAAGACTCTTTGAAAATACTAGAGAAATTTCGAGAAGATTACAACATGCTATGTTAAGGAAATCATTGATACCTGAAGAAAAGAATGACGCTAGTTATTGGAAATTACTGGAGGTTGTTGAAGTTGAAATGTATTAGAATTCATCAAATACAAAACCAATAACGGATATTATTAAAGAAAATGTTGAGGATAAAAAAAAATTGAAAAGATTTTGTAAGAATCAAATATAAAGATTGATGCATTTTGTTGAAGTTATTGGGAGTCAAAAGATGGTTTGCTCATTGATGAGTGAGGTCTGGCTTTGGCGGTGGTGTTGACAACTTTAAGTTTGGAATTGGTGGTGGCACTGAACATATGTTACATTAAACTTAAATATATTGTTGGCTGAGTTGAAGAAAAAAAATAACCCAATTGATAGTATGGTGTTGTTACAGTGGGTTTTGTTATGTGTGTTTTCGTCTTGATAGAATATTACGGAATATTGGATTTGTTTCTAAATTAGAATTAAAATAAATTGGAATTTGTATCAAACTAAGAAATTGAGTTTGATTGTAATTTGTTTTAATTAGGATAATCTAGGTTACTCATAGTTGGACCAGTAAACTGAAATAGGAAGAGTTTTGATCTTTTTTTAGTCTAGGAATCATGGTTAGACTAGGAAAGAGACTCTTCACCCTATATAAAGACGTATGAGTGTAGAGATATCGAAAAATCTATTAAGTAGAGAGAAGATGGTAGTAAATATTTTAGGAGCATTGGGAGATGGTAAGGACTTCAACGTTTGGGTGATATGAGAAGCTATGATTAGAGTCATTGACCATGAGCAAGATTGTGATTTGGAAGCTACAATTTGAGATTGTAAGCCTTGAGTATAGATAGAGTACCTGTGAAAGTTCTTCTCTGTTAGTCTTTCCTTGGGAATATATGTCATAGATTGGTGGTAGTCTTGTTATATATACATAAAAAGGCTGTTAGTCTTTCCGTGAAAGCATTTATCGAAGATTGATGGTTATCTTGGCGTACATGCATAGGAAGACTGTAAGGTTAAATCCTTATTGTTGTTGTTGATATTCTTGTAATTCTCTTTTATTATTGATTGGAAAAAAACTGCTGCTGAGATCTCCAAAGTGAACATAGGCTTGATTGGCCAAACCACTATAAATCTGATGTTCCTATCTTCTTTATTCTCTTGTTTGTTTTTTGCTTATGGTTTCATTATAATTTTGTCAATATCTCGGATTGAACGCTTCCATGAAAAGCCCAAAATTTACAACAAATTGGTATAAGAGCTTTAGTTCTTGTATCTGAGATGGCTATGACAAAATTTGAGATGGAATGATTTAATAACAAGGGTGGTGCTGGTAGTGGGAGAGACCAATTTGAGTTTAAGGTAAAGTTATATTCAGATCGTGATCCAAAGCCCTGTGGAATAGATGAAGCACACAAAGAGGTTTATGAAGAAAATGTGTTGGAAAGATTTGGTATGACAGCTCGCAAGTTCAAGCATGGCTTGGACTTAGGCCAAATCAAATACACATAATGCCCTGACGGGCTGGTGGAGAGCAGCAGCTGGAACGAAGAAGGAAAGTTCGAAATCAGATCTGGAGTGGTTACGCCCTCACAAAAAGTAAGTTGCGTGCCAGCGCGCGTCTGCCAAAAAATTATGGTCCTGCGCAAGTCTGCTAGAAGAGTTGTGCTCTTGCGCACATGGATTGCACTTCTGCACAACAAATACAGCACAACTATGCTTCAAGTAGAGAGTTGGCTCCCCTACGTAACGACATAAACTAGAATCCTTCTACAACGAGGAATCAACAATGGTTGAAGATAAAAACAATGTGGAGATTGTTATGTGTGTTTTTGTCTTAATAGAATATTAGGCATTATAGGATTTCTTTTTAGATTAGAATTAAAACAAATAGGAATTTGTATCAAACTAGAAAATTAGGTTTGATTGTAATTTGTTTTAATTAGGATAATATATGTTACTCATAATTGGACAAGGAAACTAAAATAAGAAGAGTGTTGTTCGTATTTCCTGTCCATGAATAATGGTTAGACTAGAAAAGAGAGTCTTGGCCTTGTATGTATGAATATAGAGATAACGAGAAATCGATCAAGTGGAGAGAAGAAGGTAATAAATGTTTTAAGAGCCGTGAGAGACGGCAATGACGTCAATGTTTGGATGATCCAGAAAGCTACGATTGGAGTTATTAATCGTGAGCAGGATCGTGAACTTGGAAGCCACGGTTTGAGATTATATACCATGAGTATAGATCGAGTACCTATGGAAGTTCTTCTCTATTAGTTTTTCCTTGGAAGTATATATCATAGATTGGTGGTAATCATGAGATATATAAATAGGAAGGCAGTTACTCTTTTCCTTGGTAGCATTTATCAAAGATTGGTGGTTATCTTGGCGTAAATGCATAGAAAGGTTGTAAGCTTAAATCCTTTCTACTGATATTCTTGTAATTTTTCTTTATTGTTAATTGCAAAAGATGCTGCTAAGATCTCTAAAGTGGACGTAGGCTTGATTAGTCAAACCACTATAAATCTGGCGTTCCTATCTTCTTTATTTTTTATTTTTTTGTTTTTGCTTATAGTTTCATCATATATAATTTTGTCAATATTTCAGATTAAACGCTTCTGCGAAAAATCTGAAAGTCATAACAGGTTTGTGGTTAGGAGGAGGTATCACTAAGTTGTGGTGTTGGTGGCAGGGGGTTGTGGTTTTGGAGGCGGTTACCGTGAGTTGTATTATTGGATTTTTGCAGCAACTGGGTTGTGGTGTTGCTGGTAGTTCTTGGTTGCAAAGTTTGATTGTCGAGCCAGCTATGAGGGCGGGATTAATGGTGGTAGCAGCGTATATGAAACTGAAATTATTAATTTGAGATAAAATTGATTTAGGGTTTTTTAATGATCTAAAATTATTCCAATTTTAACCCTGTAATGTTAGCTTAAATTAAAAGTTTCTGTGAACATTGGTGTTTATGATGCACTTACGAAAGATTGAGGGAGAGTTTGATTAAAAATGTCAAACTGTGTTTATGATTGGTGAATTCACAAACCTCAAGGATAATTTCTTATTATTGCCAATAGATAAATAAATCAAGGAGATGAACATTAATAAATTGAAAGGATTGGATGCACAACAATATAAGTGATTGTAAGTGGCTGGTAAGAGATTGGACTACTACCAATGTAAAGAAGAGATCTGCCAAATAAAAATCATCACCAGGCCAAAATTATGCTTATCCACCCATTAACATGTCAAGTTGTTGATATTTCTTAATTTAATAAAATAAATGCTATAAATAATATCATGACCTTAAACAAACGAAAACTGGTTGCTTTAGCTAATGTAAATTAACAAACGAAACTGTTATCAATGTAAAATGACCTTAAATGTTGTGTACATTTATATACGGAAGCCAATAGGAGATATCATCTAAGAGATCTAATGGACGACAATAATAGCAGGTTACAAAGAAGCTGGAACAGTAAATTTCTATTATAAATCATGCAAAATAGATGATGTGAAATAAATCAAAGCAAAGACGCCATTCCAACTATTAGACCAGGGAAGCTCAAAGGACCACTGCTTATTATCATATCAACTAGACTCAACAAAAAGTCGTACAAAGAACATGCAGCGCAGCAAATAAATCCAAACAACTAAATGTACTAATAGCAAATTCCCCATTCATTACCAGCATAATTGACGGAGGCTAAATAATTTTGAGTTCTTCGTATGCTTCACGAACATCACCAGATATCTGGCATTTGGCAACACTAGCTGTTACGATGATGACTGTAGAACTCAACACATTGCGGTGTTAACCTCATTAACCGTCAAAATCGCGTTGGCGTATGGGATTGATGTTATATTTGAAATCCATATATCCTTTAAAAACTGCAGCAAGAACACTTCTTTGACGTTTCTTTCTGCCATAACTTGCGGAAAATAGAAAAGCTACGAGAAGATGAACCAGAAGACAAGAGCACATTATGGCAGTTTGCAGTTACCGAGTTGGCATTACACCGAAAACTTCTGAAAGTGAAATATGAAGTGGTGTTCCATCTCATTCCCATGATGACCAAACAATTACCTATGCAAAACCAAAAGACACGATGTCCTTGACTTCTTTCCGTCGTTTTCGGCCTATAATCTAGAGTTTATTCATACTTTACTCGTTCTAGTTCTGTTTCCTTCTAGATATTCTCGCAAGGTAGGCTGATGGGAAAGCCACGTGTATCTCTTCCTCTATCCCCATATATATAGCCAATGCCATAATTCACACGCTAGTTGATTAATAAATTCCTGTTGATCAGTTAATTATATATTTGTTCTTGTTCTTACGTGCTTGTACAACTTTTCGGTGTTTATTCATATTCTCAAGCTTAAGTTGATAATCTAATTGCATTCGCACAAAAACCTGTTTGTGCCCTTGGGCGAACCGCTTGAACACCTTCCCAGCTACGTTGAGGTACTAACTACAAATTTAAAACGATAGACAGAAACTCAAAGCAGTGATTTATCAAGATTCGATCGATGGTGCAACATATGCAATGAACTTTTGTGCGTGTGGTTTTTTTTTTTCCTGGGTTAAGGATTATGATAAAAATAATAATAATAAACACAATCTCTAGAACTAATATACAACCAGCAGAAGCTAGCATGTAACTTTTAATTCCGAGCAAAGTAGTGATTTTGTTCTTCGCGAGGCGGCGTCTTAATTGAAAGCAGACCCCATAAAGAAAAGCTTGCTCTTGGGATTCTTCCAGGGATTCTTTTTTAATAAAAATTTCTACAAAACTTTCTACATTTTTTTTAATAAAAATTTAAGGGGCGTAAATTAAACTATTTGCTTTGAACATCTTTCTCAAATAGTGTTATATTTACAAACTATTTATGCAAATTGATATAATACTATATCTTGATTATATATCATATCACCAACCATGATTAATGAGTAAAAATTTGAAATTTTATCGTCCAATTATATAATGTCTGTATCAATTTGTAAAGTTCAGTTTGCATGGAGGGTTTGTAGGTGTAGTACTATGTTGGAAATCAATACACAAGAATTTTGATAATTCACTCTTCTTTTTTTATTTCTTGAATTCCACTCTCTTAAAACAAATAAGAAAAAATACTCTACTTATATAGTACTCATGGTAATCCTAATTCTTCTATGAATATAAATCCTAATTCTACTTGAACTCAACTTTAATTTCCAAACAAAACTTAAATTCTAATACAAATAAAGTTTATCTCCAACACCCCCCCTTAAACTTGATTTGTTACACCAAGTGAATCTCTAATTCTAATGAAGTCTTCATGCTTGAGTGGCTTGGTGAATATGTCTACAACTTGATCTTGTGACTTTACGTACTCCACTTTCACTTCTCCTCTTGTGATGCAATCTCGTATATAATGGTAACGAGTATCAATGTGCTTGCTTCGATCATGGAACACTGGATTCTTTGCTAGTGCTATTGCTGACTTGTTATCAACACAAATCTTTGTTGGCTCTTCTTGTGAAGTATTCAACTCCTTCAACAAATTCCTCAACCAAATTATATAACACGCACATGTAGTAGCAGCAACATACTTGGCTTCACAAGTTGACAATGTAACTATCGGTTGTTTCTTTGACACCCAAGCAAACGAAGTATCACCCATGAGGAAAACACAACCAGTAGTACTCTTTCTATCATCAATATCTCCAGCCCAGTCGCTATCACAATATCCAATAAGTTTGTAATTATCAGAGACTGAATAATACAAACCGAATCAATAGTACCTTTAAGATAGCGAAGGATTCTTTTAGCGGTTTTGAAATGTGTAGTGGTTGGATTCTCCATGAAGCGACTTACTAGACCAACTGCATAGAGAATATCTGGTCTCATACATGTCAAATACCGCAAGCTTCCAACTAAGCTCTTGAATAGTGTTGGATCAATGCTTTCTCCTTCTCCATTCTTGGATAGTTTAATTCCACATTCTACTGGTGTATTCACAGGATTGCTATCATCCATCTTGAAGTTCTTCAAGATTTTTCTTGTATACCCTTCTTGAGAAATAAAAATACCATCTTCTTGTTGTTTAACTTCAATTCCAAGATAGTATGCCATAAGCCCAATATCAGTCATCTCAAACTCTTTCGCCATTGCCTTTTTGAATTCTTGGAACATATTGACATTGTTCCCAGTAAAGATCAAATCATCCACATATAAACACACAATCAAGATATTTCCATCTTTGATCTTGATGTAGAGAGCGTGTTCATAGGGACATTTAGTGAAGCCCGTTTTTTGAAAGTATTTGTCAATTCGACTATTCCATGCTCTTGGTGCTTGCTTTAACCCATAAAGAGCTTTCTTCAATTTCAAAACTTTGTCTTCTTGACCTTTGACTGCATAACCCAATGGTTGTTGAATATAAACTTCCTCTTCAAGAAATCCGTTTAGAAAGGCGGATTTCACATCCATTTGAAAAATCTTCCACTTATTTTGAGCTGCCATTGAGATAATCAACCTTATTGTTTCCAAACGAGCGACGGGAGCAAACACTTCATCATAGTCAATGCCTTCCTTTTGACTATAGCCCTTTGCGACTAATCTTGCTTTGTAGCGTTCAATTTCTCCACTAGCATTCTTCTTTGTCTTATATACCCATTTGACACCAATTGCTTTGTGCCCTTGTGGTAGCGAAGCAAGTTCCCACGTGTTGTTCTTTTCAATGGATTTTATTTCTTCATCCATTGCCTTTCTCCACTTCTTATCTTATGTTGCTTCTTCAAAGTTCATTGGCTCACAATCAGCAAAAAGATAAAAAAGAGTTAGATTATCAACTCTCTCGGTTACCTCATAGATTTCTTGTAGACTTCTTGTACGTGGACTTCCATCACTTGAGCTTCCACTAGATGAAGATGATATAGATTCTCTATGTGAATTTGGTGAAGTGGGGAGTGTGTCATTCTCTTGTTCTATCTCCATGACTCGTTCTTCATCTTCCTCATCAATATAAGGAAGAAAACTATAATCTTCATTAGGTATATTCCAATCCCAAGTGATTTCTTCATCAAACTGCACATCTCGACTGATCACAATCTTTTTTGTCTTTGGATTGTATAACTTGTAACCTTTAGAGCCTGATTCATATCCGATAAAAATCAATTTCTCACTCTTGTCGTCTAGCTTAGTTCTTCTCTCATTTGGCATATGCACATATGCCACACTCCCAAATACTCGCAAATGAGCAATTCCAGGCTTTCTCTTACTCCAAGCTTCTTGAGGTGTTTTTCCTTGCACGCTTTTTGTTGGTGATCTATTGGATAGATACACCGCACATGCTACAGCTTCTGCCCAAAACTCTTTTGGCATTCCTTTACTCTTAAGCATGCTTCGTACCATGTCAAGAATTGTTCTATTCTTTCTCTTTACAACTCCATTTTGTTGGGGTGATCTAGGAACAGTTAGGAATCGTCGAATTCCATTCGTCTCACAATATTCATGGAATTCTTTAGATGTAAATTCTCCTCCTCGATCAGTTCGCATGGCTTTAATTTGATGACCGCTTTCTTTTTTAACTATTGCTCTGAATGTATTGAAAACCCCAAAAACTTCTGACTTTTGCTTTAGAAAGTACACCCATGTCTTCCTTGAAAAATCATCTATGAAAAGGAGGAAATATTTGCTATTACCAAGGGAGCTTGGCTTGATTGGACCGCACACATCTGCATATATAAGCTCAAGTGGCCTTTGATCTCTTGAGTATGACTCTTTTGGAAAAGATTTTCTAAATTGTTTTCCAAGTAAGCAACCTTCACATAGTTGATCTGGATGATTGATGTAGGGTAATCCTCTCACCATGTGCTTCTTTGACAATAATTCCAGTCCTTCAAAATTAAGATGCCCAAATCGAAGATGCCAAAGCCACGACTTATCCCTAAAGCATGCGTTGAGACATTTTGCAACATCATTTTGGATGTTAAGCAAGAACATCCTATTTTCAGACATAGGGACTTTGGCTACAAAATTCCTTTTGTTGTCTCTTATGGAGATACTATTATCTTTCATGTGGATGTCATATCCCTTTTCCAAAAGTTGTCCCAAACTTAAGATATTGTTCTTCATGTTTGGCACATAATAAACATTGGAAATAAATTGATGTTTCCCATTCTTCATGCGGATAAGAATGTTACCTTTACCCATTACTGGAATTTTTTAATTATCACCAAAAGAGACTTTCCCACTAACAGATTCATCCAAATCTGTAAACAAATTTCTCTTTCCACACATGTGGTTGCTAGCTCCAGTGTCAAGATACCATGTATTTTCTTGACTTTCATCTTTGTCTTTACGAACCAATAACAAAGTACCACTTTCTTCAGTTTTTTCTTCCACATAATTTGTTTTTTCTTCAACTTTTTTAGGTGCTCTACATTCAGATGCATAATGCCCATGTTTTTGGCAATTAAAGCATTGAATGTGAGCCTTACACTCATCCGCATAATGTCCATACTTCTGACAAGTATAATATTGGACTTGTGACCTCCCATATCTTGAATTTGAGTTCCCTCTTCCACGTCCTCTTGTAGAATTTTCTCCTCGATCATTATTATTGTTGGTAGTGGAATTGTTATTCCCACCTTGTCCACGACCTTGATTCATACCTCGTCCTTGTCCTCGGCCTCGACCTCGATTTTGACCTCGACCTCGACCACGTTGACTTCTTTCATGACTTTCTTCCTTCTCCTTAATTTGTGTTTTAAGGAGTTGTTCTGAAACACTTTGTTTTTTGTATTTCTCTTCATGTGCTTGTAATGTACCTTCAAGTTCGTCAATTGTCATTCCTTCCAATTTGTCACCTTGTTCAAGAATTTCAACTATGGTATTGAATGATGAATCCAAAGAGCGAAGTATCTTTTCTATAATTCTTGTATCTTCTATTTTCTCGCCATTTCTTCTCAATTGATTTGAAACAGTCAAAACTCTTGAAAAATAATCAGAGATAGACTCACTTTCCTTCATATGTAACAATTCAAACTCACCCCTTAATGTTTGGAGACGCACCTTTTTTACTTTTTCTTGTCCTCCATGCGATTTTTCAAGCTTTTCCCATAATTCTTTAGCAGATTCTATATCTCCGTATTTTTCAATTTCAACATTATCTAATGCTTCTTGAATGAAGTAGCGAGCCTTCTCATTTTGTTGATGTCTTTTTTCGAAATCACTCATTTGTTGTTGAGACAATTCTTCAATATTTTGTGGCTTATCAAAGCCTTTTTCAATAATGTCCCAAACACCATTCGCTCCAAGGATTGATTTCATCCTTATACGCCATATTTCATATCTATTTTCTTTCAATTTTGGAATTGTAATTGAAGTCATATTGCCAATGTTATTATAGAAGTTAATCTATCACAAACACAATCTATTTGGACCAAACTAAAATTCTGCACACAGAGGATATAAATGAAATATTTTCAGCTTTGGGGGGCTTACCGATATTTGTCAACGTCCAGGGGGCAGGCTGATATTTTCTGTATCAGGGGGCCACTGGATATTTTCTGATCAGGGGGTCGATTGATATTTTACGTATCAGGGGGCCGATTGATATTTTTCACCCAAGTCACGAACGGACTGTTTTCCGGCGTCCAAACACGATCACTTTCCTTGAAGATTATAGATCGGCTGATTTTGAGTCGAACTAGATGGGTGGTGTCGATTCACTTGCCGATTTCCGATGACTTTCACCGTAAAAACTTTTTTTTACAACTTGTTTTTGTGTTTCCGATATGTTCTAGCCGGAATTTGACGTCGGCCAAGAAGGGAAACTTGTAGATCGCTGTCCGATCTATCCGGTGATGGTGGAGGTGAGATCTCACTCGCCAGTGACAATTTTCTGGCGATTTTCCGGCGACTTTTCCGGCAGTTTTTCGACGAACTTTGGCTGTTGATGGTGTGTGCTTCTTTCTTCCTCCACCTATGGCTCTGATACCACTTGTTGGAAATCAATACAAAAGAATTTTGATAATTCACTCTTCTTTTTTTATTTCTTGAATTCCACTCTCTTAAAACAAATAAGAAAAAATACTCTACTTATATAGTACTCATGGTAATCCTAATTCTTCTATGAATATAAATCCTAATTCTACTTGAAATCAACTTTAATTTCCAAACAAAACTTAAATTCTAATACAAATAAAGTTTATCTCCAACATACTATTCATCTATTGCATTGTTTATAATGTGTATTTAAAAATGCTTACTCCCCATCAATTTCTAGAAAAAGCTCTCATATAAAACCTTGTTATGTTACTCGAATATTTCAAGTTTCACTCGGGCACATATGAAAAATCCTAGTAATTTGTTGCAATAATTTCGTCTAACATGCAGGAAAATGGGACCCTTTTCCGGAATGGCGTTTCCAGATTTTCAAGGACGAAATTACAAGGACGAGGCAGAGGAGCAAAGGCGTTTCCAGATTTTCAAGGAAAATCTTGAATTTATTGATAAGTTTAATAAAGAGGAGAACCGGACATACACCTTAGGCATCAATGGGTTTTCAGACTTAACGAAGGATGAGTTCCTTGCCTCACGAACTGGGTACCGGATGTCCACTCAGCCCCGATCATCTCCAGCACCGTTCAGGTATGAGAACCTGACTGAAGTTTCGGAAAGCAAGGACTGGAGAAACAGTACAGCAGTCACTCCTATTAAGGACCAAGGCCAGTGTGGTAAGTGAATCAACCGTCCCTAACTCTGCAAGTATAGTTTTCATTCCAAACTTTGGTTTTTCTAACTAGCTAAATTTCTTTTATAGGATGTTGCTGGGCATTTGCAGCCGTGGCAGCCGTGGAAGGGCTTCACAAGATCAAAACTGACAAATTGATTCCTCTTTCAGAGCAACAGTTAGTAGACTATTCCGTAGAAGGTAACTACTGATGCAATGGTGGTCTGATGGACAATGCCTATGAATATATACAAACCAAAGGTCTCACAACAGAAACGAATTACGAGGCAACAGAAGATAGTTGTGACGAAGAGAATGAAGCCAGCCCAGCAGCCCAGATTAGTGGTTACGAAGACGTAACACCAGCCAATGAGGAGGCATTACTAGAGGCTGTAAGCCAGCAACCAATCTCAGTTGCTCTTGAAGCTAGGGGAGTCACGTTCAGGTCCTATAGTCGCGGAATATTCAATGGACCTTGTGGGACTGACTTAGACCATGCTGTTACTATAATTAGGTATGGAACTGATGAGGACGGAACCAAGTACTGGTTAATCAAGAATTCATGGGGTGAGACCTGGGGTGAGAATGGGTACATGAGAATTCAGAGAGATGTGGCTGATGCACCCCAAGGACTCTGTGGTCTTGCCAGTAAAGCTTCCTATCCAGTTGCGTCGTCATAAATCGTTCTAAGGGAGGACCAGGGCACCGCACCAGGCTTTTTAAGTTCACCAATAAGCACTGTTTTCTTCTTTATTACATTTTAGTATGTGATCAGATGTTTTTTCCCCTTTATGTCGGCTTTTCTATTTTCTGTACCGCGGCTTGCTTATGTGAAAGTATGAACATTGTAATAGAAATTCCGAGACCAACTATCAGACACGGAGCTGACTGCGTGGTTTCCTAGTATTCAGCTGTATTGGAAGTTTAAACAAAGCTTAAGAGTTTATTTAGAATTTAAAGTCTAAGTTAAAATAGGATTAGAGTCCTAATTAGATTAAAAGATATGTTATGGGAGGATTAATAATCCTAGTAAATTATGGATAATGATTAATTATTTAGCTATTTTAGAATTATTAGTATTTATTGTTTGAGTAGGATTATGATTGAATCTGCTATATAAGTTTTTGTAATTTGTCAATTTTATTAAGAAGAAGTAATAAAGAGTTGATAAGTGTTCAAGAGTCAATATCTTCTTCTTCATTATATTTTTGTGTTGCTTAATTGGTTGAGTAATTATTCTCCAACAGAGTGGTATCACAGTAAACCAAATTCCAACAAAGTGGTATCAGAGCCAGGTTGGAAATGTCGTGGGAAGAGCAATATCAGAGCTAGGTTGGAAGAATCTGGGAGGAGCCATCAAATTTGTTTCAAAGCTAGGCAGTAAGCTCCAAGGAAGACTTGCTAGAGCTAGTTTGAAAGGTTCTGAGAGGAGCAATCTCAGAGCTAGGCACAACGTAAAGATCCAAGGAAGACCTGTGAGAGAAGCAGGCACAAAGAAAGAGCTAGATAGAGTCGAGACAGGAAGGTCTCAAAGTCTATCAGAGCAAAGTTGGTAGAGCTAGGAGGAGCCTACCAAAGTTGGCAGAGTCAGTTAGAGCCTGTCAGAGTTGCCAGGAATGCAGAGTCAAGGAAACAAATCAAGATGGAAAAAAGACTTCCCAGATTTGATGGAAACAAGCACAACTTTGAGTATTGGAGAACTCAAATGCAAGCCGAGTTTGAGTATAGAGGCATGTGGGAAGTTGTAAATCAAGGTTTTGAAGTACCGGCAAAACAAGCAACGTTAACACAAGAACAAAAGGAAATTATATTAAAGATTTTGTCTATAAGGGCTTATGGAGTCAAATTTTTGCATAAAGATAAAACAAAGTTTGGGTATGATCATGGAGACATGTGGAAAGAAAAGAAAGAAGATAAACAATTATAGTCATGGTTGATATATTATGCAAGAAAACGACATGAGGATGTATGGGAAAACATGAAGGTAAGGTTGATTGGAAAGTTACTATATAGTCTTATTGAAGATCTTGTGTTTACTTGGTTAATTAGAGAGCATAATAATTATAAAATTATTCAAGAGGTATATGAAGATGCTCGTGAAGACAAGAAATGTTCGTCAAGAGATCAACAATGTTCAAGAAAACGTTCTAAGTCATTGTTTGGTTAAGCTTAGTTTAAGGGGGGTGTTGGAAGTTTAAACAAAGCTTAAGAGTTTATTTAGAATTTAAAATCTAAGTTACAATAGGATTAGAGTCCTAATTAGATTAGAAAATATGTTATGGGAGGATTAATAATCCTAGTAAATTATGGATAATGATTAATTATTTAGTTATTTTAGAATTATTAGTATTTATGGTTTGAGTAGGATTAGGATTGAATCTATTATATAAGTCTTTGTAATTTGTCAATTTTATTAGAAAGAAGTAATAAAGAGTTGATAAGTGTTCAAGAGTCAATATCTTCTTCTTCATTATGTTCTTGTGTTGCTTGATTGGTTGAGTAATTATTCTCTAACAGAGTGGTATCAGAGTAAGCCAAATTCCAACAAGCTGATGCCTATTATGTAATCTCTCTTTTAAAATATTACTATTTAAGTTCATTTAATCCTTCGTCTAGTCTTTACATTACACAGCCTTGTACCGGAGTTTGCAATTTAACTACATAGGCACGTTTAGGAATCTAAGTCGAAATAAGAATGAAATGTCTAGATTAATTGTCTATTTTTGCCGGCAGTAACATCTCGTTAACAGCACTCGTTCGGCAGACAAGAAGATATCAAACGGCTATCCATATACTTTATTGTAGCGTAGTATACATAATTGAAGACTGTAGAACAAGACATTAGTTTAATGGATGCTTACTTGAAGCAATAAAGACGGTAAAGACTAAATACATTTAAGGACAGTAGTAGCTCCAGTTGAATTACCCAACCAGTTTTGGGAAGAACAATTTCGCCAAAAAGATTTATTTTGAGATTCAATGGCTTTTTCAATTGCATAATAAGACAAAAGGCCCAGACTGTGAAGTATCATTCCAATTAACATCAAATTTAGGGAAAACCTTTTGGTTTCGCACACATGCATCACTGTTTATAATTGAGGGAGGAGGCGAGGAGGACAATCAAGATAACCTTAAGTCAATCCTTTAGTAAACTTCACCAATGAGTAACTAGTATTGTATAATTTTTTTTTAAATCAGCTTTAATTAGCGTGGTAAGAGTTGTTCTATGCATACAACCAACTCAAATAATTAGATATATATATAACCTAATGTTACATGAATTCTCTGGTAGGATAAAAATAAAAATAAAATTAAAGAATTTTTAATTGAGAATGCTACACTTATAAAGTCTGTCTACAAGTCGTGGTGGCGCCACTCATTTAATGACACATGAGTACTAATCAGTATTAATCACATTAACTTTTTATATTCATCATTTCATTCATTTGATGTCGCATCAACCTTTTATACAAACTTTATAAGTGTAAAATTACTCATTTTTAATAAATAAGTTGGGATATATCTATTTAATAATTTGTGTGAAATGAAGTTGTATGGATTTGTTATTCAAAGTTAGTTGTACATCTAGAATTGTTCATATACTAAATATACGGTCTTAAAGACTTTAACTCTATAAATCCTAAATTATCACTCTTCCCAAAAATATTTCAAATTTCATCCCAAATAAATGATGCTCTAAGTACTGTGACTGTATAATATTTCTTATCCCATTCTTCTATTATCCATGAAATAAAACCCCATCCATAGTCAATGACTAATTTTCAGTAACTTATGAAAAGGGATAATTAAATATGCCCTCTGAGGTTTGCCTAAATTCATTACTACCGCTGGCTACCAGACGTCAAAATTAACGGACAAAATGGTGAAATATTTGTAATCTAACATAATTTTTATAATATCAATTTTACATAATTTTATAATATTAAATATTAATACTTCAATCCCATCTTTTTCCTTCTTCACTACGAGCAGCCACACCACCGTGGCCATTGCAGCCCCTTCACAGCAACACCACAACACCAAAGGCAACCTTATCGCAACAAAACCACGGGACCAATCGCAGCCGCATCGCAGCAACTTCACCAGGCGCACCCAAATCCCACACCACAACAACATCACTAGCAGCATCACCCAAATCGCGGCTACAACGTCGTGAAATCTTCCCAACACCATAAAAAAAAAAAATCGCAACCACACCTTCGCAAATCCCTTCCACAGCAGCGCAACAAGATCATTAGTAGCCACACCCAAATCCTAGCAACACCTAGATTAAAGATCATAAAAAAAAAAAAACAAATGGAGCAGAAAGGGAAGAAGAGAGAGCTGAGAGTTGTAGAGAGAGAGGGTGACACGACCCATCCTAACTACAAGGATAAATCGTGCCTAAAATTGTTCACTAAGAGAACGATCTTTCAAATTAACTATCTTCTTATACTTTTTGCTCTGCCACTCTCATAAAACTATTTAAAAAAATAATTATTTCTGGTTCAGGTCTTTTATATAAAATACTAAAAAAAATCATAAAATTTCTAATGAAAAATCAACAGAATTTTCCCTATAATTTGAACAAAACCCCCTACAAAAACATGCATTTATGCACTTCTAAAAATATTTCTCATTCCAACTTTTTTTGAGACTTTTGTCCTTATCAACCATAACATACTAAAAGATAAATAATTCATACCCAACGTACTTAATATTTAAAAATGTATACAAGATACATAAAAAATGAAACACTTTCAATGCATGAAAAATTATTATACATCGTGTGGCATTCCTTAGCATCAGAGACAGCTTAGCACCAAACCTGTAGCACCTGGTTGAGAAAAAAAATAGGAAAAGAGTGAGCTAAAGGCTTAGTGAGTGGACAAATTTTATTACATAAAATATTACTTTCTTTCTTTCAAAGAACTTATTTCTTGCATAAACTTTTATGTTCTAAAATCTCATTTTCTTAAAAATAAAATACAACGTTTAATCACTTTTAAGAGGGAACTAGTAAACTTTTCTTTTCAAAATAACATATAAATGACTATTTCTTCCTAACTTTCTTTTAAACTTCATTCTTATAAAATAGCTATAAAAAAAATTTATTAACCTTTTGTAAAGAAAATACTTTATATAATTCTTTAACCTACTTACCAAAATAACTTAATATTCTTAAATTATATAAACAAATCGCTTGCGTACCTTTACTTTGAACCCTTATTTAATCTCGTAAACACTGCAAAATGTATCACTACATCTCTTTTTTTCTATAAAAAAAGAATGTATAAGTAGACGCCAAAAGAATTCAAATAATATAGAACTTTTAAATAACATTCCTCTCATCATATACTCAGTTACTTATTAGCTTTATTTTCTAAACAAATCATAAATTATATGACTATGACTATCTCATAATAAAATCATATAATACATTTCTGACTAGAAAATCTCATCTCATATTTATACTTAAGAAAAATCTATCATACTTGTTAAAATATCATCAAATCTCTCATAGAATTTTTAAAAAAAGTAACTTTTGAAAATTAATCTTCAAATACAACTGCTTGATTCTATACTCTTTAAAAACAGTGAAAAGAATGCATATTTCATCAATCTTATAAAATAAAGCTCATGATGATATACTAAAATAATCGCTTCAGTTATTTACTATAAAAAAAACATAACTTCCTTAAAAATCTTCTTTCAAAAGAAACTTTTGTGAATAATACTTATTTCTCAAACTAACTCATATAAAATATTTAAAACTCTTTTCATTATACTAACCAAGTACCCCTGAAGCTGTCTGATCCTGTCTGGCGAGATCTAACATCGCGCAGGCGGAGCTATTTGAATTTTCTCATACCTGGTGAGATCTACATCACGCAGGTAGAGCTATCTATACCTGGTGAGATCTGACATCGCACAGGCCTGCTATCTAGTCATACGCATGCGTAGAGCTACCCTCAAAGGGCTAAAGCGCCCAGATCACACAGCTCAAAGCCCCTATGTGTGTCTGAACGGGCCCCAAAGGCCTTTATCTGTGTCACTGTCTAAGTAATCTGAATAACTGTCTTGGTATCGGATACTAGCTTAGTATAACATAACTGCACTTTATTATTTTTATTAAAAACTGATTTCATTTAAAAATTGCTTCATATGCTAAACTTTCTCTTTTCAAACAAACTTATCAAAATCTGAAAATTTTATGCAAGCTAAAACTGGAAATATTTGTATTATTTGAAATTAATCCATGACAAACATTTGAAAAGACATTTCTAAATACTTTAAGAAATCCTTGAGTCAAATGGCTATGAAAACTTTAAATATCAATGCTTTCACAATTTCTCTAAATTTACAAAATATAACTTTCTGAAAAACTAAAATGCCTTTTAAATGAAAAATCTGATTTTTCATTTCTAAATGTTATATCTTTGTTCAAAACTAATTTTGAAACTAAAATTCATGTCTGCAACTATTTGAAAGCTAGCTTTGAAACATCTTAATAATTGAAAGCAAATATAACAAATGGGTCTACCCACCCGCGAGAAATACAAAAGAAAATAACTTGAATTCTTCTAAATTCGCCAAAATTCTCAGAAATTCTATAAAATGCTAAATAAATATAACTAAATAAATACTGCAACATATTTCTAATTATCCAGAAAAAATACATCTTCTACTCTTTCTAAAATTTTCTAAAATATCCATAAAGTAAAACACTTTTCGTCTCCCTATAAGTTATCTCAAAATCCCATACTTCCCATACAATATTCTATATAACATCATTTCATATAATTATACTTCAAAATTTAACTGATTCCCAAAATTTTAAATTCAGAATTTCGAAGATTTCCAAAATCTTAAATATCGTGCTCTAACTGAAATCTTTTTGACTATCCTAAAATTTCTAGAATTCTGCATCTAGGTCCCTGCAAATTCTGGAACAGTTTTTTGAATTTATAATTTAACCCCTGCTGCAAGACAGTTTCAGAATTTAGCATCATCACCCTTACAGAATTAAATTCTAAATTCCAAAACTTTCCTTTATAAATAATTTGCTATTATTTTGAATATAAAATCACTCATCATTTTGTAAATCAAAAACACCATTTCTTCAACATGTGTATCTATTTAAAGAAAATAACTAAATACTTCAATTTTCTATGCAAATTCATTTAATTATAAATGTCTCTTTTCCAATCATTAAAAAAACACTTTTTACTTTCCATTAACATATAGCATATTCATTCTACAACTTTCACTTTAAATTTATTTTTCTCTTGTACTCAAACTTTTCAAAACAACGGTTACTATATATTCGAAACAAATTTATTAGCACCACCCATAACCATCTCTTCTATCTAAAATTTTATACTTTACACACACTTATTTTCAAAATACATAAATCATCATTATCTATTCTAAAAACATTTAATACAATTCAATTAATTAAATTAATAACTTAAATCGTATGAAAAACCATAAATTTAATACACTTTAATATAATATGAAATTCTCAAAACATAATCCACTCACTGAATTTAAGCTCCTTCATGGATCAGTAACGTTATAAGAATTATTTGATGGCCGAAAAGCATAACCAGAAATGTCACCAGAATTTTTCGCCGGTGAGTGAATAGTGATCAAATTTCATTTCTCTCCGATTTGTAAAATTCGTATATCAACATGTAACAAAAATGGTATGATTAGAAAGAGCATGGAACAAGCTTTAATTTAATGTAAAGATTTATCGATAACTCACCGAATTTTGGCCGGAAAACGTATAGGAAGCCATTGGCTTCCACGCTTCGATCCGTAAAAACGGTGAAAAGCCCAAGGACAAGACATATATGGTTGGAAAGAGGACGTTACAAGCTTCAAAATGACATATCGTAGGGCCGGAGACTCGCCGAAAATTGGCCGAAATCGCCGGTCAAAGGCGGTGGTGAACAGTGACCTTCCCCCTTCTCTTGTTTTGTAAAAAAAAAAAAAAATTCTGGGCTGAGCTGGGCTTCTTCTTCACTTAAGCCCAATGGGCATTACAGAGGGGATGAGGATGAGGTGTGAATGACCTTGACGATAGGTGTAGGGAGAGGACCATTTTTTTTAATAATTATATTAATGAAAATTATTTTATTTTAAAGGGTGTAAAGTCATTTTAGAGCTTAGACATCATTTTGTTAACGAAGTTCACTAAACGAGGTTAATAACAATGGGGATGCATTTGTATATTTCTAAAAAGTCAGGGACGATTAGTTTTTCAAGTGAATCTCAGAGGGTAAACAGAGTAATGACAAACTTTTCAAAATTGATCCCAATGCATCACAAATGATATGACATGATTTTAAAACAAATATATCATTCATTATATCATCAACCCATAACTTAACAATTATTAAGCAAATTATTTGAAATACAAAATTTGAGATGGACATCATTACTTTAAATGTAATTATTTCTTATGAAAATTTTTAAAACAATTATAAAGATATGGCAACAATCGTAGGCACAACCTGTTATTCAAGATATGTCGATAACTTCTGTGAATAAGATGGTATATTATCACACTATAAGCGCAGGACATCATCTATAATAAAGATTTATCATAGGCACAAAATTAATTTCAACAAATTACCAATAAGCAATGATAATGGTTAGAAAAAGTAAAGTTAACAATAAACAAATGGGCAATCATCACAAACTACTCCTAAGGTTTGAGAATTCATCACTGGTTTGAAATTTTTAATCAAACTATCCCTCAATCTTTCAAAAATGCATCACTAACCTCCCTTATGGAAGAATTTTGTTAGGTTAATGTTAGTTTAAAATTTTAATTACTATTTTACCCCTTTTATTTTAATCATTTTAAAATAACTATATCATTTATCTCCAATTATCCAAATTTTTGAAACCAAATAAAATTGTTGAAGACTCTTTGAAAATACTAGAGAAATTTCGAGAAGATTACAACATGGTATGTTAAGGAAATCATTGATGCATGAAGAAAAGAATGATGCTAGTTATTGGAAATTACTGGTGGTTGTTGAAGTTGAAATGTATGAGAATTCATCAAATACAAAACCAATAGCGGATATTATTAAAGAAAATGTTGAGGATAAAAAAAATTGAAAAGATTGTGTAAGTATCAAAAATAAAGATTGATGCATGTTGTTGAAGTTATTGGGAGTCAAAAGATGGTTTGCTCATTGATGAGTGAGGTGCGGCTTTGGCAGTGGCGCTGACAACTTTGAGTTTGGAATTGGTGGTGGCACTCAACATATGTTACATGAAACTTAAATATATTGTTGGCTGAGTTGAAGAAAAAAAATAACCCAACTGATTGTATTGTGTTGTTACAGTGGGTTTTGTTATGTGTGTTTTTGTCTTGATAAAATATTACGCAATATTAGATTTGTTTCTAGATTAGAATTAAAACAAATTGGAATTTGTATCAAACTATAAAATTGAGTTTGATTGTAATTTGTTTTAATTAGGATAATCTAGGTTACTCATAGTTGGATAAGTAAACTGAAATAAGAAGGGTTTTGATTGTATTTCTAGTCCATGAATCATGGTCAGAACGTCAACATTTGAGTGATCTGAGAAGCTACGATTGGAGTCACTGATAATAAGCAGGATTGTGATCTTGGAAGCTACGGTTTGGGATTGTAAACCGTGAGTGTAGATCGAGTACCTATGAAAGTTCTTCTCTGTTAGTCTTTTCTTGGGAATATATGTTGTTATGGCCATAATAATATTGGGCCTCAATTATTTCTAATACAGTAAGCCCATTACTGAAGCCCATTATCTGGGCCCATTGTCTGGGTTCCACAATTACCCATCCTGACTCAATTATTTCTAATACAGTAAGCCCATTACTGAAGCCCATTATCTGGGCCCATTATCTGGGTCCTACAATAACCCATCTAGACTCCTATATAAACCCTCCGAATTATTGCTCAAGGTATGCACACTTCTTTGAACTTATTCTCTCTCTAAATATCCTTCACTTTTGAGAGCTTCTCTCTCTAGGAAATTCTCCCAGAAAATTTCGGAGTGCCAGAAACTGACTTGAGCGTCGGAGGGTTCTCTCCGGCACCCCTGACTGTTTTTCTTTGCTCGCAGGATTGGACCCGATGTACGATTCGAGCTCCGACCCGCTTCCCCGCCGTCCGAAAATCGTGCATCAACAGTTGGCACCGTCTGTGGGAAACGACAATTTAAGCCTTTTTAGTTGTTGCTCCCATCCAAACGTACTCAAACACATCATGAGTCACGAATCCCAACACTCAACCTCCCTAGAGGTTGACGAAGAAATCGAGGTAGAAGCACCTCCCCGACGCCGAAGAGTAGTTGACACAGGGAGAGCTTTAGTGATATCCTCTGGGGTGGGACCTAACCTCAGGCAACCCCGACTTCCACTTAGAAGACCAAGGAAGGGCAAGGCGAATCGATTAACTACCATGGAACATACCATGCGAAATTTCAGTGAACAAATGGACCGTATGGTGACTATGTTCAACCAAGCATTTGGGCAAAGTGCTCAACAGGCTGCAAACACTGCTGGGAATAACCCAATTAGTGCCATGGTAGTACCTAATGTCCAGACGGACGTTGGTGGGCATCCTGATTTAGTCGTCCAGACTACTGGATTGCCTCGCCATCAGGTCATTCAACCGAATCTTCCCCATCCTATTGTTCAAGGAGGGGATGGTCGCCTAAAGATTCCCTCCCCTTCGCATATCATATCTGAATAACAGTTAGCAGCAGTAGACCTCCGACACTCTCTGAACAAAAAGCGCCATACAAGCGTTGAACAGGTACCAAGGGGAAGTAATATTGATCAGCCAGCTTATTCGTATCATGGTCCTTACACCCCGGGGGGTAACTATCAGTCAAAGAGAAATCGCCCCAGCTCACCACCTAGAGTTAAGAATCATCGCCCAGATGTTGTCCCAATGGATGTCTCAGGGGAGGAGACATCGGATAATCATTATGCGGAGTTCAAGCGAGAAATGAATAAAAAAATCCATAAACTGGAGAGATTGATTAAGCGTTCAGGAGGGGAAGAAGATGGTCGTCCACAATGGGAATCACCCTTTGCAGAAGATATTCTAAGGGAAAGATACCCATACGGATTCCGGATGCCGCAACTTGAGCTTTACCAAGGGACAACGGACCCCCGAGAGCATTTAGACTCCTTTATTTCTCATATGGAGATACAAGGGGTCTCAGGGGGAATCATGTGCAGAACTTTTTCTCTTACCCTTGGAGGATCAGCTAAGCAATGGTATAGAAGGCTACCAGCTGCATCCATCTCCAGCTTTGATGAGCTTGCCCGTAGTTTCCTCACGCATTTTAGCAATATGAAAACAAGAAGTCGACCAGTGCAGAGCCTTCTTTCAATCAAGCAGGGTCGTAATGAATCCCTCCGTGCATTTTTAGACAGATATCAGCGGGAGGTTGCCCGAGTGGATCTATTCCATGATGGTTACGCTATGCAAGGCTTAGTTCAAGGAATCAGAGGGGAGCTCCCTCTAGCATGGGAATTCTCCGTTAACCTCCCACGTACGTATCAAGAAGCATTAGTAAGGCTCTCTAGCCATGCTGATGCAGAGGAAATTTTTCAGGCAAATTACCCTGGGCAGACTCCGGTGGTACCTAATTTCTCACGTACAGATAGACGACCGTATGATAATCATAGAGGAGAATCTCATGATAGAAATCGAAGGTCAGTTCCGGATCGACGCTCTGCGCGAGATACAGTCAGAAATGATCGCTTCCTGTTGCAAGGGTCATCCACCCGACCCCGCCAAGAGCATCATGATCGACCTCAGGAGGAACACCGTACATTCACGTTACTTAATATGCCACAGCAGGAAATCTTGAAGGAAATTAAAGATAAAGGTCTACTGAAAGAACCTGCCCCCTTACGGTCGAATCCAAAAACAAGAGACAAAAGAAATTTTTGTCATTTCCACCAGGCTCATGGTCATAATACTGCAGATTGCTTCGAACTGAGGAGACAAATCGAGGGTCTTATCAAGGATGGCCAGCTGCAAGAATACATCTATCGGCCCCCTGAACCATCCAACAAGAGTGATAAAGGGAAGGAATCACTAGAAGATGTAGCCACAATTTTTGGGGGAGTAGTGGCTGGTTCGAGTTCCCAAGCCCGAAGGCACCTAGCTAGGCAAGCAAGATATGACCTCCCTCGCCACGAAGTCAACTTGACAGCCTCTTCCACCAATGCAGGAGATCGTGATGTTATCTCCTTTTCATCGCAAGATGCGCAGGGAATCCATCATCCACATTGTGATGCCTTGGTCCTCACAGTAATAGTGGCCAATAAAAGGCTACGAAGAGTGTTGATCGACAACGGGAGCTCAGCCGACATAATGTCATTGGATGCATTTGATCGATTGGGTCTCAACCGTAGAGATATGAGATGCATCCAAACTTCTCTGATGGGATTCGCTGGAGGAAAGGTTATTCCCGAATGAGTAATCTCGTTACCTGTGACCCTGGGAGAGGGCTCCCTACAGACAACCAGGATGGTAAATTTTCTCGTGATAGATCATCCGAGAGTTTATAACGCCATCCTTGGTCGGTCATCACTTTACGACTTCAAAGCCGTGATGGGTGTCTATCATCATGTCCTGAAATTTCTAACACCTTCAGGGATAGGAGAAGTAAGAGGTGAACAACGAACTTCTCGGGAATGCTATAACATGGCTTTCAAAAAGAAGGCACATAAGCTATGGATGATTCGTGGAGAGCCTTCCGAGGGGATAGAAGGTTTGGATCCACGGGACCGAGAGAAGGGGGGGCTGTAGCTCCAGTAGAAGGAATGGATGACGTCCCTGTTTGCTTGAATGATCCGAAAAAGACAGTGAAGGTGGGTGAGAATCTTCCTCTACCAATCAAGGATAGGTTGATTGATTTTCTTCGAGAGTACAGCGACGTTTTTGCATGGTCTCACGAAGACATTCCTCGTATAGACCCGAATATAGCTGTCCACCGCCTTAATGTCAACCCTGGAGCTCAACCCGTTCGACAAAAGAGGAGGCACCAAGCCCCAAAGCGTTCAGAGGCGATTGCCTTAGAAGTGGGCAAACTCTTGACAAGTGAAATCATTCGGGAGGTAAACTACCCCGAATGGCTCTCTAATGTTGTGTTGGTGAAAAAGCCAATGGAAAATGGCGTGTTTGCATCGACTTCAAAGACTTGAACAAGCATTATCCAAAAGACAGTTTTCCACTGCCCAGGATAGATCAATTAGTTGATGCAACAGCTGGCCACCAACTGCTAAGCTTCATGGATTCTTATTCTGGTTATAACCAGATTCCCATGTATTCAAAGGATGAAAAAAAAACAGCCTTCATCACTGATAGAGGGTTATACTGTTATCAGATGATGCCGTTCAGATTGAAAAATGTTGGAGCAACTTACCAACGGTTGGTAAACTCCATGTTTGCTCCTCTCCTAGGAAAGACAATGGAAGTTTATGTGGATGATATGCTCACCAAGAGCATGGACGCTAGATCCCACGTAGACGACCTCCGAACAACTTTTGACATCCTCCGGAAGCATGATATGAAGCTGAATCCCACCAAATGTGCTTTTGGGGTATCCTCTGGGAAGTTCTTAGGATTCATTGTCACCCAAAGGGGGATAGAAGCCAATCCTGAAAAAATCCAAGCACTTATGCGGCTGGAATCTCCCAAAACTCCGAAGGATATACAAGTCCTCACTGGACGACTGGCCGCCCTGAATCGCTTTATTTCTAGGGCGACTGACAAATGTCACCCTTTCTTCAAAGCGTTAAGGAAGTGCAAGCAATTTGAATGGACAAATGAGTGTGAGAATGCTTTTCTACAGCTGAAGAAGTACTTAGGTTCTCCTCCTCTCCTCTCCAAACCAATTTTGGGGGAACCACTCTTCCTGTATCTAGCAGTCTCCGCATATGCTGTGAGTGCAGCTCTTGTCCGCGAAGATCAGGGAATTCAGAGGCCAGTCTATTATGTGAGTAAGGCTTTGACAGATGTCGAAGGTAGATATCCTCCTATGGAGAAGCTGGCTCTCGCCTTAGTTGTTGCAGCACGAAAGCTTCGCCCATATTTTCAAGCACATACTGTCATGGTCCCAACTGATCACCCTTTGCGACAGATACTCTATCGTCCAGGGCTTTTTGGAAGACTTGTCAAGTGGTCCATTGAGTTGGGAGAGTTTGACATACATTATATTGCAAGACCATCAATCAAAGGGCAGGCAATCGCTGATTTCATTACCGAATTTTCAAGTAGTATAGATAAGGAGGATGAAGAAACCAGTACAGGGTCACATGATCGACCAATGTCCATGGGAATCAATCCACAGAATGCATGGATCTTGTTCGTAGATAGGTCATCTAACAAGATTGGTAGTGGAGCTGGCTTGATTCTATCAACCCCGGATGGAGTAGAGGTAGCTGTGGCACTACGTTTCAATTTTAAAGCCACAAATAATGTCGCAGAGTATGAAGCTCTCCTTGGAGGACTTAGGCTGGCAGTTGCCTTGGGGGTAGGAGAGATCGTCATCCACAACGATTCCCAACTTGTGGTTAACCAAATCCGTGGAGACTATCAGGGAAAAGGCTCTACCATGATAGCTTACTTGGGTAGAGTTAACTCCCTTCTGCGCGGCTTTAAAGGTTTCGACATCGTAAGAGTCCCAAGGGTGGAGAATTCAAAGGCTGACAGTTTAGCCAAAATTGCTTCAGGAATAGACCCCCTTCTACCGACCGCCTATCACATGGTCGTTCTAGAATCGCCAAGCATATCACAACATGAGCTTCTGCCAGAGAAGACAATGACCATAAACGGTAGCCCTTGCTGGATGGACCCTATCATAAAGTTCTTAGAAACGGGGGAACTTCCAGCTAATCGAAACGATGCGATCAAGGTAAGAGGGAGAGCGTCAAGGTACACTATGGTCAATGATGTTCTTTACAAAAGAGGGTTCAGCCTTCCTCTTTTAAAATGTCTTCGCCTAGAAGAAGCTGATTATGTTCTCAGAGAAATCCACGAGGGGATATGTGGTAACCATTCTGGTGGTCGATCTCTAGCTCATAAGTGTATCAGGCAAGGATACTATTGGCCAACCATGAAAAATGATGCCAAAACATTTTTAACTAGGTGCAACAAGTGCCAAAGGTTTGCCAACATTCCAAGGAAAGCTCCTGAGAACATGACTCCAATGACAGCCCCATGGCCGTTTGCCCAATGGGGACTAGACCTTATTGGACCTCTTCCAATGGGTAAAGGTCAAGTTAAATATGCTGTTGTGGCAATTGATTACTTCACTAAGTGGGCCGAAGCTGAGCCCCTCGCATCGATTACTGAAAGGAAGACCACGGACTTCGTAAGGAAGTCAATTGTCTATAGGTTTGGTATCCCTCATACCATCATTACGGACAATGACAAGCAATTCGACAACTCCAACTTCAGGAACTTTTGTAAGGAGCTGAACATCTCTTTGTGCTTTTCATCTCCAGCTCATCCTCAAGCAAACGGTCAGGTGGAGGCTGTTAACAAAACCATTAAACACCTCCTCAAGACTAAATTAGATGCTAGGAAAGGTGCATGGCCAGAAGAGCTTCCACAAGTGCTTTGGGCATACCGAACCACTGTCCATACAGCAACAGGAGCAACCCCATACTCCTTGGCGTTTGGCTCGGAGGCAGTCATACCTGTTGAAATTGGCCTTCCATCACCTCATACTGAGGGATATGACGAAGAGCTTAATCATAGAAGCCTTCAACTCAACCTAGATCTTCTTGAGGAGGAAAGGGATCTCACTAGTGTCAAGGTTGCTGCTTACCAAGAGAGGGTTGCCCGATATTTCAACTCTAAAGTTAAGTGCCGATCATTCCAAGAGGGAGACTTGGTTTTGAGACAAGTACTGCAAAGTACCCAAGATCCCACTGATGGAGCACTAGGGCCCAACTGGGAGGGTCCGTATCAAGTCAAGGCAGTCATCCGACCAGGCACCTACAGACTGGTCACCATGGATGGAAGGTCGCTTCGTCATCCATGGAATATTGAGCACTTAAAGAAGTACTACCCGTAATCTCTCCATATGTGCAGTAACTCCTTCTAGGAGCCTATGCATGTGTAACAACTCCCCTAGGGAGACCAATAAAGAGATTATCAATAAAGTATTCAGTTTATTCAGAATTCTTGTGACTATACATCCTTAAAGCATATGTATGATCAAATTGCAATAAGATAGGAAGAGTAAAAGAATACAACACCAGAAAAAGAAAATTCTTGGAGTTTTTATTACTTCAAAATTGGTCAAGGAATGCCATACATATAGTCCAAGTAAGGACAAATCCTCACTTATAACATTGAACTGAAAGCAAAGACAATAAAAGATAAAATCAATTCCAACTAACTCTAAGAAGTGGCCTCATCATCTCCTTCTTCATCTAAAGACGATGAGGTAGAGTCGCCTTGCTTGGCTTCCCAGGCTGCTGTGTCCAATGTCGACTCATAGTCCTCATCTTTAAGGATGAGGCGGTGGAATTGCTCAGGATCAGAGTCCGCTGTTGGGATAGACTCTGCCACCAAGTTTAACTCCTTAGCTATGGGTGACTGATCAATCTTTGGGTAACGGTCATGGAACCATCTACGCACCCCATTGACTCCATCAATATAGGAGCGTTCCATAGCTTGCTGGTAGACACGACCCCTACGGAAGCGAGCAACTGCTTTGTTAATCCTACTCTGCTAAGTAACAGCCCTCTCTCGAAGCTCTTGGCCAAAATCATTGGCCCTCTTATGTTGTATAGCTGCCTCCTTTTTGGCTTCAGACAAGTCTGCTTTCATTCTGCCCATCTGTTCCTTCATCTCTGCCATCTTTCTTTCCGTTTCGGTTAAGTTGTCGAGGCAGATTAGATGTTTCGCCTTCCAATCGTCAACCTCAGAAGTGAGATGGTTAACTTCCTTGAGGAGGTTGGTGTTGGTAGACTCTCCTTGAGCCAAGGGTCATGTCGCCTGCAGAAAGAAAGGCAAAGAAAGGAAAAGAAATAAGGTATGACTTTCAAAAGTATAAAAAAAGAGGGGTCTCAGTAAAGCCTAACCTGAAGTATGATGCCCATCCCGATAGCGATCGCATCAAAGTATGTGAGTTTTACATTCTCTGGAAAGACATTGGTAGGCATGAGACGTGCAGCACTTTGAGACAATTCCCGAAGGTAGTCTCCACATGTTGAGCCACTCTGAAAGCCCGTACTGTCAAAAGTAAAACGCTTGGGTAGTTGAGAGGCTGAGGGTAACTTGCTCCCAGTAGGCCTCGAGGCTGCCACTTCATCCGCAGGCTGAACGGAGGTTGACCTATCAGGAACCGACTTCCGTATGGGAATCTCCTTGTGACCACCGGCTCTCCTCTTCGAAGGTCCAAGAGTTGGAGGGCTTCCGCTCCGTTTCTTCTGGGAAGAACCAGGTCTGTCATGAGTGAAGGGCTTAAGCGGCATCTTGGCTACAAGTTGAGCAAATTGCTTCTTAGTAGGATGTAAAGGAAATAGTCCTGCGCGAAAATAAAACTGGTAAGACAACAAGCACATGTTTGATGAAATAAGATCGGAAAGTAATGATCAAGCTTACCTTCTAGAGGAATTGGAGGTGATAAGCCAAGACGGACCAATTACTCCCGATCAGTGAGGCTATGCACGTTCTTCGAGTCCACGGGTAGCTTGAGTACCACTTGCAAGTCGTCTCTCTCTTTCTGAGATAACAGCGGACGTTTGGTCCAAGGAGCTGCAATAAAAACAGAAAAGAATGTCAGTTGATCAAGAGTTGTCATAACAAAGATGGATAGGGAGTCATTATAATATGGTACCACAAAAACCAAAACGCCTCCTGATCCTCAACTTCTCCCCCTTTGGACGAGCACCTTCCTGGTACTTCCAACCGCCACCACACCAGAATTGTTTATACTTCCATTCTTTCACATGAGAGGAGATGCCAAAAAGGCGGTTGGGGTCATCCGTCTTCCCTCGCTGGGATATATAATAGTAACCTGTTTTCTCACCATTCAGTGGGTGAATGGCAAAAATGTGCTTGACATGGTTGGTGGTAGGATCACCAAGGCCTGCGCTTCTGAATAAACTTTGGAAAGCTATCAGAAGTCTCCATCCATTGGCCGACAGTTGGGTAGGGGCAATGCCCATAGCATCGAGCATACGACGAACGTAATTATCAAAAGGCACCCAGAGACCAGCTCTCAATAACTCTAGGCTTAAACCAATGACACCTCGTGGTGGCCTACTCCACCGATCATCTTTCCTTGGAAGAAATAGGATGACTGAAGCCGGGATAAGGAAATGGGCTCTATATATTTTTAATCGATCGCCCGGGAGTTGATTATCAATATGGTCGGCCTCCACCACTTCTCAACCTCCGGTTCACTATCTGAGGTAGCAGAAGACGACCAGTCGCTATCCCCCTCAGTATCTACCACCTTGTGGTTAACAGAATTCTGTCCTAGCTCACGATCCTAACCGAAGAAGTTTTGGTAAAACTCATTAACTTCTTTACGGTTAGTCACAGGATCCTTATCCCTTGAAGACTGGGTTTGATGACTCGATTCCCCCCGAAGCACTTTCACAGTGGTTTTAACTCTAGCCATCTGCACAGTCAAAGAGGGGTCGTTAGTCATCAAACCAAGTCTACTGAGGGAGGGAAGAGATAAAAAAAATGCTGGGGGACTGTATTGAAAGTTTTTCAAAATAGCTCTCGAAAAATACTTTGAAAAATTTGCGGGAGTGTAAAAATTAAAGTTTGAAAATTTACGGAAACACCCCCGCGAATTAAAATCAAAGTTTAAAAATTCGCGGAAATGCCCCCGCGGATAAATTCAAGGTTTGAAATTTTACAGAAACACCCCCGCGGTTTAAAAATGAAGTTTCAAAATTTTGCAGAAACACTCCCGCGGTTTAAAAATGAAGTTTCAAAATTTTACAGAAACACCCCTATGTTAAAAACAAAAATTTTCGAAAAATTACAGAAACGCCCCCGTAATTACTCAAATTTCGTTGGAGAGGCCCCTGCACGTTACGAGAACGCTGCATGCTGCATGTAGCGCCCCCTCGCGGGCTCGCCCTCCCCGCTCACCCAGCGCCTCTCGGGCTCGCCCCCCCGCCCGCCTGGGGCCTCCGGAGCTCGCCCTCCCCGCGCGCGTGGGACCTCGGCAGCCTGCCCTGCACGCACAGAGCCTGCGCGCCCATCTTGCTCGCACAAGGCCCTCGCAGCACTCCCAGGCACACGCAAGCCTGCTCGCCCTCGCGAGCCTGCTGCGCGTCCAGTGCAGCCCCTGCGTGCGTAGCAGCTCGCCCACGCGGGCTTGCTATGCACGCCGCTCGCCCATGCGAGCTGGCCCTCCTTCACACCCGAACACTACCATTATTTCTCCCTCCTTCACACCCATTATTTCTTCTTCCTTCACACCCGAACACACCCATGTATTTCTTCTTCCATCACGCCCGAACACACATTCATGTTTCTCCTTCTTTCACACACGAATCCGCAAGGGAAAACACATGCAAGCGTTGGCATATTCTCACACAATCACATACACACACATAGGGCATAATCCGCACAAGAATTTTTTCATTGAAAAAAAAAATAGACAAGACAATAATAAAGCACAAAGATTAAACTTAATCCATGCATTCTGAAGTATATACGCAAGAAAAAAAATACTCACTTGTGGCGGCTGGAAAATTCTGGCTCAGATTGAAAAGTATTGTTTGCTGGGATCACTTGCACTGCTTGCCTCCAGGGTGCTCGCTCCTATCTTTGAGTAAACCCTACTCCCCAGCACTTGTATCTTATATAGGGCACCAATTTAGGGTTTAAACCACACTAAGCATGCATGTGTAGCAAATTGCATCTTTGGACCGGCCTCCTAGTACGTTTGATTTACAGCCCAGAATAGTTAAATAGTCCCTACGCCGACCCATTGGTCGACTTGGGTCTGGGGGGACTACTGTTATGGCCATAATAATATTGGGCCTCAATTATTTCTAATACAGTAAGCCCATTACTGAAGCCCATTATCTGGGCCCATTGTCTGGGTTCCACAATGACCCATCCTGACTCAATTATTTCTAATACAGTAAGTCCATTACTGAAGCCCATTATATGGGCCCATTATCTGGGTCCCACAATAACCCATCTAGACTCCTATATAAACCCTCTGAATTATTGCTCAAGGTATGCACACTTTTCTGAACTTATTCTCTCTCTAAATTTCCTTCACTTTTGAGAGCTTCTCTCTCTAGGAAATTCTCCCAGAAAATTTCGGAGTGCCGGAAACTGACTTGAGCGTCGAAGGGTTCTTGCCGGCACCACCGCCGGCACCCCTGACTGTTTTTCTTTACTCGCAGGATTGGACCCGACGTACGATTCGAGCTCCGACCCGCTTCCCGGCTGTCCGAAAATCGTGCATCAACATATGTCATAGATTGATGGTAATCTTGGGATATATACATCAAAAGGCTGTTAGTCTTTCCTCGAAAGCATTTATCGAAGATTGATGGTTATCTTGGTGTAAATGCTTAGGAAGGCTATAAGGTTAAATTCTTATTGTTGCTGTTGATAATCTTGTAATTCTCCTCTATTATTGATTGGAATAAAGCTGCTGCTGAGATCTGCAAAGTAGACATAAGCTTGATTGGCCGAACCACTATAAACTTGGTGTTCCTATCTTCTTTATTCTTTTGTTTGTTTTTGTGCTTATGGTTTCATCATAATTTTGTCAATATATCGGATAGAACGCTTCTGCGAAAAGTCCAAAAGTCACAACAGGTTTGTGGTTAGGAGGAGGTATCACTGAGTTGTGGTGTTGGTGGCGGGGGGTTTGTGGTTTTGGAGGTGGTTACCGTGAGTTGTATTATTGGATTTTTGTGGCAACTGGGTTGTGGTGTTGCTAGTAGTTCTTGGTTGCAAAGTTTGATTGTCGAGCCAGCTACGAGGGCGGGATTAATGGTGGTAGCAGCGTATATGAAACTGAAATTATTACTTTGAGATAAAACTGATTTAGGGTTTTTTTAATGATTTAAAATTATTCCAATTTTAACCCAGTAATGTTAGCTTAAATTAAAAGTTTCTATGGACATTGGTGGTTTATGATGCATTTACGAAAGATCGAGAGAGAGTTTGATTAAAAATGTCAAACTGTGTTTATGATTGGTGAATTCACAAACCCCAAGGATAATTTCTTATTATTGCCAATAGATAAATAAATCAAGGAGATGAACATTAATATATTGAAGGGATTGGTGGATCCACAACAATAAAAGTGATTGTAAGAGGCTGATAAGAGATTGGACTACTACCAATGTAAAGAAGAGATCTGCCAAATAAAATCATCACCCGTCCAATATTATGCTTCTCCACCCATTAACATGTCATGTTGATATTTCTTAATTTAATAAAATAAATGCTATAAATAATATCATGACCTTAAACAAACGAAAACTGGTTGCTTTAGCTAATGTAAATTAACGAACGAAAATGTTATAAATGTATAATGACCTTAAATGTTGCGTATATTTATATACGGAAGCCAATAGGAGATATCATCTAAGAGATCTAATGGACAACAACAATAGCAGGTTATAAAGCAGCTGGGAGCTCTAGATGATGTGAAATAAATCAAAGCTAAGACGCCATTCGAACTATTAGACCAGGGAAGCTCGAAGGACCACTGCTTATTATCATATTAACTAGACTCAACAAAAAGTCGTACAAAGAACATGCAGCGCAGCAAATAAATCCAAACAACTAAATGTACTAATAGCAAATTCTCCATTCATTACCAGCATAATTGACGGAGGCTAAATAATTTTTTGTTCTTCGTATGCTTCACGAACATCACCAGATATCTGGCATTTGGCAACACTAGCTGTTACGATGATGACTGTAGAACTCAACACATTGCGGTGTTAACCTCATTAACCGTCAAAATCGCGTTGGCGTATGGGATTGATGTTATATTTGAAATCCATATATTCTTTAAAAACTGAGCACAACACCTTGAGCAAAGTGGATTTGTTCTTAACTGCAGCAAGAACACTTCTTTGACGTTTCTTTCTGCCATAACTTGCGGAAAATAGAAAAGCTACGAGAATATGAACCAGAAGACAAGAGCACATTACAGCAGTTTGCAGTTACCGAGTTGGCATGACACCGAAAGCTTCTGAAAGTGAAATAGACAGTGGTGTTCCATCTCATTCTCATGGTGATCAAACAATTACCTATGCAAAACCAAAAGACACGATGTCCTTGACTTCTTTCCGTCGTTTCAGGCCTATAATCTAGAGTTTATTCATACTTTACTAGTTCTAGTTCTGTTTCATTCTAGATATTCTCGCAAGGTAGGCTGATAGGAAAGCCACGTGTATCTCTTCCTCTATTCCTATATATATAGCCAATGCCATAATTCACACGCTAGTTGATTAATAAATTCCTGTTGATCAGTTAATTATATATTTGTTCTTGTTCTTACGTGCTTATATAACTTTTCGGTGTTTAATCATATTCTAAAGCTTAACTTGATAATCTAATTGCATTCGCACAAAAACCTGTCTGTGCCTTTGGTCGAACCGCTTGAACACCTTCCAGCTACGTTGAGCCACTAGCTACAAATTTAAAACGATAGACAGAAACTCAAAGCAGTGATTTATCAAGATTCGATCGATGTTGCAACATATGCAATGAACTTTTGTGTGCGTGTGTGTGAGTGTTTTTTTTTTTTTTTTTGGTTAAGGATTATGATAAAAATAATAATAACAAACACAATCTCTAGAATTAATATACAACCAGCAGAAGCTAGCATGTAGCTTTTAATTCCAAGCAAAGGAAGTAGTCATTTTGTTCTTCGCCAGGCGGCGTCTTAATTGAAAGCAGACCCCATAAAGAAAAGCTTGCCCTTGGGATTCTTCCAGGTTTTTTTTTAATAAAAATTTCTACAAAACTTTCTACATTTTTTAATAAAAATTTAAGGGGGGCAAATTAAACTAGTTGCTTTGAACATCTCTTTCAAAATAGTGTTATATTTACAAACTATTTATGCAAATTTATATATACTGTATTATGATTATATATCATATCACCAACCATGATTAATGAGTAAAAATTTGAAATTTTATCATCCAATTATAAAATGTCATATCAATTTGTAAAGTTCAGTTTGCAGGAAGGGTTTGTGAGTGTAGTACAATTCATCTAGAGTATTGTTTAAAATGTGTATTTAAAAATGCTTACTGCCCATCAATTTCTAGAAAAAGCTGTCATATAAAACCTTGTTATGTTACTCGAATATTTCAAGTTTCACTCGGGTACATATGAAAATCCTAGTAATTTGTTGCAATAATTTCGTCTAACATGCAGGAAAATGGGACCCTTTCCCAGAATGGACGTCAAGGAGGAGTCTATTTAAGAGAACAATTGCCCTTAGCGATCTTCACAAGCTTAACAATTCAGCAGAAGCCACTGTTCCATTACTAACTTTGTTAAGCAAAAGCCACTAGTGCATTACCAACGCAATTGGTAATATAACAATGGCGGCTTTAAGAAATATCATTATTGCTCTGTTAATATATTGGCCACTTGCGCATCATCTGCGATGTCCCGTATGTTGTATGAAAATTCCATTGCAGACAAATACAAGCAATGGGTGGCCAAGTTTGGCCGCACTTACAAGGACGAGGCAGAGGAGCAGAGGCGTTTCCAGATTTTCAAGGAAAATCTTGAATTTATTGATAAGTTTAATAAAGAGGAGAACCGGACATACACCTTAGGCATCAATGGGTTTTCAGACTTAACGAAGGATGAGTTCCTTGCCTCACGAACTGGGTACCGGATGTCCACTCAGCCCCGATCATCTCCAGCACCGTTCAGGTATGAGAACCTGACTGAAGTTTCGGAAAGCAAGGACTGGAGAAACAGTACAGCAGTCATTCCTATTAAGGACCAAGGCCAGTGTGGTAAGTGAATCAACCGTCCCTAACTCTGCAAGTATAGTTTTCATTCCAAACTTTGGTTTTTCTAACTAGCTAAATTTCTTTTGTAGGATGTTGCTGGGCATTTGCAGCCGTGGCAGCCGTGGAAGGGCTTCACAAGATCAAAACTGAAAAATTGATTCCTCTTTCAGAGCAACAGTTAGTAGACTGTTCCGTAGAAGGTAACTACGGATGCAATGGTGGTCTGATGGACAATGCCTATGAATATATACAAACCAAAGGTCTCACAACAGAAACGAATTACAAGTACGAGGCAACAGAAGATAGTTGTGACGAAGAGAAGGAAGCCAGCCCAGCAGCCCAGATTAGTGGTTACGAAGACGTAACACCAGCCAATGAGGAGGCATTACTAAAGGCTGTAAGCCAGCAACCAGTCTCAGTTGCTCTTGAAGCTAGGGGAGTCGCGTTCAGGACCTATAGTCGCGGAATATTCAATGGACCTTGTGGGACTGACTTAGACCATGCTGTTACTATAATTGGGTATGGAACTGATGAGGACGGAACCAAGTACTGGTTAATCAAGAATTCATGGGGTGAGACCTGGGGTGAGAATGGGTACATGAGAATTCAGAGAGATGTGGCTGATGCACCCCAAGGACTCTGTGGTCTTGCCAGTAAAGCTTCCTATCCATTTGCGTCGTCATAAATCGTTCTAAGGGAGGACCAGGGCACCGCACCAGGCTTTTTAAGTTCACCAATAAGCACTGTTTTCTTCGTTATTACATTTTAGTATGTGATCAGATGTTTTTTCCCCTTTATGTCGGCTCTTCTATTTTCTGTACCGTGGCTTGTTTACGTGAACGTATGAGCACTGTAATAGAAATTCCGAGACCAACTATCAGACACTGAGCTGAATGCATGGTTTCGTAGTATGCAGCTGATGCCTATTATGTAATCCCTCTTTTAAAATATTACTACTTAAGTTCATTTAATCCCTCGTCTAGTCTTCACATTGCACAGCCTTGTACCGGAGTTTGCAATTTAACTGCATAGGCACGTTTAGGGATCTAAGTCGAAATAAGAACAAAATGTTTAGATTGATTGTCTATTGTGGCCCTAATATCTCATTAACAGCGCTCGTTCGGCAAACGAGCAGATATCAAACAGCCTTCCATGCTTATTGCGAAGCCTATGATCGCTTTTCTTTTACAAAAGCCTTGGCCCAATTCGAAGGTGATAAGTATAGCCCAATTGGATTTTTATAACTGGCCCAAGCCACAGCCCACTTCTCTTTCATTTCCATTATAAAAGACACACAAAATAATAAAATAAATAAAAAACAAAAAGAAAGGGAAGGCAGAGAGGGGGAAGACGTGAGGAGGAAGAAAGGCCCGAGAGGTGAAATTTTTTCTTTATTTTGCAGGGCTTTCCGAGGTAATTCACCCGCCTCCTGGTTAAATTAATTGCATATTTTGATTTCTACCTTTAGATATGCATTATAGAGGAATTATTAACATTTGAGAAATTGTCTAGAGAGAGAAAGGAGAGAGAGAAAAGAGATTTATTTGCTTATTTAAGCTTGAATTTCTCGTATTTTGATGGAAATTAAATACTATCTTATTCATTTAGGAGAATTAATATGTAATTGGTGTAATTTAAAATAAACCCATTTACCCAAAATTTTTCTAATTTATATTTTTTACAAATATTCCATAGATTTGTATTGATATAAAAAATTAGTGAAGTTTATAGCCACTTTTAACTCTTAGAAGCACCAAATGACAGATTTTCAATTTTTGTGTTATTTTAACAAGATTCCAACATGTGAGAAATTCGGGATTTTATCTATATATGTTATTTGGTGCTATTAAAGAGTTTTACTTCACTTTTGCTTTAGGTAAGACTGCATTTTCAATTTCGGATCGAATCTGATTGAGGAAGGGGTTGCCACACAAGTTGATCAACAAGAGTATGAGTATAAAAAATGTGTTTTTACAAAGATTTAAATTATAAATTATAAATTTGTATTTTCATACATGTTAACCAAGCTTTATTGTGTTTAGTAAAGCCTTTTTCTTTTATTTATCTATGAAGCATATTCTGTAGTTTACCAAATGTTGTTTCTTTAGTTTATTAGAAAGAATCGTTTAATATGTTAGAGATTTAAAAGTAAAGCAAGTTTCCAAAAATATCTCTAAAATAATGATACGACTCTAAGGTAAAAAATTGATTTTATGTTTACTTAGCTAGTACCCAATTAATTCAGTTAGTAGGCAGATAGAGGTCTTTAGGATCCGTTCAGACACACATAGAGGTTTTGGATTGTATGATCTAGGCGCTTAGCCCTTTGAGAGCAACTCTGCGCATGCATATAACCAGTATAGTGATTAGCTAAAGCTTAGCGATCCTAGCTCTGTCAAGTCATAATCAGTTAAATTAGTTTAGATATTTGATTAATGAAACTATAATAATTTAAAAATTAAAATGTGAAATGGTTTTTATGAGATTTATAAGCTTAGCTTATTTATCATATTTGAATGTTAAATGCAAACAGAAATATTTTAGAAGATTTTTATATTAAAATTTAGATTATGTGAAAGGTATATAAATGATTTAAAGTCTTGCTTCACTGTTTTGTGATGTACTATTTTATTTTATGCATATTTTAATTATTTTAAATGTCCCTACCCCACTCACTGATGTTATACTCACCCATTTTTCTTCTTTTTTTTTTAAACCCCTTTTTTCCCTTAAGAGATTACAGTGTTCAATTAGAGCGCCACTAGTTGCTTGAGGTTAGTCACTTGGTGATGCTTTGATAGCATTCCTTTTGATATTGTGTTCTATTATTTCGGATGATCTTTTGTATATGTTTTTTTTTTTTTGATACTGTATATACATAAAAAATTTTCTTTTAGTTTCCTTTTAAAACTTTTTGCTTACTTTTTATACATAGTTTTTGAGGAAACTTGCATTAAAATCCTGCTTATAAATTTTTGAATTGTAAATTAATTATGTTTGAGGCCAAAGGCCATGATTTGCTATGTTATTTATTTGGAAAACAAATGTTTTATTAGAGGACCCAATATTCCAAAAGGAAATTAATAGTTATGTAAATACCTTGAAAACGTCGAATTGTGTGTGCTTGGCTGGGGGTTTAGTCCAAAATAGAAGGGGCACTCTACCAAATTTTCTTGAAATTACATATTTTAATAAGTTTTTTTCTTAGCACAGTTTTAGGCACAATTCACTCGTGTTAGCTAGGGGTGGGTCGTGTCACGTATACTTTATTATAGTATTTTATACATAATTGAAGACTATAGAACAACACATTAGTTTTATGCATGCTCACTTAAAGCAATTAAGACAGTAAATACTAAGGGGCTGTTTGTTTTTTCACGTAATGCTTTTTAGCACTTATTTTTGTATCACTTCATGATATGTTTGTTTCTAATTTTTCAACAAGTCTTAAGTTGACAAATTAATTTAAATATGATTTGTTTACCCTTAATACTAACATGTAATATTTAATATAGATATACCTAAAAAATTAAATACTTAACAAAATTAAATTAAGATACCAATCACAAATATAATCAACAATAAATAATCAAATTACCTATTATAAAAATGAATATCTTCTTTAATATGGTAAATATATTATGATGAATTAAATAGATAATTTTATAAATGAAAAGTCTTTTATTTATTTACTTTTCATGAAATTTAAAAATTAAAACAATTGAAAATACTAAAATATTGCCTGCATCCGATGATGTTGATTATTTTTAATATAAAATTCTAAAATACACAATTTTTTTAAAAAAATCAAAAATTTAACTTAAATTAAAATTATATAATTAAAAATTAAACCCGGATGATCGATCGACGATGATCACGATAGCAAGGGCGATGTCACTAGACCTGCCATACCATCGGCCGCTGGCAATGACGAACTCCGACGGTTGATTCTACAAATTAAAAATTTGAATTTAATTCAAAATATAATTTTAATATTATTTTAATAAAGTTTATATCATTTTTAAATTTATATTAATTTATATAATAAGAAATATAGGCTATTTTAATAATAAAACACAATTAAGTTATTAGGATAAAAAAATTGATAAATTTTCACTTTTTGGAATAAGTGATATACCACTTAAAAAAAGAGAAAATAAAAAAACAAAAATAATTCGCTAAAATCTTAACTCTAAATAGAATTTAAGTGAAAAGTGCAAAAAAAAAAACAAATAGCCCCTAAATCCATTAAGACAACAGTAGCTTCAATTGAATTACACAACCAGTTTCGAGAAGTACAATTTTGCAATAAAGATGTATATTGAGATCCATTGGCTTTTTCAATTGCATAACAAGGTAAAAGGACCAGACAGTGAAGTGTCATTCCGATTGACATCAACTTCAGGGAAAGCCTTTCGATTTCGCATGCATGTTTATATCCAGCTAATTCCTGTTACCATGTTTGCTTTCCTTTCCGATAACATCATTGTTTATAATAATTAAGGGAGGAAGGAAGACAATCAAGCTAACTTTAAGCCAATCGCTTAGTTAACTTCACCAATAAGTAACTAATACTGTACTGTTAGCTTTAATTAGTGTAATAAAAGTATTTCTAGCTATGCAACTAACCCAATTAAATCTATACAACATGGCCTAATGCAAATTTATGGATTGCATAAAAATAAAAAGAAAATTAAAAAATTTTTAATAACTAAGTTGGGATATATCTATAAAATAAATTTATGAAAAAGAAGTTGTATGGATATGTTGTTCAAAGTTGGTTGTATATTTAGAATTATTTATGTGATAAATATATGGTCTTCAAGACTTCAACTCTATAAATCCTAGATAATTTATTACTCTTCCAAAAATATTTCAAATCTCACGCAAATGATGGTCTAAATGTCGTGACTTTACCATATTTCTTATCCCATTCTTGTACCGTCCATGAAATAAAAGCCGCATCCATATATAATGACTAATTTTCAGTAACTTATGAAAAGGGATAATTAGTTAATTTTGAAGTCGGGTAGCCAGCGGTAGGGATGAATTTAGGCAAACCTCATAGGGCAACTTTAATTAATTTAACCGACAAAATGGTAAAATTGTAATCTAACATAATTTTTATAAAATTAAATATTAATATTACAATCCCATCCTTCCTTCTTCACTGCGAGCAGCCACGCCCCCGATGGCCATTGCAGCCCCTTCGCAGCAACACCACAACACTAATGGCAGCCATATCGCAGCAACACCACGACAACAATCGCAGCAAAATCATTGGGCACACCAATTCCCACACCACAGCAACATCAGTAGCAGCATCACCCAAATCGCAGCTACACCCTCGCGAAATCTTCCCAACACCATCACAAAAACATCTCAAGGCCAGGAATATGATGCGTTTTGACAATAAAACTCTCACCCTTTCTCATGTTATGGCCTCTTGTAAATATCATATTATTCATTGTAGTGGCACTTCTCCACGTTTTCTTAAATCCACGAGGGAGGTTTAAAAAACACCTTCGCAAATCCTTCCACTGTACCGCAACAATATCAGTAGTAGCCACAGCGAAATCCCAGCAACACCTACAGTAAAGTCAGAAAAAACAAATGGAGCAGAGAGAGAGAGAGAGAGAGAGAGAGAGAGAGGGGGAGAGGATGAGGATGAGCTGTAAATGACGAGGATGAGTGTAGGGTGAAAAGGAGCTTCTTTTCCAATAACTATATTAATAAAAGTGCGACATTTCTTTAAGGAAAAATTGAGAAAATAGACACAATTAGGGGGTCTTGTTAAAAAATATATACATCCTAAAAAATTTTCATATCATAGATACTTTCTTGATAAAAAGACTCAAATATTCTTTGAAATTACCTGCTTCCGGTTACTTACATCTGACACTTTTTTCGAGGATGAAATGATAAAATTAAAAACTATGTTTAGAGCTATATATCACGCGAAGACTTGCGCGCTTGCTGGACAAACGGTCGACACTGTACGAAGACTTGCGCGTTCGACACTGCACGAAGACTTACGCGTTCGACACTTAACACTTATGTGTCGAGTCATGTCGGATTCTCGATAACAGTATATTTTTAAGGACACATTAATCCGACACTCAACACTACCTTACATCCGACACAACTCGACACTCGACACGTATGTGTTGAGCCATGTCGAGTCGTGTCGGATTCTCGATAACGGTCTATTTTTGAAGACACATTAATCCGACACTCGACACTACCTTGCATCCGACACAACTCGACACTCGACATTACCTGCATCTGACACAACTCGACATGTCGAGTGTCTTCTTTATTACGAAGAAACGCGTCGATTTTCACCATTTTTACACACATCAAACCAAAAAATCAACCAAATAACACTTCATTTAGCCCTACAAACACAAAATAAATATAAAATACGAACTCAAACTCAAATCCTCAAATTCAAAATCCCTAAAATCTACTTCAAATCCCCAAACCTAGAATAAGTTTCTCGTTCCTCTTGCTGCGTTTCAGACTACGCTTTCGACGGTGTATTAGAAGCTAGACAACAATAGACGGTTATGGAAATAGAACATAGTAACTGATAAGTGAAGGAAAGAGCGAAATAAATAGTTTAGGAATAAATTGAATTTCAAAGGGTATTTGAGTCTTTTTGTCAAGAAAGTGTCTATGACATGAAAATTTTTCAGGATGTGTCCATTTTTGAACAAGGCCCCCAAATTGTATCTATTTTCTCAATTTTCCCTTTCTTTTACCCCCGAAGTCAGCTCCATTGCTTTTTTTACCCTGAATTTTTCATCATTGCAATTTACCCCCTCGATTTCACTTTCTTCCGTTAACTTAAATGTTTGAACAGAAGAGAGAAGATTTATCTTGTGAAATTACTTTAATACCCTTACAATAAAAGAAATTTTATTTAAAATAATTATATATTTAAAAAAAATCATATTCATTGTTTCTTAGCATCATTATCAACATTATTTTTTCAGTATCTCCAACAATCATCCGAAGCAACAATATTGTAGCAACACCACCATTACAACATACAACCTCAAACAAAAAATTAGTATGTAACAAAATCACAAATCAAAAACAGAAAACACCCTTATAAAGAAAAAAATCAAACCAAGCAACCATCCCTAGAATCAATTCTAACCATCCCAGCAACCAAATGCCAGCAACATACAATCAAACCCAGCAATCATCCCTTGCAACAATTGTAACCATCCTAGCAACGAAATGCCAGCAACATACAATCAAATCCAGCAATCATCCCCAGCAACAACTACCCTCATCTGAAAATCAACGATTCCAAAAGAAAATTCGAGATTGGAGGTGATGGAAATTGATGGCGGAGATGGGAGGCGATGCAGAGGGAAGCAATGGATATGGTGGATATAGGAGGCAACGAAGATGGCGGATATAGGAGGCGATGGCAATGACATAAGGCGATAGAGATCGATGGCGGAGATGGGAGAAGCGATAGTGGCTGACATGGGAGGCGATGTAGAGGGAAGTAATGGATATGGCAGAGATAGGAGGCAACAGAGATGGCGGATGTGGCAGGTGATGGAGATCGATAGCAGAGATGGGAGGCGATGTAGAGGGAAGTAATGGATATGGCGGAGATAGGAGGCAACAGAGATGGCGGATGTGGCAGGTGATGGAGATCGATGGCAGAGATGGGAGGCGATGCAGAGGGAAGCGATGGATGTGGCGAAGATGGGAGGCAATAGTGACGTATATGGGAGGCGATGGCAGCGATGGCCGATGACGGAGGGGGAGGCGATGGAGATGGTGAAGCGATGATAACAATGAGAAGGAGGATGGAAAAAAAAATTTATTTTTTAAGGGGTTATTAATAATTATATATATATTAATAAAATTTCTAATTAAGGCATATTATTAAATCATGAATAAAATAACACTTGGCAATACTTAAAATAGAAAATTCACAAAAAATAATAATGTCACATATGTCAAATTTTAATTCAAAAAAATGTATCATACATGATTTCACATTAATAAAAAAAGCTAAATTACATTTATCTAATTTATAATTATTAAATAATTTATCAAATCTGGATAGAAATTTGGGACAATGATATTATTATAAAAAATATGTTATTGATTGATTAGCAATTATATATTTTGAACTTAGAAGCTATTTTATGGTGCACTAATACTTAATAGAAAAGATTAATCATATACTATCTTTCTTAAGACAAATAAAGGTCCCAAAGAAAAATAAATAAAAATAAAATAATCAATCAAATCTACAAAACATCAAACCTAGTAAGGATTTAGGAAATATTTTTAGGAGTTGTTGTATTCAACTCTCAATTTTTAACTCATTAAAGCCCCTATTTAATATTTCATATTTTGATAGTTTTATCCTTAATTAAAATTACAAAAAAGTTCCAAAACAACTAATTTATATATAGCAAACCCTAAAATTTCAAACAGTAATGTATTCTTAAGCCGTCCAAATAAATGGTTTATCTTGAACTTCTTTCCTCAATGAACTAATCAATATTTTTAAGATTTGCCATGCTCCTGGATTTTGCTTCTTCATGCAAACTCATACTTTTGCTCAAAGGGTTCTCTTCTTCTCTAATCCTTTTGCTTCATGGTCAAAGTTTACTTCTTCTCAAATGCTTGCATGATTGGGTTGTGGACCTTCATGCTCAAATATGGCTACATATCTTGGGTTGTGAAGCTCCATGCACAAGTATGGCTGCATATATATCAATTAACAGATTCTAGATCCAGGGCTAATAAAATTGGTCTAAAACATGTTGTGAAGATAGGGTCAACTCCGAAGAAATTAACTATATATGTGAAACTCTAAATCTCCAAGTGAAGACCAAAGTAAAGGATGATACTACAACTATAAGATTGAATCCAATAAAATTTAACTTCGAGTTCTAACTTAAGTTAGATTGAGAAGGAAGAAAACGCATTATTATTTTTAATATTTAGAATAAAAGGGTAATATAGGAATCAATCGGGGTTTAGTCAGAAAAAATTAAGAATTTAAAATTTTTAATTGATGAATTTAGAGGTGGGGGTTGAAGAGTTGGAATGTGAGGATTGGATATATTAACTCAACTTTTAGTCCTAGATAAGGAAATGTTGGATCCACCTCAATGGGTTGCGGGCCTAGCAAATAAAACAAAATAAAAAGCCCATGAAAACAAGAACAATTTAAAGAAAAAAGCATAAAAGACAAAAAGATATTTTACTAAAAATAATAGGCCAGTTTGATTATGTATTATGTACTTTTGTTTTCAAAATTTCTAGTTAGATATGAGAATGTGATATATGCTTACACATTTCGCGAGAGATTTGAATTGTATGAAAATATGTTTAGTTATATGTATTTAAGATTTTTGCTTTAAATGAATTATAATTTTTAAAAATAATTTTTGTTTTAAATATTATAAAAAATTAAAAATATAATATTTATTGAGTAATATAATTTGTAATGAAACAATAAAAATTATACTAAAAAATGAAGAAAAAACAACTTAGAGTGAGAGAAGAGAGAAAATAACTTTTTTTATTTTCATTTTTCTTGAAAAATATGTTTTATATGTGTTGTGCTTAAGTTTTGTGTTTTTTTTTTTTTTAATTTTGAAACGAAAATGACCAAAGAGACAGCTTATGTACAAATTTCCATGCATCCCAACTAAAATGAAATTGGTTACCACAAGATAAATACATAAACAAACGAACTCGAAAAGTGGCGTGCAATCAAATTGAAAACAAGAGAAAGAGAAAAAATCAAAGGGTGAGCTAAGAAGAAGAAATAGAGAGAGAAAATGGGTTTTTGAAGCTTGTTCTTGAAGTTAAGTAGTCAAACTTGGTAGGGTTTTGCCTAAATTATATATAGTGAATCCTTGTAACAAGCTCTTCACATCTAGCGGTTTACTTTCTTGATTTATTCTCTCTATGATGCTCGTTTGAGATACCTATTTTGGTGAGACATTTTGTTGCTCTTGTTGAAATCCATCTTATTTGATGATGTTTATGCTCTTGGTGATCCAAGATTTGTATTCTTGATAAATTATTGCACTTATTGTGAGCCTCTAGTTGACTACAGAGAACTTTTGTAAACTTATTATTGAATAGTTGAATAAAGGTAGTTGACAGGGATTACGGTTCAAACGTGATTTTTACCCAATTTTTGAATTTTTCATGTTAATTTTGGTATTTCTTTATTGTGATTTGTTAATTAGCTTTGATTGATTATTGTTATGGATTGTGGTTGATTTAATTTACCTATTGGCTTATGGAATTTTGATGAGAATCCTATTTTGATCACATGAAAAACAAAAATTTCAATTCCGCATTATTAGTATGTATTGACTTTGCCAATAGGTAAGCCTTCCACAATTCCAACTGTAATAAGACCAGTTGAGTTCCAAGGACTAGTGCTTAATTATCATATCAACTAGACTTATGTTACAGAAGTTCTATACTCAGAACATATGCAGCCCAGCAAATAAATTTCCAAACAACTAAATGCACCAACAGCAAAATTCTGCATTCCTTACCAGCTTAATTGACGAAGGCTAATTAATTTTGAATTCTTCGTAAGCTTCACGAACAACACCAGTTAACTGGCATTTGGAAATAGTAGCCCAAATTGACATGATAACGGCGCATCATGTATCTGTAATTCATATCTCGGAATGAATACCAGGATCCAGGATTCACATGCGCTGATAAGTCAAGTCTTTGATCTATCAGCACGGAACCCCAGCAAATCACCAATTTCCTTCCATCCCAAAATCCACGTAGCAAAGTTTCTCAAGAGAACGATACAAGTACTTAAAAAGTAGTACATTATAAATATTTAAGATAGCAAAAATTTCAATAAACTACTGATTTATAATATGATTATTACATCATTTATTTAAGATAATCTTATTCAATTATATAATTTATTCTTCTAATTACATTATACCATTAAAAGTGAACCGATATTTTTGATCCCGATATTTCTTTATTAGCTACAGAAAATTATATTATGTGACAAAATTTGAATGATCCATAAAGAAAATTTAGGTTATGATGATGACTGAAGATCTGAACACGTCGCAGTGTTGACTCATTAACTGTTAAAATCGCGTCAGTTAATGAGTCAAAAAGAAAAAATTAAGTAAAAAAATAAAGTAAAAAAAAAGTGAAAAAGTAAGGAAAAAAGCTATTGTAAGATAAAAGGTCATTCTTTATTTGAAACTTGAAAATTCATTAGATACAATAAAAAAAATCAAAATAAAAAATGGAAGTGATATCGGCAGATGAGATTGATCTTATGTATAAAATCCATTATTTTAAGTTATGATGAGATTGATGTCATATATTATTTGGGATATAGAAATTTGGGACGTGCTGTTTTACAAGAAAACTGTTATTGTTTAACTGATAGTCATTGGGAACGTAGAAGCTTAATTATCATATCAACTAGACTTAACAAAGGTCTTGCAAACGACATGCAGCCCAGCAAAATAAATGCTCTGACAGCTAAATTCCCCGTTCTTTACCAGCATAATTGACGGAGGCTAATTAATTTGAGTTCTTCGTATGCTCCACGAACAACTTTAGTTAACTGGATTTGGCAACACTAGCCCGAATTGACATGATAGCAGTACATCGTATCTGCATAATTCATTTCTCAAAATGAATTCGATGTTTCACGTACGTGCTTGATAATATTAATAAGTCAAGTCATTTCCTTTGAGCAAGTCACCAACTTTCCATCCAACCCACAATCTACGTAACCGAAGTTTCTCAAGAGAACAATTCGATTACTTAAAACTAGTATTGTAAATATTTGAGGTGGCAAAAATTTCAATAAACCACTAATTTACTATATTTCTAATCAGTATTATAAATATTTAATTATTGAGTAAGTTTACATTTATGAAGTTATTATTATATAAATTTTGTTTTACAAATTAATGTGATTTTATAATATGATTGTCAAGTCATTTAAAAAAAATTCTTCTGATTAATTGCACACTGTCATTAAAGAACATATCAATCTTGATCCCAATATTCTTTAGCTATGGGAAATTCTATTACATAAAAAAAATTGTATGATCCAAAAAAAATTTTAAGTTATGGTGACGACTTAAGAACTTGAAACTTTGCAGTGTTAAGGACTGTTTGTTTTAACCACTTAAATCTGAATCTAAATAGAATTAAGTGATTTGAAAAATTATTTTTATTTGTTTTAATGTCTAATCACTTATTTTCAGACCTTATTGTCTGAATAAAAAAAGTGATAAAATATCACTTTTTTCTCTTAAAACATCTAAAATATATAAAATGACTTTAATATCCCTCTAGCATCAAAGTTACATCTCCCTCACTCTCCTCTGCCAGCCTACGGTCCCCCTTCTCTCCATCTTCAGCTTGCGGGCCCCACCCACCCCTCTTCAAGACACAGACACGCTATATCCTTATTTTTTAGGTTATTTTCAAAATTAATTTACAAAAGAGTTCTTCAATAATATTCTTCTACTCTATAAAGAATTTTTTTTTTTTACGGTCATAAAATCTATTGATTCGATAAAACAATAGCCATCAATCTTTTTGATATTGACGTTGTTATTTTATATGACATTTTGTTAATGGTTATTATTTGAGGATAATATTTTTTATTTATTTAAAATTTATTATTTACATCTATTTTATTTATATCAATAAATTATATTAAGTATTAATTATGTTCCTGTATAGGTTACATATAAATTACATTTTTTTGTTATTTTTATTAATATATTTTAGTTATATTAACTAATTTAAATAAACGTTGGTTAATAATTGGAAAAAAATAAATTTAAATAAAATAAATATAAATTAAAAATAAATTTAAAAATTTAAAAATATAATTAATAAAGATAAAATGTATGATTATTAATAATTTTAGTTTTATTTTATTAATTATTTAATTTTTAAAGGATTACAACAATTATTGAGATAAATATTTTACATTTCTTATTACAAGGGTGAAAAAGTCACATTAAAAATAAGATATTTTTTTACCATTTTTTTTAAGAGGTCAATAAAATAGTAAACAAACATGTTATTAAGTAGTAAAAATTAAGTCCTAAAAAGTGTTTAAATTAAAAGGTATTAAGTGATAGAAACAAACACTACCTTATCCTCACTAATGGCTAAAATCGTGTCGTCAGACGAGATTGATGCTATAAATAAAATCCATCCTTTAAAAACTGTTTGATACTTTCGTGGAAGTCCATAATGTGGATGTGCGTACCCTCACTGTCACAAGTACTTAATTGAGACAGAGCACCACAGAACAAATTTGACTTATGCTTTATAAACTGCAGCAAGAATTCTCTTGTTTTATTTTGGACATTTCCTTTGGCCATGACTTGCGGAAATTAAAAAGCTAAGTAAACATGAGCCAGAAGACAAGAGCACAACACAGCAGTTTGAAGTTTGAAAGCGAATTAGTTATAATATTTGTTAAATTCTTATGTGCTAATATAACTTTCCGAGGTTTGTTCGTATTGTCAAGCTTAAGCTGATAATCAAATTGCATTCCCACAACACAAGAACCCATTTGTTAAGGCCTTAGCTAGCTAGAAATTTAAAACGATGGATAGAAATTCAATGCAGTGATTTAATTATCTAGATTCGGTAGTGCAAAATATGTTATTATTAGTATGTGTTTTTTTTTTTTTTTTGATGATTATGATAAAAATAGTAAAAATAAATTAATTTATAAATTACAACTAGCAGAAGCTAGCATATGTTTAGAAATGCTTAAATTCCCTTTAACGCATAGAAAAGGTTGTCATATAAAACTCTTTATATGTTACTCAGAAATATTTCAAGTTCCATGCGAACAATATATATATATATATATATGAAAAATCCTAGTTAATTCGTTACAATAATTTCGGCTAACATGCAGGAATATGGGACCCTTTCCCTGAATGCAAGTCAGTGAGGCGTCTATTTAAGAGAAGAACAAGTGCCCTTTGATATTCACAAGCTTAACAATTCGGCAGAAGCATCACCAACTTTGTTTAAGCAAAAGTTACTGTTGCTTTACCAACTCAATCGGTAATTTAGCAATGGCTTCAAGAGATATCATTACTGCCCTACTAATGATATTGGCCATTTGCGCAACATCTGCGATGTCCCGCACGTTGAATGAAGCTTCCATTGCAGAGCGTTACAGGAAATGGATGGCTCAGCACGGTCGTACTTACAAGGACGAGGCAGAGATGGAAAGGCGGTTCCCAATTTTCAAAGAAAGTCTTGAATTCATTGAAAATTTCAGTAAGGAGAGGAACCTTTCATACACGTTAGGCCTCAATAAGTTTGCAGACTTAACTAAGGAAGAGTTCTTGGCCTCACGTACTGGATACCAAATGTCCACCCAGCCACGATCATCTCCAATGCGGTTCAGGTATGAAAACCTGACTCAAGTTTCAACTAGCTTGGACTGGACAAGAAATGGAGCTGTCACTCCTGTCAAGGACCAAGGCCAGTGTGGTAAGTGATTCAACTGTCCCTCCTTCTGCAAGTATAATTTAATTTCCTTTCCACATTTTGGCTTTTCTAACTATATTTGGTTCTAGGATGTTGCTGGGCATTTGCTTCCGTGGCAGCCGTGGAAGGGCTTCACAAGATTAAGAACAATGGTAAATTGACTTCACTTTCAGAGCAACAGTTAGTAGACTGCTCAACAGAAGGTAACAATGGATGCAATGGTGGTTTGATGGAATATGCCTATGAATATATACAAAACAATGGTCTCACAACAGAAATGAGTTACACGTACGAGGCAACGGATGGTTACTGTGACGAACAGAAGGAGGCCACCCCTGCTGTCCGAATTGGAGGTTATGAAGAAGTACCAGCCAATGATGAGGATGCATTACTGCAGGCTGTAAGCCAGCAACCAGTCTCAGTTGCTATTGCAGTTGGTCAACACTTCAAGTATTACAGTGGCGGAATTTTCAATGGACCTTGTGCGAATACACTAAACCATGCTGTTACTATAGTTGGGTATGGAATAACTGAAGGCGGAATCAAGTACTGGTTAATTAAGAATTCATGGGGTGAGAATTGGGGTGAGAATGGGTACATGAGAATTCAGAGAGATGTTATTTCGGAACCCCAAGGAATCTGCGGTCTTGCAAGCACAGCTTCCTATCCAGTTGCATTTCCATAAATCATTCTAGGGAGGACCAGGGCGACAGGCTTTTCAATTTCAACGTTTTGTTCTTTATTATATTTTACTATATCAAATGCCTTTTTCCTTCTATGTCGGCTTGTGAAGGTTCCGTCACAGCTAGTTTTACGTCAAAGTATGAGAATTCTAATGCAAATTTCGAGACTATCAGACACTGAGAGCTGATTGTATGATTTTCTAGTATTGCATCAGTATTTAGCTGATGCCTATTATTTAATCTCTCGTTTATAATATTACTACTAATTAAGTTCGAACTCAATGGCTCGTCTCGTCTTTACCTTACATAACCTTGTATCCAAGTTTGCAATTTAACTGCATATATATGCCGCCCTTACGAATGTTAGTCCAAGTAAGAACCGTTTGTCTAATTGTGCATCTTGGCCCTCATATCTCATTAACACTGCTCATTCAGCAAACAAGAAGAAAGCTAATTGAGGCTGCAAATCAACACATTAATTTTATGCATCCATCCTTAGAGTAATTGAGATATTAAAAACTAAATACAGGTATGGCAGAAGCTCCTATTGAACTCTACAATTAGTGGCAAGATAAGTTTGCCACAAAGAATGTATTTAGCTGGGATTCAATTGCATAATAAGATTAAAGGACCAGATCATGAAGTATCATTCCAAGTCACATCAACTTTTTTCAAGCAAAGCCTTTTAATTCTGCATATACATGTCCAGCTAATTGCTAGAGATTACAGGTCACTTCAACATTGCATATAAACAATTAACAGTAAACAGGCACTATTAGGTCGGGAAGAAACTGTGGAAATCATCTACTATATATATAGTAACCAGAAGCACATTCATGATCGTTTATGTTGCTGTCTAATTAATCAATACTTAAAAAACCACACATAAAACAAGAATTAGAAGCCGAGTCTATACACGAGGTTTACAAGGATTCATGTCAAGCTTTTATGTTAGTAGAAAACTATTCTCTCTTGGACTAATAGAAGTTCCATACCAACACGAATTCAAAAAACTGCATCGCCTCAATCATAAATTAATAATTAGTTAGCCGAACAGTTTCCAGTAAAGTGCCCAATCTCATCATCAGATACTACATTCACCCATTACAGATGGACAACGAGGACCAGGAGAGGGTAAAATTTTGTAAGGTTCATTTCCTGCAGTAGGCAGAATTTTGGCTAAAGCTCCCACCACTCCTTAGCATATCAATTTTCAAAAATATTCGTCCACTGATATTATATCAACACATTTCTGCGACTTTCCCAACAGCAACTACTCTCAGTAAGCAGAGAACGAGATGACAAGAAATAATCATAACGAAGTGATATTTTCCGATTAAGAAAAAGAAAAATGCTTGAATGAAACAACAAAAGAAATATGTGATAAGTTTGCATTAATAATTTACTTGAATATTACAATTTACTTTGAACAGAATAAAAAAGAGCAGTTAAGGGCGCCGCTTCCCACTATTGTGGTTGGACTTAGGGCAAAGTACCCACCGTCCCTTAGCTCTTCGACGTTTCAACAGTGCTCTTCCACTAGTGGTTCTCATCCTTCTGCGGAAGCCATGGGTCCGAGCTAGGGATTTTCGTGACCTATTCCTCTTCGTTTGACAGAGAGCAGCCTTTCCAGCCCTCACCACTAGGCGATGGCCTTTCTGCTTTCCTACTGTGATGTCAGAATTGAAGTTCAACCCCAAAGATAAACCTGCAAATCATGTTTATGGTTTACGGCATCAAGTTTAATTCTGTAGTTTCTTCATGCCAATGTTTCTCTCAGATTCAAACATTGCCAATAAGTTACAGAGCTAAAGAACATCAATCAATGTAGTACCAATTAAGGTAAAATAGTTCAATCTAGGCCTCAAAACTGTTTTGAGCAACAAAAAGCTTCAACTCCAGCAACAAGTTAAATATATATAAGCCAGAACTCAGATTTGCAGTTAACAAACATATAACATTCCCATGTTCATATGCTACAGAAACAGGGAAATGAAATAAAACAGAGAAACCTATACAGATTGCGGCTGAAGGGCTAATGCAATATTTTGAATTTCAATTTACTTCAATCCATTTGTCATTCCCCAACAACCAGATGGAACAAAAGGCTCTCCTCACATCGAAGAAAAGGGCAAACAGGAATCAATATGCAATCAACTAAATCAATGACATAGGTACAAAAATAATAAGGTTTTCAAAGGCCTTCTCTGCTATATATTCATTCCTAAACATATGGCAGAGATTGGTAAGCATTTTGGAGATACTATTATCCCTTGAATTAAAAGTTACCTTCAAAATTCTGCTTAAAAACAAAATAACTTGTAACCAACTTCTAAATCTTTATTTCTATTCCTCTTCTTTCTTTCTTTTTTTTTCTTTTATCATTATTATTATTTATTTTTTTTACTGGCCCCATTTTCCAGAGCAAGTGAAAGCACTGTTTAGGTGCATTCTGAAGCTACCATTTTGAATCTCAAAATCGAAAATTGCATTGATTCAAGTCCCTCAAAGAGAGAAAAAGCAATAAATAGCTTCAAAGACGGTAGATTTCTTCTTTCTTCAACTATGTAACCTAAATTTAGCATATACCAACAATTAAAAAACATCATTCAATCAACCCAAAACTAAAACTTCCTACAAGTTAACGAGGAAAAAGAAAAAACCCCAAAATTGATTTAGGCCAAGCAACCACTCCCAACACTAAATCAACCTACTAAATGTGCAAACAGCATTAAGCTTTTCTTTCTTTCTTTTACCTGAAAAGGCTGAAGGAAAGGAAAGAGAAGACGAAGAGTGGACAAAGGAGCAGTAAAGAAGGGCAGGGCGAGTTGTAGGTTTGTGGGTTGCCACATTTACTGCAACGGATCTTCTTCCGGTGAGCAGAGTGAGAGAAGCAGAAGTAATTCGTGACTGTTGTGTGCTCTTGCTCGTTAGCCATGGCGGTGATAGTGATGAAATTGTGGATATCGAAGCCATTTTAACCAACCCCTCCCTTTGCCTCTCTGTAGCTTCGTCTTGGTCGTTTGTTTTGTTATCCTCAACCCAACAAAGCCTTATCGACTCTCTCAAAACTTTACAAGGCCACGACAGTGGGATGATTTACAAAAATGACCACTGCGGAAAATTTTTAAAACATGACCGCTTATAATGTTATTATACATTTTTTTCTCTTGTATTATACATTTTAATGTATTTTCAATCTAATATCAATAATATATTTGTAAATGTTCTTAAAAATGAAAATACAAAATTCATTAAGCAAAAAACACATCCAAACGTCCGTAATGAATTGTAAGGATAAAAGAAATTCGTGATGATATTCTATTTCTTCTGTTAATAATTTGTATTTTCACGGGAATTTTTTAATTTTAAAAATTTCAGCCCAGCCCACTAGAACTTGAGAATAGAAATCCATAAATGCTAGCCCATGATGCCATCTTTTGGATCCAAACCATTCCTCGTTTAATAGGCAACGTCTACGTGGCCACTGAAACTAATTCAGTCAGATGAGAGAGTAGTGCTAATTGCACACTATTTGTTTCTAAGAATTAAAAAAAAAAAAAAAGGATATTTTTAACACACTTCCTTTAGGGTAGGGATGATGATGATGATGATGATCATCATCATCATCATCATCATCATCATCATCAATGAAGGCTTTGACCATTGCTTTATGATAGTCTTTTAATTATTTCATTTATTTATGTATTTTTGGAATTTTGTTGAGCCAGGTATGTATTTTCTAGATTTTGTTTAGTATTCATGTATATGGACTAATACTTAGGACATGTAATTAGACATTATTTACTTTGGACTATGTTGATTCTATATGATATGATTATTGTACTTATGATTAAATTGATTTTAATAAATTATTTAATGTAATTAAATTATTAGTATTGTTTTGTAAATAGACCCTACAAGTACCTTTTCATAAATGGGTAGTGTATGTGTATCATTTTTTTTCAAGGGTAGGTATAGGTATAAAAGTTTAGACCCTGGAAGGGTATAAACATCAATTTTTTTTTAAAAGGTAGGATATAGACCTTACCCATTGCTATACCTAATCCTCTCCTCTGTGCTTAAGTTTATCAAAATCTTATATAGCTATACTTTCCAACATCCTGCAAACCTCTACCATTGTTTAATAAAGTTAATATGTCTTGTTAAATTTTAATTGAAGTGATTAAAATACTCTTGCATTGTTAGGTCTAATAAAAATATAAAAAAATAATATAAATTCAAAACTATCATACAACAAAACAATGTATATGTAAAAATCAAGAGTATTTTAATCTCTTCAATTAAAATTAAAAAACATAAAATATTATTTATTTATTAAATTTTTTTTTAATTTATATTATTTTTAAGAATTTTTCTTAGGGTTTGGTGTTTTAGAGGTTTAGTTATTGCAATTGAATTTTAATAAGAAAAAATTTTCACAAATAATCCTAAAGAATGACCTAAACACGTGATTTCGCTCTTTTAAAAATAGACAAAAGTAACCCCAACGTTAGTTCTCTTCCATTACCATGAGACAGTTTAACCGTAATTACTGTTTTACCCTTCTACGTACCGCTAAAATCTTTTTGAATTGTTTTTAGTTTGACTTGACAAAGACGTTTGATAACAAAAATAACCCTTAACAAATGAGAAAACTTAAAAATATCCCTGTAAAAGCTTTCACTTTTACTTTACACAAAAGAATATAAACAATTAAATATAATATTTTTAATAAAATACAAGATTTAAAAAAAAAAAAAAAAAAACGCCATCCTTGTGTCTCTCACTTCTTTGCCATCTCTCTTCTCCACTAGCTCTCTCTGCCACCATCTCCTCCTATGAACAACACCACTGCCATCGTCACCTATTTCCCTTTTGTTCCCTTTGCCATCGCCATCTGCTAAATCAGTTTCTCCTTCATCTCCTTTGTCTCATTCAAACAAAAAGTCAACCGAACCAACTCCTCAAATCACCAGCATCCAGGAGTGTGATAGTCATTTTAGATCTATGGATTCCTCTTCTCAATTTTCAGGCAATTTAAAACCCAATAAAATTTTAGCAATAACTAAATTTGAAGCTCAAACCACCACCACCACCAACAACTCATTCTCTCTTAGATTTGTCAATATCTTCATGCCATACCTGATTTACCAACACAACACCTGTTCGATTTGTCGACAGAGACATGGGAAGAAAAGATTCGGTGAAGAGAGTGGGGAACGAGAGTGAAAGAGGATTTGAGGCTGAGAGGACTAGAAAGGGTTGGGATTTGGTGGAGGTTTTGGTGAAGGATCTGGGCCTGGTGGTGGATTCGGTGACGGTAAGGGAAGAGGCAAAGCTATTAGAGATGAAAGTGGTGAAGGAATAGGTAGGGAATTTTATGTTTGTGGATTGTTGTTCGGCTGATGTGCGATAAGGATGTGTTGCTGTACTGGGGGCATCATTTTGCTATGTTTTGCGATGCGGATGTGTGGCTGTTGTGTTGCCATGGTTGAGGTGGTGGGGCTGTGGTGCTGCAGACGAGGATGTATGGCTGTTGCCTGAGGTGATGGGGTTGGTGGTTGCAGTTGAATAGTGGTAGACGGTGGTGAAAGGCGGTGTTTGTGTGTGATGGGGTTCTAAATTTGTAATTTAAAGAATTACAAAATAAAAAATATTTATTAGATAAAAAATAACATATTTATTTATTTATATATACAATTACTAATTTATCCTTTAAAACATCAATGTCAATAGACGTCATTTAACAGTAAGGTCATTTCTGCTTATTCCCGGAGAAGCGGGGTCATCCAGATAGCAGGCTATGTCTCAAGGTTATTTGTGAAATTTTTACTTTTAATAACATATTTTAACTTTAACTAACATAACATAAATTTTATATATCAACTTTTTATACCAACTTTATAAGTATAATATTATTTTTTTTAAAATTACATCAACTTTATTTTTATCAACTCCTATGCATAAACAAATTTTCAAATTACCTCCAGTTTGTTTAATTCAAAGTTTAGGTTATAATTATCCTATAAACATTAGAAACCCCAAACTTCTAGGGTGTTTATAAATATCCTTCTCATAAGTATCAAGCATTTCAAGGAGACGAACGAAGGCAAGGATACGATCATGCAAGCTTTTTATGTTAATCTCTTAACTATAACTTCAACAATGACTAGTATGTCTTCTTCTTCTTCTTCTATTATTCTTTAAATAGTGTGATAAAAGTTGTCTTCGGTGGTTCTGTAAATGCCATATCATTTTTTAAATAAACAGTTTGATTTTTTCTTTTTCTTTGGTTGCATTGATTAAATCTTTGAATAATAGAAATGATACTTTCCACTTAATTACTTTGTAATTGCTTCTCCTATGTCCTAAAATGTCTACTAGTCTCTATTTGGATCGTCATTTATATTTTGTTTTTCTCTATCTTTTGTTCAGATATGTTATAAATTATGAAAAAGGAGCTAGCTTTGCATAGGTTAATGTTTGACATTGTTAAATTAATAAAACCATAAAATATCGTTTCCTAAAACAAATAAAAAGTATACCAGCGAAAAATAAGTTCCACAAACCAAGAGGAAATAAAATCGTACATATCTCTAAAACAATCAAACCTAGTTAGGAAATGTTCCCATATGAGAAAGAGTTCCTGATCAATTCCAACTATAAAGAAAAGGGGATTTCTACACTTGTGTCAACTTGATAGTAAAAAAGTATTACTAAGATTATGCAGCCAGCAAGTACGTCCAAACAACTACACGATACTGTGTAATACTATTTTACTATATTGTATTAAGTAATGTAATACATGTGTTTAGTTATTAATTTATACAAGATACAACCTTTCGATACATGCATATTGTATTAAATTATGTAGAGCTAATAGATAAACATTAGCATTACATTGTATAACACCAATTCAAAAATGTCAAGATTATTCTTACAAGATTATATATATCCAAAAAAATCCTTTAACTTTTCTAAGTTTTAAAAATAAAGAATTATATATTTAGTATATAAATTATAAAATCAAATTTATTTAAAATTTATTTGCTAATAATTAAAAAATGGCTACCGGATGGAGTCACCACCCCAACTAGGTGACACCCTAGGTCTACTGCCCTACTGGACTCATTAGCACATAGTATGCCATCATAAATCCGAATTGTCTAATGTGCCTAGTGATGACATTAGACCTCAAATATCATATAACACGCTCAAGGCTCCGTAGATATGGTAAGGCCTATGATATGGTTGAGGAAGGGGTGTTACATATCGTCTCATGACGATTGTTCTGAGCATGGCAGTGTCGTTAGACGCATCAAAAAATATTTCGGCAACTAACAAATGTTCTAATAAATTAATAAATAATTAATTTAATAAATGAAATTAAAAATATTTTTATATTTTGTATATATTTTTTTAATAAAGAAGTTCTTACTCTTTTGTAAAAATTAATATAATATATGAGTATACTAAACACAATATAATTTTAATATAACACTATTTTTAGTATTATACAATATAATGATATATAATACAATAGAAAAAATTTGGCTAATGGCCCTAAGGTATGACCTAATTACCGAATGACATCACCATTTTAGAAATTAGCAGAAAGGACCTTACTATTTGAGAAAATTTTACACATAACCCTAAGGTTAAATAAATCTGTTAAAAATGGATGAAATGACTATACTGCCCTTTGAAATTTTTTTGAAAATTAATGGAGGAGGGCAGATTCAAACCCAGTGCACTAATATATACATTTGCATGCTCTACCACCATACCAACTCCTCTTTTACGTCTAAATGCAAAAATTTTATTATTTATTCTATTTTGATTTATATTGATTTTTAAGGGAAATCTATATAAACCCTCCCCCGCAGCCTCTTATTCTCACGCCTAACTTCCTCCTTAATCATCATTGTCATTCAATCAAGACGGTTCCCATGATCAAAACACACCAATTTCTTCTGTGCTATGTATATCGGCCAAGGACAAGTTGATTTGAAGTGGAGGTGACACTACACTCGCTAACTTTGGTGGAGGAGGAGGTGGTAACTTGCGGTGGTGAGGGCTTTCCTGACGGCGAAAGACTCTAGAAAGGGAGATCGATTACTGACAATGTTTTTTGAGATGGTGGTGTTAGGCGATGTGCGACTGAGAGGTGACGGTGAATGGCGGCAGCGATGCGCAAGAAGACAATGTTTCTGGAATTTTTTTTTTTTTTAAAGTAAAGGTCACGGTGGCTGGGTAATACGACTTAAATGGGCATGAGAATGGGAATCATTTCCAATGGTTCAATTTATTGATTCATCTATCACTTAAGTAGCTCAATCCTTTTCCTACTCTTTCGAAATTATTTTGTTTGATTTTCTATGATTTGGATGATGGACTAGGTACTTGATTAGATGAATGAATGGATTGCTGGTGGTGGTGGTAGGTAACGGTTGCTAATGGCAGAGTGGTATTGTCTGTTTTTTTTTTTTTTATTTGGAATTTTGATGGCCAGTGTTGTGATGATGTTGCACTGAACGTCCAATTTCACTCCAAACCTACCTTACAAAAACTCTCCATTAGAATCCAAACCCCAGAAATTTACAAGAACTCAATAATTTAAAAATTAAATTTTTGATGTTTGATGGGTTGTTTTGGTTGGTTGCAGTGTGTGGGAGATGGGATTTCAAGAAAAAAAATTGAATCTTGCACTCTTGCGGAGCTTAATGAGGGTGACACTTTTGAGGGTTGGGTGTTTGCTAGGTTGTCTGGGTGTTGTTGGGTTGAAGATTTTACTCGTCTTAGGGAGAGAGGGACGTTTCTGTGTCATAAAAACCTTAAAAAAAACTATTTAAGTGATTGGATTTATCATCCTGCTGGCCAATTTTTTTGTTTTTATTTTTATTTTCTATCTTGGGTGCTGCTGGGTTAATAAGAGAGGGAGTATATACAAGGATTGAATGATCTTATTTATTATATTATGAATTTACTAATTTACCCTTACAATTGTAAACTTAACGACAGAAATAAACATTAGGGTCATTTCGTTGATTCCAAAAAAGGTGAGGTCATTCAGAATTAGGCCAAACCTCAGGGTCATTACCGAAATTTTTCCTAATACAATAATATACTTGGGGACGGCAAGTGTACCTTGATGTGTCCGCTACCCGGCTTCCCGGCCCTGACAACATTGGGAGAATTACCCAGAATTCTAGAGACTTAGGCCAAAGACGGCGAGGAGATTTTCGGGGAGCCCCTGGGGTCGGGCAAGGGACAGGGATCATGCTCCCCGGCCCAGAATATACAAAAATTCAATTAATTTAATTATATTACATATATGCAATTATATTAAGACCTTAATCGTTTTAATCTAGCCCAAATCCAATCTAATATTTTTATTTAGAGGGTTGTTATTTAATCCCCAGTAAAACTTTTTTTAAGCCCCTATTTAAATTTAAAGTTATTAAAAAATTTAATTTACAAATATAACTTAGTTGATATAAAAAATAACCTTTTATCTTCCTATCATAAATATTTAACGCTTCACTACCATTTCCAGTAAAGAATTCCAATCCGGGTTCTCAGCAACACTGTAAGAAAAAAGCTTCGTTATTAAAAAGTGTAGATATGACAAACACATATTCTCTATTAATCCTCACCCTCTTTCCCCCCTTTCTTGCTTTGTTCCTCTAAACTCTAAGAAAGAAAATTGGCATGAGATTAGAAAAACAATTAAAATATATATAGGTTAAGCCCAATTGTTATAAAATATAGGGTTTGGGATTGTAAAGATACTGCTAGAAGGTTTTGTTTTTTTCTGCTATTGACATGAAAATAGAACTGAATATAAAAGAAATATTGATTGTAGATATATGGTCACGAAGCAATAATATCCTTTCACAAGCAGTTAAACTTTAAACTGTCAAAACTAGATTAAAGAGTAAGTTAAATGAATTTATTTTGAAGTTGAGTTTGAATGAGTGCATTTATTTATTGTTGGGTTTGATGATGCAGAGCACTAGATTAAGCTTACACGACCAACCCAGCCATGGAAGTAAAATAAATTTTTATCCCAAGGAAGAAATGCATTTAGAGAGAGAAGACATAATAACTATACATGGTAATTTTGATAACTAAAATTTTGATGTATTTTTAATTTAGAAAAATAAATAGAGGGGCTTAAAAAGAGATTATGTGGGGCTTCAATAATAACACTTTTTTATTTAATGTCCAATAATTATAATAGCTATAAGTCCAGCCCAACACAAACCCAATTCAATAAGAAAACTATTAATGTAGCTAAATGCCTAGCTTTTAATTTATGTCTAATAGTTATAACAATTATAAATGAGCCCAATCAAACCCAATTCAATAATAAAACTACTAATGTCGGTAGGGGCAAATCATATGGCCTGAACCCAAGGTGGAAACAAGGCAGCTAGATACCACCAGGCTAAGCCTAACTTTTGAATATAGATGGAAAATTATATATAAGTAATGTACTTATTTTACATTAAAAAAAATTAGAAAACTGGGTAAATACCCGGAGAATTTGATTGCCCTGACCAATCTGGACCTCGGATTTTTTTATAAATTTTTTGACGACAAAAAAAATAAAATTAAAAAATTAAAAAAATAGACATAATTAGGGACCCTCATTTAAATTTGGACACATCCTGAAAAATTTTCATGTCATAGACACTTTCTTGACAAAAAGACTCAATTACCCTTATGTATTCAATTTTTTTCCAAAGCCTTATTTCCCTCTCTTCAGATGAAAAAAGAAAAATACCGAAACCCCTAGACACCCCTCGAACCATGTATCCGACACGAGCATCGGCTGAGGATAGACGCAAGAAACTGCTTCGGATTTGTGAACTTATTTTGTTTCGTTAGATACCGAAACACTAGATTTTCTGTTTCGTTACATTTGATTTAGTTTTTAGGAATCTTAATTAGGGATTTGAGTTTCCATCGGATTTGTGAACTTATTCTGTGTTTTTAGGGATAAATCTAGTGTTATTATGTGATTTTTGTGGTTTGATGTGTATAAAAACTGTGGAAACCGATTGGTTTCGTTGCGAGGTAAACGATGGCGAGTTTCAGATGTATAACTCGACTCTCGACACTGGATACTCGACACTTCATGTTGAGTCATATCGGATTCACAACCGACACTCGATATCAGTCTATTTTCAATGACATCGAGTGTCGGATACGTGAAAACCGACATATCGAGTGTCGGATACGTGAAACCCAACATGTCAGTTATTCGAGTGTCGGATGATCATCCGACACTCGACGCTATCTTTCATCCGACATGTCAAGTATCGGATACATGGTTCGAGAACTCGACATGTCGATTTTCACGTATTCGACACTCGACAAAATAAATGAAAGGTAATGTCGATGTCTTCTAAAATAGACTGATATCGAGTGTCGGTTGTGAATATGACATGACTCGACATGAAATGTTGAGTGTCCAGTGTCGAGTGTTGAGTGTCGAGTTATACATCTGACACTCGCCATCGTCTACCTCGCGATGAAACTAGTCGGTTTCCACAGTTTTCATATACATAAAATCACAAAAATCACATAATAACACTAGATTTATCCCTAAAAACACAGAATAAGTTCACAAATCCAACGAAAACTCAAATCCCCAATTAAGATTCTCTAAAAACTAAATCAAATCTAACGAAACAGAAAATCTAGTGTTTCGGTTTCTAACGAAACAGAATAAGTTCACAAATCGGAAGCGGTTTCTTGCTTCTATCCTCAGCCGATGCTCGTGTCGGATGCAAGGTAGTGTCGAGTGTCGGGTTAATATGTCTTCAAAAATAGACTGATATCGAGTGTCAGATTCACAACTCGACTCGACTCGATACGTAGGTGTCGAGTGGTGTCGGATGCACATCCGACATTCGCATCGTCTACCTCGCGACGGGTTTCGTCGGTTTTCACCCACATCAAACTACAAAAATCACTAGATTTATCCCTAAAAACAAAGAATAAGTTCACAAATCCGATGGAAATTAAATCCCTAATTCAAATTCTATAAAAACTAAATCAAATCTAACGAAACAGAAAACAACCAAATAAATAACTAAAACTTCGAAAAAACCGACAAATAAACGTACCTCAGGGTCGATGGGTGCTTCTCTCTGTGTCATCTTGCTTTTATCCTCAGTCAATGCTCGTGTTGGTTTGCGTTTCGAGCGGTGTCAAAGGGTTTCGGTAATTTTTGACTGAAAAGGGAAATAAGAGGAAATAAAGCTTTGGGAAAAAATTGAATCATAAGGATAATTGAGTCTTTTTGTCAAGAAAGTGTCTATGACGTGAAAATTTTTCAGGATGTGTCTAAATTTCAATGAGGGTTCCTAATTGTGTCCATTCTTTCAATTTTTCAATTTTATTTTGAATTGAACTATGGACATTAAGATGGTATTTATTTTAATCACTTAACACTTTTTATATAAACATTTTTGAAGACTTAATTTATACTACTTAATATTAAAAAAATTAATAAAAAAATATTTTACTGTTAATATGACCTTTTTACACTTATTAAAATGTAAAATATTTATATTAAATTTATTACAATCATTTAAAAATTAAATAATTAATAAAATTAAACCAAAATTTTCTTTTAAATAATTAATATTATACTTCTTACAAACCTTTAAAAAATAAATATTTACTAAAATTAAATGAAAATTCTTTATTATTTAAATAATTAATATCATATTTGTTACAATTATTTAATTTATTTAAAAATTAAACATTTAATAAAATAAAAACAAAATTATAAATAACTATAATTTTAATATTTATTCATTATATTTTAATTAATAAATTTAATGAGATTTCAACGGTCCGGTGAGCTGATTCTTCTTCAAATCCAAGTGAAGCAGCTGAGCCGAGTCAGCCGACACGCGAGGCAACTCACCCAACAGCGTATTGGAGGCCAAAATGAGAATTTTCAGCTGAGGGAGATTAGTTAAACTCGGAGGATTGAGCCGGGGAGTTGGTTGTAACTTAGGTCGAGTGTGTGGAGGTTTTTGAAAAGGGAAAATGAAGCGGGTATGGGGCTGGTTACGGATTGTTGGTTAAGGAAATGACTCGGAGGTTAATGAGACGACCCAGTTGAGGAGGGATGGGGTTGGTGATGAGTACGGGGAAGAGAAAGAGTGGGGTTAACTGAGTGAGGTTGGTGATGGAAGGAGAGAGGGAACCGGGGAGGCCAGGGGAGTCAGAAAGGCCAGTGCCGAGTGTGAGAATGGTAACTCGGTTGAGAGAACAGGTAATGCCTGAGAAAGTGGAGAAGGGATCAGGGGAAGTGAAGTCCCAGGTGGATAAGAATTCAGTTCCTGGAACGTCAGAGAATAGATGTGTCTTACCTGTGTAGGCCGCCGGATAATTACTGTCGGTGCCGGAAATAATAAAACGGCTGGATTTTGAGGGGATTCACAGATGGAGAGGTAATGGAGGCTGAGGACGGCAGCTAGATAAAAAGAGAGACAAAAAATAATTATTTTATATATAAGATAATTTTAGAAATTTTAATATATTTAAATATTTAAAAAAAAGTGATATTTTTTTAATTCAGATATATATATATTTAAAAATAAATTATTTAAATTTAAAATAAACGAGTCAAAATTTTTTTATATTTGAATTTTATTTAGGTTCAAACTTTAGAACTCAACACAATCGGACCTAGGCTTGTATCTTTTTCTTAGCAACTCCCGTCCAGTTACAGCAAGGAGTTATCATCCTGTACTATTTTTTCTTTAATATGGATTTCAGTAACACGATTAAAAAACAGTAATGTGTTTTTAAAGTAGTAACGTGATTGACATATTATTATTTTTCTTTAATATGATATTACCCAAATCCACACTAAATATTATATGCACAAGTTAAATTAAATTAAAAGATTATTGTTATTATTTTATAAAATTATCTAATTGTTCTTTTAGAATCTTTTCGTATATATAAAGTTTAATTGTAAAATTATCTACTTAAAGATTTTAAAAGCACGTAATTTCTTTAAAATATTTTATATTTGTATAAATTTTGGTTAAAAATATTTTATCAAAGATAAAATATAATTGTTATTGCTTCTTGTTTCAAGAAAGAAAAGTAAAAGTCTAATATTTTTTAATTAGTTAATAATATTTTTAAATTTTTAATTAAAAATTATTAATTGGAGGAGAGAGGGAGACAACAAATAGAAGTGTGCATAGGAAAAAAATAAAAAAAAGATCGTTATTTCTAATATATTTGTGTTTGATGTACTGTACAGTACTGCGTAGTATAACATTAAAAAATTATCCTGCGTTTGATCAGCTTTTGAGTGAGACTACAGTATAACACGAGTATTGTAGCGACCCTGTAGCGGATACTATAGTGGTACTGTTTGCATAAAAGTTGAGCATTTTTATACTAAGCTTATCTAAGATATAACATCGTATAAGCTTATTTTTGTCTCAATTTTCACTAATAAATACAAAAAAATTATATAAATTAAATATTTATGTATTTATATAATTAATAAATAATTTATTAAATATTTAAATAAAAATAATTATTTAAGTAATAAAAAATTTAATAATTAAATTTTTATTTTAAAATTAATTTTAATTATTATTTAAATTTATTTTTATATTTAAATTAAACTTTTTATATTATAATTATTTTCGTTTTATCTAATATAATATTCTATAAAATATAGTATAGTATTATATTTTATCTAATCTTATTTTATATTATTCAATACAATTCAATTCAAATAAATTTATACTATCTTATATAATATTATATAATATATCAATCATGTCCGACGTATCATCACGTCTTCGTCTTTACCATGATATATCTTTGTTTAAAGATAATTATTAGATTAAAAAATGGCGTAATGTTAACGGCCTCCTCATCCTTCTCCACATGTATGTATAGAACTTCTCTCTCCCCCTGAATCCTGGATATTGTACTTTAATTATTCAACCACCCGTTACATTCAAAAGCTGAAATCTATTCAATTTAAATTAAAAAATAAACAAATTTGATCGTTCTCTCTCATATTAATTATTTATGTTTTTCTCTCACCTAGCGCTTTATCACAATTCTTCACCTTTTCGTCTATTTTGCAGAGTCAAAATCAAAAACCACTTTTTACTCGATCTCTCTCCATTCAATTCTTTCTCAAACTCCACTTTCGCTTTTTTCTCTCCTTTCGTCTCTCTCTTACCATTCAGTCTTGTCTCACCGGAGATGTAAAATGCATATCAAAAGCTCACTACCTTTTTCGGGAGATTTACCCTTCACTGAAGATTAATCAAAGCTGCTTTGTTGAAGCCTTCCTTAGAATAACAAGAGCAGACGATTTCATTCTTTCGATCTCTTTGCAGTTTGGATTTTTTAAGTTGTGCAGGATGCTCATTTGATATGTTTGTCCTTTGGTACATGAAGAGTGATATATTTATAGTTGTGTATATATTTTCTAGATCTATAATATTGTTGTAGCTATATTTTCAATATATTGTTAATAAAATCATGTTAAAAATTGGGAATGCCATTTTATTTCATTTCATATTCAGGATCTGAAAAATAAAAGATTTAAAAAGAGCTTTTAATTGAATGTGATTTTTCGGACCATTTGCTTTTATATATGCAAAGAGATTTTCCTCTAGTTACAACACCAAGCATTACCATCCATAATCCACGAAGGAATAGAAAGTGCCCATATAGAACAAAAAAAAAAAAGGTAAAAGTAAAGAGTCGCTAATTGGGAATAAGAAAATGAGAAGAAAGAAATAAAAATAGGCTTTACGATTATTACCATGAGAAGAAAAGAGAGAGAATAAGATGGGAATGAAAAATAAGAGAGGAGGGAGCATGAGATGTAAATGCTAGGTGAGAGAAAAGCACCGAAGTAAAGAGGTGATAATTAGTATGATAGAGAATGATAAAACGTGGGACCAGATTTGTTCATTTTTTAAATTTAAATCGAATATATTTCAGCCTTTGGATGTAATGGATGGTTGAGATATTAGGTGCGGATAAAAGTATAATATCGGGGATTCTGGATGAGAGTAGGGATGGCAATGGGGCGGGGCGGGTTCGGGGTAGTAGGTACCCAGCCCCGTCCCGTTCAATATTTTTTTATCCCGCCCTGTCTCATTGCTCCGTTACGGGGCGGGGCGAGGCAAAAAAATATTAAACAGATCCGGACCCGTCCCGTATCGTCTCTAAACATTTATATTTTGTAATTACCCCTTATAAAATGTAACGTTCAAAGAATACAAATCAATTTGGGTTGAAATACAGAAAAAGATAAGCAATTATAATAAATATTTAAAACAAATTTAGTTTACCCCACAGTGCTACATCAAGGGGCTCCATTTATACTACGAAAATCATAAAAGATGTCACTGGAACGACTTTAGGTGGAAAATCTGGCAACTTGGGCTGTATGACTTCCTTCTGGCAGCCTGTTCAAACTTCTTCATCACCAAGAGGAGCTCTTCAATTTGGCCTTCATAAAGGAAAACGTTTCACCATGTAATAAAAATAATAAAATGAGTTGTTTAACATAACATTTAATTCTACACATTTTGGAGGCAACAAAAGGATGGAGGAATAGATGATGAGAAAACAATTTAACCAAAACTACCAATATATTGCATCCAATTTCATATAGTGACTAGCAAGAAACATAGTAAGGCATGTTCGAACATAACACTTTGTTAATCAGAATTAATGGACAATATAACTACAAATATGTATAAGATCGTCTTACTATTTTTAATTTCAATTATCGACATTTAGTCACAACTCACCGAAATTAATTTAGTGCACCTCCATAACAGAGTTGCTCAAAGCATTTTGTTATTGATCCTCCTAACACTTCGGAAGAAAATGATCATCAGGTTTCAGTCATTCATATATGCATTCCAATTCACCAATAATCTTACAAAATTGTACTACAAATATGTATGTACTACAAAATTCTAGCGTACTCATGATCCCTAACTTGACGATTATGATCAATTTAATGTTATTCTTGAAGACTTGACAAATTGTTTAAAGTGTTTAAGCATTTTATAGACAAGATAATATACTATTAATTACTCAATTTGGTGACTGTAAATAATAAATTTCTATTACCAATTTGTGCTTTAGTGCATTTTCTGTGCAGGAACCGAAGCCATGGGAGCTGGCCGAAAGAGAGGAGGCTGGAACTGCTGGAGCCGCGGCGGAGCAGAGGCGATTTGGCTGTGCAATGGAGTGGCTGTGCGAGAGTGGAGTGGCTGTGCAAGAGCGGAGCAGCGGAGGAGTGGGTTGATCTGGCTGTGCAAGAGCGGACCTGCGGCGGAGCTGTGCGAGAGCGGAGCTACGGCAGAGTCTGTGCGAGAGCAGATCTGCGGAGGAGTGCCGAGACTGCGAATGGAGGAGGGCCGACCGGAGGAGCTTCTATGCGAGAGCTGCTGCCGAGGAGGGCCGACCGACCGAGACCGCCAACGAGAGACAGAGAGGATAGAGGAGAGGAGGCGTGAGAGACAAAAAGGATAGGGGAGAGGAGGCGTTTGGGTGAGTGAGTTAGGGTTAGGAAATTTTTTTTTTCATTATATAGGTAGTAAAATATCATTTAAGTCCTAATATTTTATTTTTTTATATACCAAGCGTGTCACAATCACCCCTAATAATATCATTTAAGTCCTAATATTTTATTTTTCTTATATATACTCTTATACTGTGCGGGGCGGGGCGGGTCGAACAGGGTGAAGTGCTAGACCCGGACCCAGACCCGCCCCGGCCGGGGCAGAATATTTTTGCCCCAGACCCGCCCCATTTGTCCGGGGCAAACCGGGACTCCAGACCCGGCGGGGCAAATTGCCATCCCTAGATGAGAGAAGTTCTCTTTGCATGTTGTGTGTGTGTGTGCGCGCGCGCGCGCAATGAGCATAAGGAAAAAGGAGACTCGCAATGATTAAATTATTTATTTTTCAAATGAAAATTTTTTGTAAATTAACGTATAATTGTACAAAGATGAATTCTGTGACAGTCAATAACAGCCCAGCCCATTAGCACGTGGGGGTCCAAAACCAAGTTGCTAGCCCATGATGCGGTCTTTCGGATCCTGCCCATGCCCGGTTTTTTTTTGGCAATTACCTCTGCCTGGGCACGCACTCAAACTAGTTCAGCCAGTCTCAGGATTGTGACATCTTGTTGCTGTTAAGAGATTGATGCTAAATCTGCTGAATATTATTCTAAGAACACAATATTTTTTCGGGTATTTAGTAACACCCTTGTTATGGACACAAGCCGTTGCCAACGTCTGTGTTGCTTTTGGTGCAAAAGGAGGCCCTGTTGGGAATTGCAAAGTTGTTGAAGTCGAAGTTGATGTTTGCCTTAACCGCATTCCATGCAATTCGTACTTACTACATACGTTGTTGATTCTTATCATAAGGGAATTTAATATAGTTTCTTTTTCAGTAAAGCACAATAATGCTAGAATATCCTGCTACTTCGGTGAAGAATAATGCAAATAATCGGTTGGTGCATGCATCTTTTACCATTTACTAACAATATTGACAAGGATTTGATAGTGATTGATCCCTGATCAACATCACCAACTAACTAAACTCTTATGTGTCAACAATTTTGCTTCAAATAATTGTTATATCTCCATATAACTTTCATGTAAACTAACATTTTGGCATGGCTGGCACCAAGAAAATCTTTACCCAATGCAGGTTGTCATGTGTCGACACTTCCGCCAGACGGAAAGGGATATTTGTTTCTTACTTCATCAGGAATATGCAATTTTGGAGCTGCGCAAGCCTCAAAAACAAACCAATTAGATTTCAAATTAATAGCCGGTTAAGTTCCTACTATTTTACAATAAAGAGTATTCACCAGTGAAACTCTACAGCAGAAAATAGTTATTATGCATAGGTTAAAGTGAAGTGATTTGATGATGATGATATTGTCTAAATCCAAGTACAAGAGAGATGTTCTGTAAATACATTTGAATTGACTAACACAGAGTAGATGATAAGATCTCAGGGAATCAAGCCTACAAAAGATACTACTGAAATGATAGTGTCAAAAATCACTTTATCTATCTGATTAAGTATTTTTCTCTCATCGTCCAAGGGAATTGGGAGTTGTAAGCACATAGTATAACCACTCAATAATGCCATCTATATATTATGATGCTTTGCATTGTAGACGTGCATGCACTTGTTTAGTCTCAATCCTAACCAATCCATGAAATGAGACATATGCAAGCTGCTGTTTTCTGCTGTCCATATCCGTAAAGGGGTTGAAGTCAAGTAAAAAACGCCAACATTTGTGATAAAGAAGTAGATATATTATGATTCATGGTTCAGAGTTGAGAGTATATATACAATGGGCCAAACCAGCAAAAGGGATGTGACTTGATAGTTGATATCTTCCCGTTCCTCCCCTTAATGGAAAACAAGCAACTTATAGTTAAGTCATTTAAGTGGACCTCCACCATATTGCGACAACCCATTTGCTTTGCCAACTGTAGCCCATCCCCAGCTTCCCTTCCATGTTGGTGACATGCATGTTTTTGACTCTTGAAAGATCGCGCTGTCTCAATTCTCACCCACCAAGCATAATCCTTAGCTCTCCACTCAGAAGCAGACTGCAATTTGCAGTGGATGATTCATATCTGATCACCAGAAGATTTCATGCTTCCTTTATGCAATGATGTCACAATGACCAAGTGCTGATTGATTAGAGGTAAATGATTTGAGTTGAAATCTGGAAGATTTTAGTGGGAAAGAGAAGTTGAAACTTTACAGTTTACATTAAGCTCACGACATTTCTTTTCATACAGTTCCCTTTGTCCCTCTGTTAATTGTCTCTTCTGCTAAGAAGAGTCACGGGAGTGCTCCCGTGACATCCTCCTCAGCTTATAGATGATAATGAAGGTATTGTATTGAAAGTACTCTGCTAGCTTTGGAATCACCACATTTTATTGTCGTGTAAACGTGTTATAGGGGGCCATATTAATTGTGCAAGCCAATTTGATGGATACAAAATTTAATATTAAATCAACAGAAATGATAGAGAGAGATGCCTAGCCCCTTCAATAATTAATTATTAAATCATCCGTTATCAAAGCGGCCATTTTGGAAAGGAAAATGGAATAATGAATACGATTGAAAAGTACTTGTATACTTGCAGGCCATCAAAAGTTACATTCAACAATAATTATGGTATTAAAATTATATCTATGAGCTGTTCTGCTGTTGTTGTACAGTATTGAAGGAATATTGGGACGCTGAGGAATACAATATCCATATTCCAATCATTTTGTTTCATTTTTCATATTGAAACCTCTCATGGGAGTAACCCCACATTGCTTCTTGGCTTTTGCAAAGAGATTTTGTATGCTTCATAGCATTTTCTACCCACTTGCCGGAGTGCTTCAATTCCTTATTTTGGAAATAACAATTATAAGGTATAGAACAGAGCACTTGATGAGGATAGAGTTGGTACTGCATCATTCTCTTCAATTACCAAAACTGCCGTCATCATCTTCAACCAATCAAGCCTCCCTCAAATTGCACTACCCATATTGTTAGTATCTCATCAAATTTTTTGCTCACTCAACAAGCATTAATTAAATGAAAAACCTAGGCTGAGAGTTTGTTTTGCGTAAGATCTTTGTTTTAAGTAAGCTAGAAAACAAGATTGAACAATTAGGAAAATGTTTCTTATGTTTTAACGATATTCCGAGTAATTAAGGGCTTTATTTTTTGTAAAGTAAAACTTTGGAACCAATAATACTATCTGTTTGAAAACGCTTGATGATGAAGATTTTGATACGTTTTGCTGGGTATACCAACAATAGCAATCTAAATATTATCTTAGGCTAAAGTAAGTTTATAAAGGGAATATTAGAGAAACTTTTAAAAACGTAATTGTTTTATGTAAGATTCTTTTTTGAGGAAAAGAGAAATTTGACTAATGAAACTTAAATTAACTAGTAACAGGATAAACACAGACGCAGTAGTGCCCTTCAAGGAAATTGATGACGTTGTTACACACTCAAAGCAGCTTTTATTGGCTCTGTGGACCTCAATAATACTGTTTAGTTCACCAACCCCTCAAACAGAACTAATCTAAGGTGGGGCCAACCTCTGCCATCCGAGCCATCTCGGACTGTCGTTAGGCCGCCTGACCACAACCGCCAAGGTGGTGGGCCAGCTCTTGGAGGTGGAGAATGTCAATGCGTGTCAGCTAAGTTGGGATGGGTCAGGCTAAACTTAAAGGCATTACCTAGCTAGTTATCAACTCACCCTTGTTATGATCAGTACCAAAGATTTGACCCAAAATTTTGATTAAGAAAACGATAATGATATTTCCTGATTAATACAAACTTTTAAGGGTTGCCTTTGGTTTATTTTGTCATAGAGCATGTGATCAATCACCTCAAATTTTGGATGATTATAACGACAATTAAATGTGATGGTCGATTATTTAGCTTATGGCGAGCCCCACAATCCCAACTGACCTACTCAATTATGGTCTTCTAAAACTAAAAGGAATCTTTTGTTAAGCTTTCGAATTCATTCCAAAACATGATATTATATATCACTTGTCAACTCACTATGAGCATAAAGCAATCTTTGAGTATCCAGTAATAAAATTAGTTTATGCAATTAATGTGTAATTTGGAGATGTTCTTCTCATGATCTTGGCTAACTACATGTTAAATATGCATAATCCTAGTAAATCCAGTTGTTTTGTGGCATTTATTAATGTTTTAAGAAACCCGACACATGGTTTATGCATGTGGAAAAAAATTTCTACAGTACAAAGACACGATTGAAATGTCCCGTGACATGCAGGTCAGGTGAGGTCAGTAGAAGAATTTAAAAGAAAGAACTTTACAAGAATGGACAAGAATCCCCATCTCTCTCTCGCACACAAGATTTGATTTTTCCAATACCACAAAACTAGAATTTCAACCTCCCTAACAACACATTACACAAGTCCAATAATCATTCCAACTCATGTCATAAATTAAAAAAAAAAAAAATGAGTGTCCTCTAGCTCCCTCTCCATGTGAACCCACCAAAGCCCCTCTCTCTCTCTCTCTCTCTCACTTTTCCACTATATAAGCTAAATTTAGAGGCATTTCTTTCTTCACAGCCGTGCCTTGCCTTGTCATTTCATTTCCTAGCTTCGACCTTCTTCAGGACCCAGAATCCAAGATGGGGTTTGGGTGCCAAGTTCTGTTGCCTTTGTTCTTGCTCTTGTTCATGAAACAAGCGGTAGCCCAACAGCATTACTACAATATGAGCAATTTATTGAAAGGAAGAAAGCAAGTGAGTGGGTGCAATTTATTTCAAGGGAAATGGATCTTTGATGCTTCCTACCCTCTTTATGAATCTTCAAGTTGTCCATTCATTGATGCCGAGTTCGATTGCATAAAGTATGGGAGGCCTGACAGGCAGTATCTCAAGTACTCGTGGCAACCTGACTCATGTCGCATGCCAAGGTAATTAGTATAATTAATTAATATTTCAATAATGCTCGACAGTCTTTTAATTGTTTTACATTTACTAGTAGTGTTAATATTAACAAAAAAAATGTTTTTGTTGTTGCAGATTTGATGGAGTGGATTTTCTGCGGAGATGGAGAGGGAAGAAGATAATGTTTGTGGGTGACTCACTGAGCTTGAACATGTGGGAATCACTGGCATGTATGATTCACGCGTCGGTGCCGAATGCCAAGACCACTTTTCTCAGGAAGGACTCTCTGTCTTCTGTGTCTTTTGAGGTCAGTTTTTATTTTTTATTTTTTATTTTTTTTACTTTTTATCCTTTCCTTCCTTCGTTTCAAAACCAAACAAACTCATAATAATAATCACTTCACTGCATGCCCTCTCATAATCTTTGTCTCTTCTTCCTCCTCCATTTCTTAATTTGCTATCTTACGCTTCTTAGATGGCCTACTGCACGTACCCTGCTCTATTATTCTCAACCTCCTCCTGCTGCTTTCCGCCTTTTTCTTAATTTTTAATTGATTATATACTTTCCCTTTTTCTAATATTTCTCTCCTGACAATTTTTATTTTTTGTTTGGTAAGGAGAAGAGTGATTATTACTGTATATTATTATGTAGTTGTCTCTTAGTCTTAGCTTGTCCTTGCATGAAGAAGGGCAGAAGCTGTTTTTTAATGTACAATGATGAATAGGCCCATAATTTTTATTATTATTTTGGGTGGTTACGTAAATAGTCTTCCTCTCTCGGGCGGCAAGATAATGGTAAAATTAAAAATAAATTCATGGAAATTATAAAAAGTTATATCCTTTTCTTTTGTGTATAATCTGTATTCTGCTTTGGAAAAGTTAAGATAGTGAATATGGATTACCAATTGTTGACGAATCCAAGAATATAGAAATTTTCATTGTAGTCCAATTTTCTTTGGTTGAGCACTAAAGTATCTGTTACCAAATTTGACTCATAGTTTTTTTTTCTTTTATTCTCATGTGGCTGATATTAAAAAAAAATCAACCGACGCCTTCATAATTATCAGTTTAAGCTTCAATTCGTTTCTCTAGTCTCTACTATTAAAAATTTCAGAGACTGCTTTTATTATTATTTTTTTAGTCATTTTTTCGTTTCCTGTGGTCCAGAACATATTTGTTCTTTTTTAATCCGAAATATAGTTTGTCCTTATCAACATTTTTTTGACTTGGCAGAAAGAAGTTCAGGAACATGGGCCTCTAGGAAACAATTGCATGATTTACATACTGGGTGTGGGTGACGTTTGATATATTTCCAATAATTTAGAAATAAATTCAATTGAAAAACATATTTAAAACCCATTTAAAGTAAAAAAATTATCTCTAGTTTTTACATTAAGAACAATTTATTTTCCGAATTATGCCTATTTCAATTTAAATAATTACATTTACATTATATGGAATTTTACAATTGGGGTAGCATGCCCAAGAGCGCATCACTAGATTCACTACTTTCAGCTGTAGCCAGGACCTGCCAAGCTGTAGTTAGTTGTATGGCCGTCTAGTCTAGTCTAGACAATTATTTGTCTTCCGAATTTTGCCTATATTTTTAATAAATCGAACTCTATTCTATAATTAATTTAGTCATTTATTATCACAACAGACGGCGCTGCCGTTGATGATTGAAAATTAATGTGTGCAGGAGTACGGAGTAAATTTGTTTCTGTATCGAACACCTTACCTAGTCGATATAATTAAGCAACCAGTTGGGCGAGTACTGAAGCTAGACTCTATTCAAGCTGGAAATGCTTGGAAAAACATGGACTTGTTGATCTTCAACTCATGGCATTGGTGGACTCACACTGGAAATTCTCAAGCGTATGATCATTTTCGTAATTGAATAATTATTATTTTTCCTCGCAGAAGAGCTTTATCAAGGCTTATTATGTTTGCGTGATTGTAATGCAGATGGGATTATATTCAAGATGGGCAAGCGTTGTATAAAGATATGAGCCGCTTGGACGCATTTTATAAAGGGATGAGCACATGGGGTAGATGGGTTGATCAAAATGTTGATCCTTCTAAAACCAAAGTTTTCTTCCAGGGCATTTCTCCCACTCATTACATGTAAGTGAATAGATCCAGCTTTTACGGTATTGGTCAAGATGTTAATTTTTTGTTTCTCTAAGCATATACTGAATTTCACTTCTGTTTAATTATAATAGGGGGAAGGAATGGAACTCACCGAAGAAGAACTGCTTAGGAGAATTAGAACCATTCTCAGGATCCATATATCCAGCAGGGGCACCACCAGCTGTGGCCATTGTGAACAAAGTATTAAGCTCGATCAAGAAACCTGTTTATTTGCTTGATATAACAACACTCTCACAATTGAGAAAAGATGCCCACCCATCCACCTATAGTGGTGAAGGTTCTGGCAATGACTGCAGCCACTGGTGCCTTCCAGGATTGCCCGATACTTGGAACCAACTCCTGTATGCAGCTCTGGTCATGTGAAGGGTTAATACTACACAACAGTCGCTATTTTTTGTTATTCTATACCATTGCTTGTATATTTATGGGGGTGAAGGAATTTGTCAAAAGAATAAGGGGGCAAAGTCAATTGTAAAGTAATTGATTTTAAAACCGCAATAGTTGCTTCAGGCAGGCGTAATTGACAGTAGATGGCAATTAAAGGAAAGTGGGAAGTCTGTGATAGTAAAGATAAGTTTATTATATAGAAAACGTGCTTGATTCTCTGCTGTTTAATTTAATTTTATGGCTGAATTTTCTTAACAATTATGAAGGACACCAACGTGTTCTAATAAGTAATATCAGTTCAACAATACTTCATGAGATCTGTTTTGACTTTGAAGCCAATCCCAGAACTGACAACAAATCAATAACTTACAAAGGATTATTAATCATTATGCGGAACAATCATAAATCTGATAGGCCTCCAATACATTGGACTATACATACGTAAGAATAAAAGGGTAAAGGGCAGTAACGTGGGCTTGACTTTAGTAAATAAATTTAGAACGTTGGCTGAGGTGGATAGAAGATTCTGGGGTTTGTTAGAATTAGTTAAATGGGAACGATTATAAGAAGGTAGGAGAGAGAATGGGGGTGGGGGGAGGTCACTCACTAGAGTCATTGTGGGAGTCTACCAGTACTCAAAACTGGGATTTTTTTTTTTTTTTGTAATTTCTTTTCTTGGGTAATAACAGAACTCTTATCTTCTATTCAGAGGATATTTTCCTTGAATATTTCTGCCATTTTAACTTGCATGTTTAGAGTCATATCAACTTGGTATCACAGCGGTTCTGATTGGGATCCATGGCGTAGAAGCAAACGGACGCTCGGTTGGATCAGCTCGAGGCGAGCTTGGAGGGAGTTTTGACGAAATTAGCTGTGTTTAAACCATCGATGGAGTATTTTTCCTCTGGGTTGGAGAAATTGGCGAAAGTGATGGAGGAAGGATTTCGATTCTTCGCACGAGATGGGAAAATTGCGTCACGCACTGGAGAAGCTTCCCCTTCGGGTACGATCAGGCACTAGAGTACTCGCACCAAAGACCGTAAATCAGGGGATCACATCAATGTGGGAGGTCAGAAAATAGAGATGCCGATTTTCGCTGGCAATGACCCAGAGACATTTGGTTCTTCAAGGCAGAGCACTATTTCCAAATGAACAAGTTAGTGGAGAGGGGCGAAGCGGCTGGTATATGTACGGATGGAACTGCATCAACTTGGTTACAATGGGAAAATGGCAGGCAACCTATTCAAACATGGGGAGATCCTAAGTTGACGGCATTGCAACGGTTCCGAGACTCACAGGAAGGGACGATCGCCGAGAAGTTTTTCTCGATTCGTCAGACTGGAACGATGACAGAATATAGAGAACAATTTCAATTGCTAGTTATGCCGTTGTGAGAGGTGTCGGCGGCGTATGTAAATTGGCTTCACGAAGATATTCGGGGTAAGGTTCGGATGCTACGCCCAACCGGTTCAACGAAAATTATGGAGGTTTCTCAGAGGATTGAAGACCGCAACCAATTACTCAGGCGAGCTCGAGATTCCCAGATGTTCAAACCAACTCAGATGATGGCGAAAGGTCGTGCTGAACAAAGAACCATTAATTGGATGCTGTCTAAAACTCCAATTCCTATTGCAAACCACCAGGTTAATTTAAAGAATCACAATTTAAATGCATGACTGGTGCTGAATTGTAAGCAAAAAGAGAGAAGGGGTTGTGTTTAAATGTGATGAGAAGTATTCGGTGGGGCATAAATGTAAGAACAAAGAACTCCAAGTCCTCGTTGTGAATGATGACCTCTGTTTGGAGGATCCTGAGCCAGATGAATTAAATGGAGCAGGAGAAAACGAAACAGTGATTGCAGAGGAGGCTGTAGAGATATCCTTGAATTCTATTATTAGGCTTACCTCACCAAAAACCATGAAAATTAAAGGCCTTGTTGCTGGGGTTGATGTAGTGGTGTTAATAGACTGTGGGGCAACCCACAATTTCATTTCCACGAAAGTAGTACGCAAATTGGGGATTCCAGTAACAGTTCATTGACTTACGGCATGTTGATAAGAACGGGACAGTCATTCCAAGGCAAAGGCATTTGTAAAGGGGTGGTTTTGACTCTCCAAGAGTTCACAATAGTGGAGGATTTTCTACCTTTAGAGCTAAGCAGTACTGATTTAATTCTGGGCATAAAATGGCTTACTGGTTTAGGGATTATGAAAGTAAACTGGCAAGCATTAACTATGAAGTTCAAGCTGGGCAGTAGCACAATTACCCTCCAAGGCGATCCAAGATTGAGCCAATCCCTTGTGTCTTTGAAATCTATGATGAAAGTAATCAAGCGAGAGAGGCAAGGTATTTTGGTGGAGTTCAATAATTTGTGTTCAGATACCGGTAATGTGGTGACAAGGGATAAACCACAAATAGACATGGTTTTGAGTGAGTTTAACTTAGTGTTTGGTACGCCAAGTGGTCTTACCCTCAATCACAGCAAGGATCATGCCATAGTATTGAAACCGGGAGCAGATCTAGTGAGTGTTAGACCATATAGATATTCGCATGCTCAAAAGACTGAAATGAAGAAGTTAGTAGCAGAGATGATGGCAGCGAGAACCATTCAACATAGCTCGAGCTCATTTTCTAGTCCTGTATTACTGGTTAAGAAAAAGGATGGCAGGTGGCGCTTTTGTATAGACTACAGAGTGCTGAATAACGTTACTGTGGCCGACAAGTTTCTAATACCTGTAACAAATGAGCTTCATTGTGCCACCATTTTTTCTAAGCTTGATTTAAAATCAGGCTATCATCAGATACGAGTTCGAGAAGACGATATTTCCAAGACGGCTTTTCACACCCATGAAGGCCACTATGAATTTTTAGTTATGTCGTTCGGCTTCACTACGCGCCTACCACATTTCAGGTGTTAATGAATGATATCTTTTGGCTTTATTTGAGGAGATCCGTACTAGTATTTTTTGATGATATCTTAATCTACAGCGCAAACTTAGATGACCATGTAACTCATTTGCGAGTGGTATTGCAGATTATTGCGGACCATCAGCTATTTGCTAATAAAAAGAAATGTCAATTTGCTTGCACACAATTGGAGTACTTTGGTCACATCATGTCAGCACAAGGTGTTCCTGCTGATCCGACTAAAATAGAAGCAATGGTGTATTGGCCTGAACATAAAATGATCAAGGAACTCCGTGGGTTTTTAGGTCTCACTGGATATTATAGGAAATTCGTTGAACAATATGAAAAGCTCACTGAACCACTCACTCAGTAGTGTAGAAAAGACTGTTTCATCTGGAATTCGGAAGCAGCAGAAACTTTTCGATGCCTTAAGCAACCTATGACGTCCGTATTAGTGTTAGCACTTACTAATTTCACCATTCCTTTTGTGGTAGAGACTGGTGCATCAAGGAGTGGCGTTGGGGCTGTCTTGTCCCAAAATCAGCGTCCTGTAACGTTTTTCAGTCAAGCTTTGTCTCCGTGAGCTCAATTGAAATCCATTTACGAAATAGAGCTGATGGCTGTTGTAATAGCAATGACTCAGTGGCGACATTACTTACTTGGCAGGCACTTTATTGTTAGAACTGATCAAAAGAGCCTCAAGTTCTTGTTGGAAAAACAATTAGTCTGTGAAGAACATCAGTAGTGGCTTAGAAAGCTATTAGGCTTTGATTTTGAAATACAATATTGCCCAGGGCCAGAAAATAAAGCTGCTTATACACTTTCTCGTCAAGAGTGGGAAGTAGAATTAGATGTGATCTCAGTGCTACATGTGCTGGATTTATCTGATCTTCCTCTCCAAATTCAACAGGACTCAAAAAACTTTCTAAGATCGATAATGCAGTGCTTAAGGATCCTGATGGTCATGCAAGATATTTGAAGGGACAACTCCTGTTTAAGCAAAGATTGGTGCTCCCTAAGTCATCTCCTATGATCTTAGGTTTGTTGCAGGAATTCCATGGAAGTAACATAAGAGGACACTCGGGATTCCTTAAAACCTATAAAAGAATTTCTTCCGAACTATTTTGGGAAACGATGAAGAAAAACATTAAGTCCTTTGGGGAGGCTTGTACTATATGCCAACAACATAAGTATCTCTCGTTAACGCCAGCAGGACTATTACAACCACTACCTATAGCTGAAGCTATTTGGGAAGACATAGCTATGGACTTCATAGAAGGGCTTCCAAAATCTGGTCGAGTGGACACTAAATTGGTAGTTGTGGACCGGCTCAGCAAATATGCTCTCTTTATTACTTTGCAACATCCTTTTACTACTAAAACAGTGGCTAAAGAATTTATCAAAGGGGTAGTTCGTTTATATGGCTTTCCATGTTCGATAGTCTCAGATAGAGACAAGGTTTTTATGAGTTATTTTTTGACAGAGTTGTTTAGGCTGTAGGGTACAAGGTTGAGACGAAGCACTGCCTATCATCCTCAGACGGATAGACAATCGGAGGTCCTAAATAGGTGCTTGGAAATATATCTGAGATGTTTTGCTAGCAACAAACCAAAGAGCTTATGTAAATGGTTACCGTGCGTTGAATTTAAGTATAATTCCCCTTTTCATACTGCCGCCAGAATGACACCCTTCAGAGCTGTGTATGGCAGAGAGCCCCCACCAGTGGTCAGATATGGGGTTAACTCCACCTCAAATTCTGGGGGAAAGCTAGGGTACAGCTGATGTACGCGGCTGTACCCATGTTTTACTCTTTTTACACCCTCCCGTTTACCACTTCTCCTCAGCATTTACTACCTTTTTCAATAAATAGTGACTGCTGCACCCATACATTTCTGGACTGTAGCATGACCCCAAATTCTGCTGTGGAGCAGCAACTAATTGAAAGATGAAAGCCATAATGGATAAACATATAAGACATGTGAAGTTTGAAGTAGGAGAATTTGTGTAGTTGACGTTAAGTCCTTAACGAAGGAAGTCTCTAACACAAAAGTTGAATGAGAAACTATCCCCAAGGTACTTCGGCCTTATGAGATACTGCAATGTACCGATCCCGTGGTTTACAAACTTAAACTACCAGCTACCGTAGCCATTCATCCAGTCTTTCATGTGTCACAACTCCGCAAGGCATTAAGAAACAATATTACAACCCAATAGCTCCCTTCAATCGTTCGTGAAGATTTGGAATAGGCCGTTGAACCTGAACAGGTCTTGGCTATTCGTCCTAGTAGTGGCAGCAACATTGCAGAACCTGAAGTGCTAATTAAGTGACGTGATTTGCCAGACTTTGAGTCCTCTTGGGAATCATTTGAGTTGATCAAGCAACAATTTCCTCAATTTCAACTTGAGGACAAGGTGAATCTGTTGGCGGTCGGTATTGATAGGCCTCCAATACGTTGGAGTTATGTATGTAAGAATAAGAAGGGTACAGGGCAATAACGTGGGCTTGACTTTAGTAAATAAATTTAGAAGTTTGGCTGAGGTGGCTAAAAGATTCTGAGGTTTGTTAGAATTAGTTATGTGGGAATGATTATAAGAAGGTAGGAGAGAGAATGGGAGGGGAGACCGGGGAGAGGTCACTAGAGTCATTGTGGAAGCCTAGCAGTACTCAAAACTGGAAATTTCTCTGTAATTTCTTTTCTTGAGTAACACCAAAACTCTATCTTCTATTCAGAGGAGATTTTCCTTAAATATTTCTGCCATTTTAACTTGTTTAGAGTCATATCAAAATCTTACCAATTTCATCAATGTGGAAACATGATATGGAACTTTAATCAAAACAAAAAGGACTTCAGACTCATCAGACTACTTCAAGTTTCCACAAGCCACTAAAAAGAAATTCTTGTTAACAAATTACTGGGAGATGCAGACAAATCATCAGACTAAAAAAAAAAAATCCGTTGAAAAAGCAACAAGAGAAGAGCACCTGACAGTACATCAAAAGTTCAATAACATGTCAAAATGCATCAAAGGCATAGCTGTTATTTTCCTTATAGGTGGGTCAAGGATTAAGGCCTACTAAAACCATTAACACATGTATCAACATAATGTTTTATTTAACACAAAATGAGAAACATACATATCCCACTGATAACACCACAACACTTTTGGAATGAAATTGAAGAATAAAAGGTAATATCACCAGCAAGGAAGATTATTATTCAATATAACTAAGAGGGAATCTCTTACTCGTTACTTGCGTTATTTAGTTGGTTCCAAAGTCATTATTTCTGTTGTGAACAAAAGAAGGAATAACTCAGTGGAGGCCAAAACTGATGTCCCACCACCTATTGCTTTTCTTTTTAATCTTGTTTAAGGCTGTGAAGGTAGTAACCTATTGCTGGCATGAAAAGAATTAGTTTTGATGTAGGTGCAGAACCAACAAAGTGGTCACATTTTCAACTTGAAACGACTAAAGTTTATAACTGCATCTCCTTCACAAAGTAGCAGAAACCAATTTTGCATTATACAGTGAATGACAATCAAAACTAGCCTAAACAAGTGAAACGAGTTAAAGAAAACTAGTAGCCCACATATACTGCAGCATTCACTATGTAACAGTCATCATTTTTATCTCCCATTTCTTCCACATGCACACCACTTGAGCATATTAGTCCTCCATCCACAACTTCAACATTCAAAATTTTTCCACTGCAAGTATAGAAATATGGTTAAAAGTAAAGAAAGATGGAAGGAATCCCACAGATAGACTCTCTAAGGCATAGCATCAAAACCACAAACTGATAATACTAAGAACAACTCAAGGGTTAATATCTTCAGACTTCATTCCAACAATTTTCAAACTACATGGCCAAATTAACCTGAACACATCCTTAAAGGGGCTTTTGTTAGACAAGTACCTGCTGCCATGGAAGGTTGACTAACCAATGGGAATGGTTGGAAGCTGAGGAAGGGTTTTAACGTGAAATTTTTTATAAAGATCAGTAGTACAGCTTACTTACAAAAGTTTTCCAGCTGTCCTCTTCAGTCTGACAGACATTGATCACAATTATCATATTTAGTAGGGGTGCACACGGGTCGGGTCGGGTTTTCCCGAACCCGATCACGACCCGATGCTGTGCAAACCCGAAACCTTTAACCCGATTCGGGTTATAATTTCATGCCAACCCGATATAAACCCGACCAACCCGACCGGGTCGGGTTATATCGGGTTTAGTTTATTAAGTAATAAAATCTCAACCCGTTTGCAGGACCCGATACTGTTTAACTCGACCATTTCAACCCGATTCAGGTTACAATAAAACCCCAACCCGGTGGAAACCCGACCAACCCGATCGGGTCGGGTCGGGTCGGGTCGGGGGTTTTTGCACACCCCTGATATTTAGCACATTTTGGATAGCAAAAATTTTTGGAGCTAGTTGTAAAATGTGTACCCAGTAACCATCAATGCACAGAAACTAGTCAAAATGATTTATATAGATAAGAATGGCTGTGTTTACAAGCAGTTAAACAATCACTAACACCAAAAAATGATTTATTACAAAGGATTTTACTCTTGTTTCAAGCACCAACGAAGTAAAAGATAAACCCAGTTTCAGAAAGGGGATAAATAATTGACATATTATGCATGGCAGACAAGAAACAAAATGTAAAACATTAACACATCAATCTTTGGGATGCATAGAAACTCACTAGGGAAAGACCGCCTTGACCCTCTCACTATCCAATGATTGTTGCAGAGAATGAGGGACTCCGAGCTTAATTAGTAGTTTCATCTGTTCAAATGAGACACCAGGTATGGACCCTGCACCCGCATCAACTTGTTATAGCTATTGGAACAAGTTTTAGATGTTAACATAATGTTTCCCTAACAAAACCAGTTTCTTACACTAAAATAATTCAGATAACAAAGGAAGATGTAGTGTCTAGTTAGTTTTGTGGTTTTTTTTGAGATGTTTAGTTGTTTACCAGAGAATACAGGGTGGAAATTTACAAGTTTCCAGATCAAGAAAAAAAGAAAGGCAACCAAGCAAAACTGCAGCAAGCTGATAATTTCATTAGCCGTAGGATACGAAGATTTAATCATTTCACATCTAGTAAGAAGTCTAGCACCCAACAAAGGTTGGGCTCTATACAAGTGGTTTATTTTGCAATAATAAAGATGCCTACCCAGACTGTCACTGCCGAGCATTGGAATTGTGAATAATTGGGACGTAGGATATGTCAAGGAACTTGTTTGCACTTTAGAAGCCAAAATCCTTAATTGTAATTTTAAATCAAATCACAGAAGGGGTTTTATTGTTTTGAATCCATTTTTAGCCCCTTTCTGAAAACAAGACAAGACATACAGAGCAAATTGGACATCGACAAGGAGCAGTCAGTTGAGGTTTACAAAAAAGTAACACCAACTGCGAATGCCATATTCCAACTACCTGAGGCGGTTGACACAATTCTAGTTTCATTATTCCAGCTAACCAAAAACCATAACAAAATCCAGTCATGCACAAAATTTCTCATTCTAACAATTTTATACCACATACATAATTCTGATATACGTGAACCGAAAAATCCAATCTTTATACTTTCTAGTCTCAACCTAAAAAGCATCAAACTTAAACACCAAACTTACAAACATATACGATGAAAGAGCCAAAATTAGATACCTCTCCTAAATGCAGGAATAGAATTGGAAGAGATAGCATCCCTGCAAGCCCTCATAGCTGCAGCTGTAATATCTTGCCTGTTGCATGCAATTTCACATTATCAACATATCTCTCTGCAATTCAATATCTATCAAACAAACACAAATGTAATCTGCATATCACAGACCCATGTTGATCATAGCCAACACCCATCTCCACAAACAAGAGCTTCATAGGCGGGTTCGTGCTGCTGTTACTTTGCTCGGCCTCCATGGCTGTTGTTGCAGTGGCTTTGACTGGGCGACAAAGCCGAGGAAGTTGAAGGGAGGATCGGTTGATAAAAGAAACAACCGGGTTTGCTGGAAATTGTGAGCAGTTACTTGGGTGATAGAGAGATCGGAACTCGGTTGAAGAAGAAGTAATTGGCAAATTCAAATCCAAATAGCCACTCATTTCCTTCCCCTGCAAACACAACTAGAATGTTACATTAACTGAACACTCCTCTTACTTACCGTTCAGTTTCGAGTCAGGCAAAATTCCACGCATCGGTTTTTTTTTTTTTTTTTTTTTTTTTAATAAAGAGAGTTTTGGATTGTCCAAAACTCCAACTGGGCTGAGCCCAAAACCCACATCCTTTTGACAAAATATATTTTTATTAAATAATTTGTAGTATTTATTGCCATTTCTGTAGTTTCAATTAATGAGTTCGTTCAAGATGGGCTAAATTTATCAAATTAATGATTTGGTTCGAAATGGGCTAAATTTATTAGAGCTTCCAATTTAGTAAATGCAAATACAGTTAAAGGATGTAGATTCTGTATTTAAAAGTTTGCCTTGCATCTCACACGAATTAATATCCAAAAATATATGTAAACACGCACTGAATTATCATAATTGATATTTGATAGAATCATTTGAGCTAGCTAGATATCATTCAAAACTTCCTACCCTTGCTAGTTTTTTGTAAGAAGAAATAATGAGGCCTTATAACAGGTACAACCGTATGAAGCAGTTAAAACAGTTTTCTTCAACGTGCGTTATAAAGGTATTCGATTTTATTGCATATTTAAACTGCACCTCGAAGTTTAAAAGACAAATGAATGGACTTTATATGGTGCTCACAGCTCACTTGTGAACGCTGATTAGTGATTAAATTGCCTTCACAACTCTAATTTGTCAACTTCTAAGTTAGCAGCCATCATTTGTTGAGCCTCCGCCAGTAGAAGCAGCTCATTCATATTTGATTTCGTGGCATTTGGGATTATTTTTATTTGGAAACTTGTGATGATCTTAACCATTCTGCCAATAGCGTTGTCCACTTGCGCTGCGCCTATCAAGTTCAGCATGACAGGAATGTTGTGAATCCAGCACCAAGTCAAAAAGGGCTGGAACATTCGAACTCAGGCCAACGGCAAATTTGTTTTCTGCCGTAAAATCAATGGCTTGTTGGTTGTGCTAAAAAAAGCATTGATTTGCAGACATGGCTGAAGTAGGATTCTGAAGTCATCAATTTTGATGTTATGAGGCCACTACCGACTATCTTTTTTTGTTTTAGAATAATACTAAATCTATAACCTATTTACAACCAATATTTTCTACAACCTAAATTGACAAAACCTTACTAAAAATACCGTGCCATGGATTATAACTTCTAATATTCATACTTTTATTTTTCCTTCTCCAATGATAATTTGCCAACAAAGTTATAGGAGATTAGTTGCATATGCAACATTGCTTCTTGAAATACAAAACGGAGATTCTTCTTAATATCAATTATTAGAGCACAAAGGTGACAAGTATTTATCACATCACTTTAAATACGAAGTAGTACTTTGTTATACTAATTAGTCATCACTGGAGTAGGATTATTAATCCAGTAAGTGTGATTAGACATGCGCTTCAGAAGATAAAATTGAACGGATATACAGTCAGTTACTTAAATAATTAATTGATAAATCAAGGTGGCATCTTGTCTCGTATTCACAAACATGTTATATCTTTACAGAAAAAACCGGTGGCAATTCTGAAGCTGAGTTTGCTACAGATTAGCAAGTTGTAGACCTGCAAAAAAATTTCTGCTGATGCTGATTTTGGCATTGTACATGGCATGATCTAGCTTTATCTCTCAGCTCTTGAAATGCCCTCATTGTTTCCACATCAAATCCTCCAGCAAACTGGCAAAAACCAATAATGTATTACGGTTACATCAATGTAAGGTGTGAAATTACTCGCAATTTTGATGATCAAAAGAAGGTGAGTGTTCACCTGATGTACACGGAAGGCAAATCTAACACCTTGAACTATTAGCTCCTCTTCTTCCGGACTACCAGCAACCATTTCGAGCTCAGCTGAAACTCTCTTCATATACTTCATTGCTAACTTTACAGATGCTAGCTTAATCTGCAGTTTTGAATTCCATTATTTTTTAATAATTAGCACCAGCAAGGCTAAAATAATGTTACTCATCATGCAGCCACCCGATATATTTAAAGAAGTCGGTGAAAGGGATTAATCAAAGTATTCAACACATAGTCTCCAATTGTTTACATTATAACATCCATATAACTGCTAAAATAACATAAACCAAAACTCATTAATATGATGAATATAAAATAATCTGGAATTAGAATCCAAGTCTATAAAGGCATGGTCAAGGAAGAATGTGACAAAATACGCATTTATTTGGTGATCAAAAGTACATACATTTAACGCACAAATTGACGCACAGTATCTCGTTCTCTCTATCTAAGTTCCTATTTTTCTAAGATATTTGTTTGAATTAAGAATCAATCATCAAAGTCCTAGATCTTTCCAGGTTTATCGATAAATAAATAAATAAAGAATTTATAAGCATAGTGAATGGACATGGACTAACCATCAACAAGAGAATCTTGATACTGCTCTTGATATATAATAATTATATAAAATCTAACGTTAAAAGACGAAGCAGACAAGCAAATACATTTAGAAATCTGGGGAGTTCACATGTGCGCATGCAGGCGTGCGCAGAGAAATTGAGGCATAATTTAACCTTCCTTTTGTCATCTTGCAACCACTAATCTTTAGTATAATAATACAACGAAGAAGACAATGTCGAAACAATTTCTCGTGTACCTCCCAAGATTTGTAAAACGTTAAATGCACTTTATTATTGAAGGGACCACCACCTTAAACTGCAGAAGAATGACAATTTTGTACTATAGCTAGAGATGAAATGAGAGAACGATTATCAACTACTTGTTGCCATCCAGTGCGGAAATTATTCATCCTAAAGTTCTCAAACTAAACTTCAACTTATGACAACCATTAATTACCTGGCTTACAATTCCACTTTCAAGCATCCAATCCATGGGAATTTGGAAGCCCTTGCATCGTTTCGCTGCGGATTCTCTCATTCGGGAGAGATTGTAAACACCATGCTCTAATCTATTGCATCAATTAACAGAAGAGGGAAAAAAAATCAGAAACTACTGTCAATCTAGTATAAAACAATTACAGGAAAAAGAATTAAGAATATACTTTTCAAGCAGAGCCTGCATTTTCTTGAGAGCAGGACCGCATGGCTGGCGAGCGTCATCACGAAATGAAGAAGCCTCAGATTCCAGTTTCTTGAGATCACAATACCCAAATGCTGCCTCGCGCAACGCATCCGCCTTCTGTTCTGGCCATTCGAAGTGTTTCAGCACTGCTCTTTCATCCACCTAATATCCATAACATTTTCGATAAGAATAAAATCTTTTTATGACAACTTATTCACTTTAATCTAGCAGAGAAACGGGAGGAAAAAAAAATACCAAATAAGAAAGCTCATCGTCCAGCCATTTAACAAATGGCACAACGTCCTCGATATTTGTGAACGCAGCGTTTTCCACTTCCTTGATCAGAAACCTGATGAAATCTCCCTGCGTCTCTACATCTGTTTTAATCTGTAAATTTTTTTTGTGAGAAAAAAAAAGGTTAAAATACATTTCCCAGTAAAATTCCTTAAATGTACATCTTTACGTATTTAATTTCAGTTTCAACTTGGAATCTAAATAGTGTCTCATCTCAGCAAGAAAACAACAGAATTCAAAATACTTTTACGTAGGGGACCAATAAAGCCGCCTCAAGACCTGTCAGTGACTCAGTTGTCACTTGTCATAGTGGCAAAAACGTAAAAACAAAACAAAACCGGAAACTGGACAACCGGACACATACTGCAAGTAAATGCGCCGACCGGTTCTCAATCTCCCCTATCATGTCACGCGCATTAGCCGTCGCCGATAACGCTTCCGCTACACCGGCCCCGGCATCGCGCCGCGAATCTCTCCGCATTAACGAATGGTAAAACTCGACCACTTCTGGAACCCTCCTCACCTTCGCGGCTCCGGCTCTCAATCCCTTCGGCGGCGGAGGAGGCGGTGGAGGTGCAGACTTTGGCGGAGCTGGTACCGATACCGGTTTATGCGGAGCCGGTACTGATACAGGTTTCGGAGGTGGCAGTGGCGGCGGCGGTGGAATTTGTTTTTCTGATGAAAGCTTGTGTTCCGATGAAACTGAAGCGCCTGAAGATGGTTTCGGCGGTGGAATTTGTTTTTCTGATGAAAGCTTGTGTTCCGATGAAACTGAAGCGCCTGAAGATGGTTTCGGCGGTGGGTTCGGCACGCGAGGAACACGAGATCTGAGAGTGGACTGAGTTGACTCGAAGGAGAAAGCGAGTTCCTCAGAGTTACTGCGCGAGTGAGAATATCTCGGTTTCTCACCTTCCGATTCCTCTCTCTTGGAATCTTGTCGTTCAAGCTTGTGCTGATGATGATTAACGTTAAAGTTATCAGAGCTTGATGAACAAACGGCAATGTCCGGACTTTTAACTCCTCTTTTCAAATTCTTGATCAGATTTGACTTCACCGAGACTTCCATCAGTCCCTGAAACCTCTGAGAAGACGAAAGCTCCTCACTTTCTACTGATAACTCTAGTTTATTACGCTGTTCCGACACCGTTTTCTTCAGCTCTTCAATCTCTTGCTCCATTGCTTTCATTTTCGTCTCACTTTCTCTCTTGTTCTCCTCCAGCATTTCCTTTAATCTCTCATTTTCGGATTGCAGAGTCTCGATCATTTTCGACGACCGTTCAAGCTCTGTGTTTTTAGAAGAGATCTCGTTCTCAAGAGCGGGGACGATCGCGACCGTTTCTTTCAACAGTTTCTGTCCGACAAGTTCCGTTTTCAACAGTGACTCTCTCTCGCGGAGCTCTTCAACTAGACGGAGAAGCTCGGTGACGTCAGGTGGGCGAGGCTGGACTTGAGCGGAAGAACGCGGGAAGTAGACACCAAATGAACGTGAAAAGACAGGCTTTTGGGAAGAAGACTTGGCTGAACTCGGGGAAGGTGAAGGTGGTTTGGGTGGAGGGGTTTCGTGTTTGGGGTTTGCAGGTGACTTCTGCAAACCCATCGCCATTCTGACCTTACCAGCCACCATTTGATAAGGTTAGATTGGTTAGAATCCTTTTGTTTGTGATGTGGGAGAGGGAAGTGAAGGTTAGAACAAAGATATCGCTGTCTAGGTGGCCTGGTACTTGCTTGGGAGTTTGCAAGATAAAGTTTTCGACAACAAGAGAGTGGAGAAGAGAAGACGTTACGAGGGAACTCTAAACAAAACTAAAGACTCGCACACTTTACGAGGAACGGTCTTCTCTTCTCTTCCCTACTCTTCTCGGATCCAGTTTGAATTGTATTTTCTCTCTTTTTTTTTTATTTCTTTCTTTAAATTAAATATGCTTATTTTTGTTTGACATTATCAATTTGATTAACAGCTTAAAGCTCTCGAGTAAGTAAAAGCTTGAACTCGCTTTACTTTTAGCTAACCATCTTGGTAACATGAAATAATTATTTAGTTCAATTCAAACTCGAATCGGGTTGCCGGGATAATTGATCTTGCTCAAATTTCATCTAATGAGCCGTTTAACACGTGGAGGAAAACCTATTCATCCATTTATACTGATAATCAATGTAAATTTAAGTGATCAAATCAATAAAATTTTTTTAATAAGATATGTTGCAAACTCATAAATTCAACTCAAGAAACAAATCCCAATGTATATCAAAAGTTCAGTAAGTAAATACATGATAATCATCACCTTGTAATTAGAATAAAATCTTATAAAAAAGGACTAATAACATTCGTTCTTTTTTAAATATTTTTTTTGACATATATAACTAATAATATAATATTTAGATTTTTAGTGTTTTTTACAACATGTTAAAAAAGACTTATTCTTGTTACATTTTGCAATTTTCTTAATTTATACAACTCAAATTTTTGTATATAAAGATTTTTGAAACAACAGTTAATAATTTACATTATTACACACTTATAATTTTAATTTCACATAAACCATTTTGCGTCAATTGATTATGAGCAATAAGAATTATCTTATTAACTTAATATTAAAAATAAGAATTATAAACCTAAGAACTCTTAAATACAAATTAAAATAATTAAATAAGGAAAATACAAAGTAAAATTAATAAATTAATAATAAACGAGAACGAATGATATTATCAATAAGTATAGCATTAAACTCGGGGGCATAAATATCAAATATATGTTTATAGGCGCGTGGGGACACGGATGTTGAGCTATGGTTTTGGGCTGTTGCCAATAGAATATTAGAATGAAGTAAAATTGATAACCAAAACGGTACAAATATTAGGAACTAGAAGGTCCCTCCAACGGTCAGCTCAGTAATTGATATAGTTTATCGCCATTTTCTCGCGATTTTTGGCAGCGAAGCTGGTTATCTCGTTGAGTTAACAATCAAAGTCAAGAGCAACGTTGAAGGGGTCCAAGTCGTCTGACCAATGTGTTTAATAAACTGATATTAAACATTAATCATAGTAGAAAGTTAGGTCTAAGTTATCTAACACTCTTTTTTAATAAGAATCTTTTTTATTTTACTAAATAAATGAATTAATATAAATATTAATTCATTTATTTAACATTTAAACAATTTCACAGGTATTTTTGGAGAGTATATAGCCATATTATATATAAAGAAGCATCCTATATTAAAACATGTTTTGTTGTAGATTTTAAACTTATTATAAAAAAATAAATATTATTAAACGTTATATAAATTAAATTGCACCAAATGATGCACATTAATATATATAAAAACCATATATATATATTAGAGTTTTAAATGTGCATTCGGGGCATATCTTAGTTGGTAGAGTTGCTATATTGAAGTTAATTTTAGCTAAAAATATATGAATAATACTATACCTACAATACATTTATAATTAATTCTTTTTATAATCTAAGTTAACAAAATAATATTAGAGATACGATAATTACCTTGTAATATATTATAATTTTTATTTTTTATTTTATTTTTTATCCTCTATTAAATTTTTTTCAACTCAATTTATAAGTAGTTGGTTATAGAATTTGATTGTAGATGTAAAATCACTTTAAAATTTTAAATATATAAAGATAAAAACTGTATATTTTTATTTAATAAATAATATTAGTATCCGTCAAATTATGAAATAATGCACTGCTTTTGTGAATTGTTACTCAAAAGGCAATGTACACGTGTTTGGACAATTTATGGAATTAAGTGATTCGGAGCTGTTTCTCCAACGGAAAGGTGTCATTTCCAAGATATTGAAGTTGTTGATAACAGTGACCTTTTGAAATAAATATCAAGTATTCTCGAAGTTGTTCTTAAAACCAAATTCGGTTTTCACTTATACTGTACATAGAGCTTAGCTGACCCCATAAAACGTCTGCTTGTAATACTAAAATTACTAATGTTCAGTCAAGTCAAAATTTCTATAAACCAATACAGCTCTTTCCAATATTTGACAATATTAAATTATCATATTGTAGTATTGGTGAGGCATACAGTTGTTTATTGGTTCCTTCTACACAGAGCAAGCCAAACATTCCAGAGCTCTACGCATATTTTGAGCTATTTTCAACTACTAATTTTAGGTGGGGTAGCCGCCTAAATTTGTCCTTGGCTAAAAGGAGAAGTGATTTCTTTGCAATATTGGAGTTACATGGTTGAAACATCACTTTCACTGTAATATGCTTAAAATAGCTTATAGCGACCATTAATAGACCGAAATAGAGACCCTTTTGCAGTTTGTTTTTTCGGTTTTCATCTGCTTTCATTCCCTCTATACAAAGATGGTATTTGGTAATGAAAAGGGCTTAGAGTAAGTGAGATCTGTTATGTAGAGCTTTTCCTGATATTGGCATCAGAAGTGCTTCCTCACAACCTCTCTTTGCTTTAATCCAATTAGTTGTTGATATGATCTGTAAAAGACTCTAATTTTAACAAGAACTTAAAAACAACCTCACTAATTATTGCCTCTTCTATATCTCTCTATCTTTACCTCGCAGTACCTTAACATGCAGGCAGTTCAGCTTCACATCTTATGACTGGTCTGTTCTACAGAAAAAAAAATGTTTTCATTTTCGTAGAATAATTAATGACAGCACTCATGACTTCAGTGCCCAGATGGATTGATGAATTTGCTAGTAAATGTAGCTGTGCTTGCTCAGGTGATTCCCACCGGCAATCAAATATTCTGTGCCCAACACTTAAAACTTTAGGGATGACGTGTAATCTACAGCACTTATTATAAATTTCCAAGCAGAGAGAGGTTAAAGGAAAGTAAGTCGAATAAATGCTAAGAGCGGTGTCTACTAAATCATGAAAGGAATGTAACGAAGAAATGGAAATCAATTGAGTAAATGAAGGTGGTCCTTCAACTCAATCCTTCAGATCATTGGATAAGTTTTCTCGTGCAGGGTCGGTACGTCCCGCGAAGGCCAACGGAGCATGAGTTGATGTGCATCTCTCCATGGGGCTACCAATATTTAACAGGTTAGCATATATAGACAACCATGTGCATGCTTCGATTAGGGCCAAGCCGTTCAATTAATGTTGAGTGATGATTATCTGCAAACCACATTTAAATCTCTCATTTATTGCTGTATCGAAGGTTTAATTCTGATCTAATTATTTTTCCTTTTCACTAAACCCCACCAAAATCACGATGGCAAGGGAACATCTTTGTACTTCACTGTACGCATGCAGAACTATATAATACATCTAGCTGTGGTTGAATTTCTTTTGAATTTTGAAAACCTCTCTGCCTGTGACTGAATAGATTTACCCAGTAGGGCCCATTTTACCTGAAAGTTATTACAATCATGGAGATTTTGTTCACATTTTCCCATATATGTCCACATTGTCATGTTAAGTGTAAGAAGAGGCATCCCTTTGCTTACCTGAAAATGGCTACTAGACACTATTCAAAGGCTAATATTACTGTTTCTCGAGTCTAGTAAGTTTGTCGGCACATTGATATGCCTAGAAGCTATAGCTAAAACCATTTTTGGTCCCTGATGATCTGTAGAGCAGGGACATGCAATGTATACACCATTTACAAGAATAAATTTCGAATCTGAGGGCTCTGCATGATCTGCGAGACACTGGATCAACTTCAGACTTCAGTTGAGTAGCGCATTTGGTATAGACCGAAAGAGAAGTAAAGAGCATTCTTCCTTCTTTTAAGCCTTAGCCTTAGCGACATTGCACTTGCCAAACTCCAGCTTCTTCCCCGCTGTATTCATGTGCATACCTCAACATTCCCTCGTTTTCATTCCAAGATATAATAATGGCAATAAAAACTACAAGTTGAACTTGTGGACCACAATTGGGTTGAACAACGCTCAAGAGATACTAATCTTCATCTTTTCAATAACATTTATCGAGGAATGTTATTTTACAATGTGTATCTGACTTTTTGCAATGTTAGTACACGAGTTAATATAAATATAAGAAAAAGTTAAAAACATTTCAAAGAATGAGTAGTACTCGTAATGTGATAATGGGAAACGAGTAAATCATTGGTGGTTTGACCGGAAATGCTACACTCTGAGAGCCTGCTGGGAGGCTGGGGCCCATGCTGATTGTTAATTTGCTGCCACACAAATAAAAATAATGTATTTTGCCTTTGGTTTTCAATTCCTATCCTGATTGTGTGATATTTAAATGTTTTGAAGAGCGTACTACAGCATTGGATTTTTCTTTACCGAGTGCAATTACAGGCCATGTCTCTAAATTATACATTGATCTTGCGTTGATGGTGATTAGTTTTAGACTCTCAACTAAGAGTAGGACAATTTGAGGCAAGTTTGGGAGACAGATATTAAATTGGGTCGGTGGCTGGGAGAAGGCTGGGACTGTAACCGAGAATAACCACGGTTTGTCCCTGTTGGTGCCGTGACCAAGTCCAGTTGTTGCCCGTGAACTTTTTGTATGGACCAAAGGCTGGTCACAGACTCACAGTCCATTGCAGTACTTCGTAATGACGGCTTAGCTTAAGCTAGTAATTAGCAGATACAATCGGTGTTAACGCCTTTGAAGATGTGTTTTATTAACAAATTGAACTGTTTATAAAATCCAGCTGAAACGAAAGGTCAGAGCGACTGAGTGCGACCACATATATGTACAAGCGCATGACAGCAGGGAAAACTTTGTATGGACTTGACTGGGTTTATTTGAGGGTCCAATGTTGCTTTCTGAGCTTCTATCTCAAAATATTTTGAGTCACAAGAAAGTGATCGATGTTCGAATCATCTGTACCCCTGTGCTGTGCAATGAAATGGATTAGAATTTCGAAGGCTTATTTGAAAATTTTCACCTAGTGTATATGGTTCCAAAAAAATCGAATTGGTTTAAAGGGTTTTAACCGCTCTAATTACAAGTAATAGGCCGAAGGGATTAGTGTACAAAAGTTCTATTTGGACACACGTGGGGCTGACCCATTAAGGTTAACAAAAAAGAGCCCAATTTCAAGTAGCTCTGAAAATGGCTTCCAGAATTGGCACAAACGTCTCTATTGGACCGATGATCGAATTTTGCTAGACATACACCGCATTTTGTCCAAGTACACTCCCTCGCAGTGCCTGTACTTAAAAATAGGTAGTGTATGAAGTGGCACTCATCTCGACTTTGGAATGTGAACTACGGGTCTGACTCGGATAAATAATGTTTGCTGGACGATGACAGGCTCTGGGCTCAACTCAGTTAAACATGAGACACCTGGAATGTGTTGATTTCCATTCCGCGTACATATATACTATATGCAATGGACAGCATCAGCATACGGTGAAAGTAAATTGGTAAAAAAACGAAATCGATGGTAAGAGATCTGTAGAATTGTTTATATATAACAACAAAAGAGTTCTTCTGTATATTAGGCTGGGAATAAGAGCACAAGCACGGGATCAGTTTCCTTGAATTCAAGATTACACGAGACAACTTTTGGAAACCGACCATTGAAGCCTCAGCAAAGTATCTAATTTTGTCACAATACTTGCCTTCTTCAACTTGATAGCATCTACTCATAACTCCACATGTATTTTCTTTCTTTAGATAACTTCAAAGCAAAGACTAGTCTATTTTAAGATGTTACAAGAACTTGTAGGCAATGTTTGTTGTTGGACTGGGAATAGATGATGCCCGCCTCACACCAAAAGATTAGAGTGAAAGCTCAGATTTCAAATTTTCATAGAACATGTCACCGGCCGATTAACCAGAAAAACAAAAGACTAATGTCAAGTGTAACGAGATTGAATAGACTAGATGCATGTTTACGCGCTTGACTTATCTCTGTTCCTAAGAAAAATCTTAACAATTTTGCTGCAAAGGCTTACGTTTGCTTGTACAGAAAGCAACAAGGTCGTCCTTTAAAGCCAAGTATATTATGAACATATAACTCGATCGCCATGATTAATAACAATGTCAACGATAGGACAAATTGGTATCACTACCATGTAAACCCAGGCCAAACCTGATTAATCATCTTAATTAAGGGAGTGAGCATTTTAGACGTTGCTTGCTGTGTGGACTAAAATATAATAAAAAAACTGAAAGAATTAACCTAGAAGTTGGTCAAGCTCCTCCGCCCGTTTTTGTTTTCTTAATTTTATTTTTTATTATTACTATTTTTTTTATGATGATAACTTTGGAATGAGTCGTGTAAGCATTTGACAAGCCCTTTTGATGGAGATAGAAGTTGTACGCTTTGACAAGCCATCATTTTTAATAATAAGTTGAATAGCAGGTGCTAATATTTAATTGCAGGCCAATCATTTATGATAATACTCAAAGATGAAGAGACCCAAAATGAAAACAAAGTATTATATTGATCGACATAAAACCACCAATGTTTTCTTTGGTTAGTGGAACAAATGACAAAGAATAAAATATTTCCTTTGCCATTTCTTATGAGATTACTAAAATGATTTCGGCAAGTTATTGAAATTAAATTAACAGGTAGTATATATCAATCACTAATCTTAGTGGGAATACACTAATCAAGCAGGTCAGACGTAATTAGTCAGCAGAATTTTCAAGAGCTGTATTGTTTATCAGCTTGGGAGGATAAGATGCTTCTGATATAAAATAAGGTTTTAATAGTATGAAATGCTTATCTTTTTTTTTTTTTTTTAAAAATAATTAGATAAATTTAAGCGGAAGATCAAGGTCAAGGGCCCAAGGTATTCCTTACCCAGTTCTCAATATATTCAGGGCGCGCATGCAGCCTATCATTTCTCAATTAGATCAACCCATGTACAGCATGGTAAAGCAATTCCTCAGAAGGTGGTTTGGTGATGAGAAGAAGAAAATGGAAGTTCTAGGTAGCGTGGCCAAAAGATGGAGGCATCTAAGCGGTCAAAACAACTGGGAGGGCCTGCTGGACCCTCTTGACATTGATCTTCGCAGATATATTATTCACTATGGCGAAATGGCCCAAGCTACGTATGATACATTCAATAATGATAAGATATCGAGGTTTGCTGGAGATAGCTTGTATGCAAAGAAGGATTTCTTCTCCAAGGTGGGATTAGATTTTGGCAATCCTTACAAGTACAAGGTGACAAAGTTCTTGTATGCAACTTCTCAAATCCATGTCCCTGAAGCCTTTATTGTAATTCCATTGTCGAGGGAAGCTTGGAGCAAGGAATCAAACTGGATTGGCTTCGTTGCAGTGGCCACAGATGAAGGAAAGGCCGCGTTAGGGAGGAGGGATATAGTAATTGCTTGGAGAGGAACAGTGCAAACGTTAGAGTGGATTAATGATTTTGAATTCATTTTAGTCTCTCCTGAAAAAATATTTGGTGCTGATGATAAGGATGCCAAGGTGCACCAAGGTTGGTACTCTATCTACACCTCCGCTGATCCACGTTCACCCTTCAATAAGACCAGTGCACGAGACCAGGTAAGTTTTCATACATCGTACGTTTATAAATTAATAACCTAAAAATCTGAGATAGATTGATAGATTTAATTATTAAAACATATCAATAACAAATTAATCATTTTAGTGTTTGAGATGAGAATTGATGAACTGATGAAAGGAAGTCTTAGATGAATTTTCTCTCTTATTAATTTTGTTCCTCTCGTTTAGGTTGTTCGTGAGGTCAGCAGACTGGTGGAGTTTTACAAAAATGAAGAAATTAGCATATCAGTAACTGGCCACAGCTTAGGTGCAGCATTAGCCACGCTCAACGCAGTTGACATAGTTGCGAGTGGATTAAACAGGACAAAAGGGCAGCCACAGAAAGCCTGTCCAGTCACAGCCATTGTATTTGCAAGTCCCCGCGTTGGTGACTCGAAATTCAAGGAGGTATTTTCAGGATATCAAGATCTTCGAGCCTTACGTGTCCGTAATGAATTAGATGTTGTTCCCAAATATCCATTGATAGGCTATGCAGATGTGGGAGAGGAGTTGACGATTGATACCACCAAATCCAAGTACTTGAAGGCTCCTGGAAACGTCTTAAATTCGCATAATTTGGAGGTTCATCTGCATGGAGTAGCAGGAACACAAGGGAGTAAAGGAGGGTTTAAGTTGGAGGTTAATCGTGATATTGCACTCGTAAACAAAACAATCGATGGCTTAAAGGACGAATATCTTGTGCCTGTATCATGGCGGATTCTAAAGAATAAAGGTATGGTGCAACAAGTGGACGGTTCTTGGAAGTTGATGGATCATGAAGAGCAGGATGATAGTAACGATTCTTGATTAATCATATGTTTTGGAAATTGATAATAGTTTTTGACGATTTCAGTGCTAGTGGTTGTATTGTTGTTGTTATCTTTTTCAATAACGCTACACTTACAAAATTTCTATAAAAAGTTTATATATAAAGTATATGATATCAAATGAATAAAAAGATTAATATCAGTTGTCAATATAATAAATAATGATGAGTGATGTGATATTTAATAAATGATGCGACATCAATTTGATATATAAACTTTATATAAGGACTTTGTAAATATAACATTACTATTTTTTAGTTTAATTAATAAAATTTATGTATTTGAGTGCAATAATTTTATCATCATGATGTTATTGTATGAAAAGAAAGTTTTGAATACAACTAAATAACTATAAATTTAAAATAAGATTTTATAATAAAAGTCTAGCTAAAAGTTCTCAACTCTTAATTAATTTAATATTTTACATTCATAAATAGACCTATGTAAGTTTTTATTACGTGAACATATGGTGTGTTATTCAGTCAACGTTCTCTTATTACCATTGATATGTACTAATCGTAGTTTAATCCTACGTATTTCTACATTTTGAAAATGAGACAGTAAAAAAATACAACTTTCGCAAGATTTTGTTGGGATTTACTGCAGCAGAGGAATTTGTTTAATGATATGAATCAATCCAATGCCATATAATTGTAAAACGTAGTTAGTAAAAAAAAAAATTATAACAGCAAAAAATAGTACTTAATAATGAAACTATTTATGCTAAGTTTTTACCTCAAATAACATGTAGTTAATTAATTAAGAATTATTTAAATAGAATTATGATAATATAATAAATGATACAATAACTTCAAACTTATGCACATTATTTAGATTTTATAATTTCAAATATAAGTCATATTATTTATATTTTATGATTTGAAATGAAAATTTAGGAAATATAACAATTTTTTGAATAATCCATCGAAGTGCCTTTCCTCCTTATTTGTTAGTTGCCTTATTTAGTGGGATTATTTTCGATCCTTTTAGAAGTCGAGGATAAAAATCATGCCACAACAATGCATGATACATGACTAAAGAGGCCCACTATCGCTTCACAAGTTTAGCCCATTTACTATCCTTGAACAAACCCAATATAACCCACAAAAGCCCTTTCCCTCCAACACCTGCATATACTAGTAGAGGTGCATACAGGTCGGATTGGGTCGGGTTTTTATCCAACCCGACTCAACAAGATAATGTATCAAGTTTTGAAAAATTAACCCATGATCGAATTTTTGAATGTAAGAACCAGATGTGCAACCCAACACCTTAGGTCGGGTTATACGGGTCGGCTTAAATCCACTTTCACTGTTTCTTTAAATTATTTGTCAACATTTTTACTAGGTCCATATATAATTTATAGTCTATATTATATACAAAATAAGGTCTATTGCCAGAAATTGGGGTTACATGAGATACAAAATAAGGCCCATTAACATAAATTAAGCTCCATAATATATAAAATAAGGCCACCAAGACGTAAATTTAAAACTTTCAAAGCCTTTAATGTATTTTAGGCTTAATATCTAATCGACCATTTCTCAAAACTTCACTGCTTCAAGGGTGTCCTTGGGTGGGAATGGGTGTAGTTACTGTAGTAGATTCAAAAGTTATAATACCTGAAAAAATAATAACCCAAGCCATACATATTAGTGTGTTAATTTTAGAAGGCAAAACCACAACAAGTACTATAAAAAATAATAATAAAAGAAATAAAAAAAATCTAACCATCAAATAAACAAATTTATTACTAAATTTAAACTAGCAAATGAATAATCAATATTCAATCTTTATTGTATATACTTTTTCCTTTTCATTTTATTGTGATTTTTTTATCAAAGCTATTCATCCTATAATTAAGTTATTGCAATTGATCATTCAAATAACACTAGACCACTTTGCCTATTCATTGTATTCAATCTTTATTGTATATACATTCAATGCACTTAATTCAACCTATTCATCCTATATTAAAGGTTAGTCAGCAAAGCTAGAAGGGTTTCAATTACATGGAAATTAAAAGTTAACAGCGGCCCTAAGCTAATAAATCGAATCACATAAGCCAACAACAATCTTGATTTTACAATGTCATAATCAATCACTAGCTTTCAATCAGAAAAAGAACAAAATGCAGTACATACATACTACAGTTGATCAAGATATTATATACATATATGTATTAATAGTGCTAGGTAGTGATCAGCTTGCCATGCAACTTTCTTTTGGCATTGTCTAATTACATTAATTAATAAAAACAAATAAAAAATAAAATCAAAAGCACATCTTGCACATTCTTTCCAAAAATTTGTAGCTCACATAAGCAGCATATTAAAATTAAAAGATATAAAAATCTCAACAACCTCAACAACAAATGAAATCTCAACAAACGTAGCAAGAAAATGAAATCTTGATGTCCAAATCCACCACATCCAACACCAATAGCAAAAGAAACCTAGCAATATTTTTTAAAAAATATTAGTAAAATAATGCATGCATGATCTTATTCTCAAACACTATTAACCTCAATAATCTTCAAGTTCATTTAAATAAAAATCAAGATGACAAAAAGTTTAAAAAAATCAATAAACGAATAACATGACACTTACCATGAGCGATAGAGAGGAGAACCGGTGGTGGTGGAGGTGGACATCATAGAGAAGAGTGGAGGCAACAACGATGACCGTGATAGAGAGATAGAGAAGGTGGAGATTGAAGACAATGGAGAGCTGCAAGCTACCAAACTCAGAGGAGACTGAGGGCTAGGAATCAGAGCTGACTGGCGACGGTGGAGGGGAGCTTTGGTGTAGCATGATGGAGTTGGAGAAAGAGCCGCCTTGAGATCAATTTAGGAATTTAGGAATTGGGGGTATTTTAATTTAGGTCTCAAGAATTTGTTTTCAATTTATATTAGTAATCTGGTGTAGCAAGGCCTATTGTGATATTAACATTTCAACCAATCATATGGAGATATGTGGTAGAATTGTAATTTTTTTATAAAATATAAGTCGGGTCGGGTTTTGTCGGGTTACAAACAAGAGATCCGATATTAACTCGACATCACAAAAACCCGAACATAACAACCCGATTTCGGGTTATTTTTAAGTATTACCCGATAAAGACCTGACCAACCCGATCAAACTCGATTGGGCCGGATTGGGTCGGGTAATTTTGCACACCCCTAACATGTAGATAATTCCAGGATTATGTGGAGGGATGATGGCCAGTCATTTTTGCATGAACAGCAATGCTACTACCAGTTATTTGATTGTTTTAAATTTAAGTTCCATAAATAATTTTCTTGTTAAATAATGAAAATTATGTTTTTAGGGTCTAATTTCTAATTTAACACATCTTACCTTGAGAAGGATTATTAAATTATTTTTCTTGTTATATGATTGTACAATCAACTTTTTAAAACTTGAGTTAGACAAAAATTCATTGATAGAGTAAAAAACAAAAATGAATAAAAGAAGTTAGAAAATCAACCATTATTTTGAAAAAAAAATCATTAGCATTATATTCTTTAAAGAAAAAAATTAATTAAGCTCCGATGGCATGAATAAAATTTTCCAAAAAAGGCATGAATAAAATGTTATTTAGGTCGGCTTTACGAAAGTTTGAAAGTCTCTAGGACATAATTTATTAAATATGTATATCAAACAACAAACACTAATTATTAACAATCCTTTGCATTTCTTTTTTTATCTATCATCTTTTTTTTATTAAATATAAGATAATGATTTTTCATTGTTTGAATCTTTGATTATAATATAATTTTACAATTTATAAGATTTAAAATAAATACATATATTTTTGCACGTGATAAGATATATTTAAAGGATTTATATATTATGTGGTACATTGTCTCACTGAAGACTTTGACAATGAATAATCTTCGATAACCTCATGACAAGTTTCATTAATATGGGATGGAATCCATTAATATTCTAAAAGATTTTATCTAGACATTTTCTCTACTTAGTAAATATGTGTTGTAATAGATTGATTACTCCACGCGGGGTTTAATTTGTACGTTCAATTCAGCACCGCATTGCCAATTTCAACCTGATCGGATTCACTAGGAACAATATATAAGACCGTTGAATTCTTAACATTAATGATAAGTTTAAGATTGCGATATATACGTTGTTATTTCAACTTCTAATAAAAAAGATGATTTATATTTGCGTGTGTGAATTTGTCTCCTCTACTTTTGAATAAAGTTCCATATTTCATATTATAGCACTCTCCTGTGAGCTTTACATCACGATCGATTTCCACCTTGTAATAATTAATTGAGATTTCAGATATAAGGTTGATTCTGCAAACCTTCATCAAAATGTGAACAAAACTACAAATTTAGATGATCATTTTGCTTCTGAGGTTTGATAAGAGGAAAAGGAGTACGAGAGTTTGGTTTGAATTAATTTTTTTAATCTCAATAAAATAATTTGTTTTCGAGAAATTTTTGGAGTACTAGCAGTTGGAAAGAGGAGAGACCTTAGCTGCGTAGATAAAATATTCATACACTTCATATAGATCTGATGTCTCTTTTCCTTCCAAGTACTCCAACACTGATATTTAAAATAATTTAATTTTCTAAAATATATAATCAAGTTATTTCTTTTTTAATAAGATTCGGAGGTCCCACGTTTATTGAATGTTAAAACTTGATAACAAATCCTGAAATTCTTCAGTACTCACATGTTCTTTTAATTTGTGCTATACATGCATTCCATAATACTAAACACAAAAACAACTTTATTCTCAGTTTAATTTCCTTTCTTACAGGCGAGTGCATATCAATATACATATCAGAGATGGACAAGCTGGGCAGAATAAAATTGACGTGGCAATTTTAGAGCTTCTGAAAACGTGACTCTTAGGAGCATGAGGCGTTACACATATGCTTCATGCGTCTCTAAATGAAAATCTCGCTCTTTCCCTTTCATCCTCATTCGGATCGATCATTTTTCAATGCCAAAAACCAAAACGTCAAATTGATTGCAACTTCAGTGTTGAGCTGTTACCAATTTTTGATAAATAAAAAGTAAGATGATAAGAAGTAACGATTTCCAATAATTTAAGCTTGATTTGACAACATAAGTTCCGTATACTAGCTAGGCAAACAAAATGAATAACTTTTTTAGATTGATTTTATTACACCATGTATTGTACTAGATTCATTTTGTCAAATATGAGTATTGGCCGCTATAAAAGGCGTATCAAGCATGAGTCTATCGATCGCGGCAACATTGTTGGGAAAGAAAAATAAGAGTATAACGGGCAGCATAGGAGACAATTGGAAAGAGCTTAGCAGAGAGAACAACTGGAAGACTCTGTTGAACCCCCTTGACATTAGTCTCCGCCATTATTTAATTCACTATGTTCAAAGGGTTGAAGCCATTTATGACTATGTCAATGGCCATAAAAATTCCAAGATGTTTGGGTTTCCCCTATATCCAGCAGAAAATATCTTCTCTGAGGTTGGCCTAGAAAAAAGCAGTCCATACAAGTACACTGTGACTAAGTGTTTCTATGCACGGTCAGAAATTGATATCACCGGTTTCTTGGTTGCTGACCAATCCGCTTGGATTGGTTACGTAGCAGTGGCCACTGATGAAGGAAAGGCTGTGCTAGGAACAAGAGACATTTTGATTTGCTAGAGAGGAACTTAATCTGATACAGAGTGGGCGAAAGATTTTCAATGTGCTGTAATATCAGCTTCAGACATTCTTGGTGAGAACACCAATGACGCTAAGTTGCCATTCATTGTTCGATTCATTTAAATATCACAAGAAGCCCATTTAGTTTACTCCATGATCTACTAATGTGCAGCATAGAGTCAAAGATAAGTGGTCCAGCGTTTATCATATATATTATACAAGACAACTAAATTTGCATCGACTTTATCTGATCTGTCATTAGCTCTTGGCTGTTGCTGTCCGGTTGACTAAAGCCTAAAATTTGGATCTCGAATAATAGCAATCTAAAAGTTTAGTTTAGTTTTTGTTTGTTTGTTTTTTATTTTATTTTTTTGCGTATTATATATATGCAGGTTCTTAGTGCAATTAGGACACTGGTGGACAACTACAAGGACGAGGAAATTAGTATAACTGTAATGGGTCACAGCCTAGGCTCAGCACTCGCAACATTGAACACAGTTGACATAGTTGCCAATGGATATAACAAGCCCACATGGTCAAATACGTCAGGCATGGCACGGCTTCGTGTTCGCGAGCCCCCATGTTGGAAAGTCAGGATTTCAGACTGTATCCAATGGACTCAAAAATCTTCATCTCTTGCGCATCCGGAATGCTAAAGATATTGTTCCTGATCTTCCACCGATTGGCTTTGTTGATATTGGGGAAGAGTTAAAAATTGATGCTACTAAGTCACCATATGAGTAAGATTAGTATGAACAGCTTCCCCTTTAAAACTCGATTGTTAGTTTGATATAATGTGGAGAATTATCTGCATGGAATTGCAGGGACACAAGGCAGTGAAGATTTTAATTTGGTAGTTGACGGTGATATATATCTCACTCCTGAGCAAAGGATTAAATCTTTTAAACAGCGAGTACGATGTACCACCAAAATGGTGGGTTGTCGAGAAAAAGGTCATGGTTCAGCTGGCGAATGGCTCCTGGAAGCTGGATGAATATGTTTCTAATTAATAAGCGCTTCTGTCACTAGGGTACCTTAATTCTAATATATAGCAAAAAAATTAGTCCCTGTAATGGAAAGAATAAGTTCTCCGGCTTCAATTATAATTTAGTGGAGCTGCAGCTCGGGGGTTTCTTTACTTTTTAGAGCTTTCGTTTTGCTTGTGATTGATCCTGCAACCTTAATAAAAACGATTGAGAAATCACAAATTTAATTAGATGATTATTTGTCTTTGAATTCTAACGAGAGGAAAAGGAGCACGACAGTTGGTTTGAAATGCTCTTTCTAATCCCAAGAAAAGAATTTTTGTTTTCAAGAAATTATGTCTTTGTTGTCAGATATGTTGATTGTTAGATGTGAAAAGATTAATACTGCATGTTGAAGCTATGGACATGCAAGGAAAGACATACAGTTCATTTAATTATTTAAAAATGTAGAGGTCTCAAGTTTATTGAATGTAAAGTGCTTGGAAAAAATTAGAATATTTTATTTCGGAATGAATAAATTTTGGAGTCTAGTTAACAAAACATTTTGTTGAAAAAATTTTAATCCCCAAGGTATGTAAGACCTCAAAAAGCTTGTCACATAATTAAGTATGTTACTTGTGTATCGTGTGCCAGCTAATTCGAGCAAACAACATAATAGCTGCATGGTGCTCGATAATTAATTAATAATGAAATATTTTCTCTAAATCTCTATCTCAAATTTACACCTTAAATAACATGTAATTAATTAATTAAGAATTATTAAATAAAAATTTTGATAATATAATAAACGATATGATAACTTCAAATTCGAGCACATTATTTAGATTCTATGATTTCAAATTAAACTCACATTATTTATATTTTGTGATTCGAAATGAAATTTTACGAAATATAACATTTTTGAACAATTAATCGAAGTGCATTTCCTCCTCACTCGTCAGTTGCCTTATTTTTTGGATTATTTTCGAGCCTTAACTTATAGAAATTGAGGATACAAATCTTGCCACAACAATGCAAGAAACATGACGATAAAGGCCCAGTATCCCTTCACAAATTTGGCCCATTTACTGTCCTGGAACAAACCCAATATACCCCATGACAGCCCTTTCCCTTCAACACCGGCATGGAGATAATTCCAGGATTACGTAGAGTGATGGTCGCCGGTCATTTTTGTATCAGCAGCGCTGCTACCGCCAGTTATTTCATTGTTTTAAATCTAACTTCCATGAATTATTTTTCTTGTTAAAAAATGAAAAATATTTTTTAAAGGGTCCAATTTATAATTTAACACATCTTCCGGTCCCTTGAGAAGGATTGTCAAGCCTAACTATACTTTTATATATAATGTTGAAGAAGTTACATGTTCAGAAAATCCACCATTATTCAAAAAAAAAAAAAAATCGTGAGCATGATTTTTTTAATAAAAATAATGAAGCTCCAATGGCATAACTAAAATGTTATTTTGGTTGGGTTTACGAAAGTTTTGAAAATCCCTGCGATATAATTTATTAAATATGTATATATCAAACAACATATACTAATTATTACCAATCCTTTTCCGTTTACTTTTTTTATTTATCATCTTTTTTATTAAACATAAAATAATTATTTTTCAATGTTTCAATCTTTCGTTATAATATAATCTTACAATTTAAAATATTTAAAATATTATAAAGTTGTGATGAATGAATTTAAAATGATTCTATGTATATGCACATGATAAGATAAAAAGGTTTATATTATGTGATACACTGTCTCACTAAAGACTTTGGCGATGAATAATCTTTAAGAATAATACTGTATATATAATTCATTTATAATCAACTCTTCCTACCATCTGACTACGACATAGGAGATATAATTACCTTTATTCAATTTTTTTCCTCATGTAGTGAATTTTTGTAAACTCAAGTTGTGAAGAGAATTGGTTGTAAATTGATTGTAGGCGTAGCATTGTTCAATCTTTAATAACATCGTGGCAGCTTTCATTAATATGGGAGGCAATCCATAAATATTCTAAATGATTTTATCTAGTCATTTTCTCTACTTAGTAAATAAGTGTTGTGATAGATCAATGAGAGCAATTCTATTCAACCCCTATTTTTCATCTCATTAGTTCCCACCTCTTATTTAATGAGGGTAAAATTATAATTTAGATCGTTTTTTAGTTAAACTCAAATTCAATTTTAAATATATTTATGGTAAAATTAATTAAATTATCATTTAATTTTTAACTAACCCCCTTTTTATCTCATTAGCCCCCACCTCTTATTTAATACAAGCTTAGTTAAATATTATTTAATTTTTAATTCACTTATTATTTAATCTTAATGGGTTTAATTTTTTCAATCTTTTAAACAATACTATCGTTGCTACATAAAAACGAAAAAAAATTAATGGTTTTAATGGTAATTGATTATTTCTTCGTATATTATTATATTCTCTAAGTTTTTATAGGAAAAAAAATCAATCAAATATTTTTTAGTTATGGTTTTGACAAGGAGAGAGAAAAAATTGATGATTTGATGTTTGTTGTGTGATTAATCGAAATTAAAAAAAGAAAAATAAATAAATTTTAATTGGGCTATCACCATAAACTACTCTTAAGGTTTGAGCTATCGTCAGACAGAAACGAAATTTGCTTTTTAATAAAAAATACCCCGAGGTTTACTAAAACCAGTCGATCAATTTCTTCTGTTATCTTCCGTTAGCATTAACTATGGCCACCCCACACATGCACACAATTCAAACTGTAGAATTGTCCTCTATGAAAATAAATACACATATAATATCGAATTGAACATTGTTTGGTTGCATTCAGTCAACAAGGAACATTAGCTATGAGCTGCAAATCTAGATCAAAATTATGCAGCTGAGGCCCGAAGGCCGAAGGGCATTGATCAAAGTTTTTATCCATTACAGCTGCCGCTTTAACAAAGAAGACAAGCTCAAGACAAAAAGGCAATTGATCGGGTACGAAGGCAAAAAAAGAGTCATAAAAGCCTCAGTTTTCCACGTGCTGCTTGAATAACATTCTATTTGTTCGACTGGTTCCAATTAGCTTTCACTTAACAGCTTTCACTTCACCAATGAGCGCCTTACTCTCAGCATTGATATTACATATCTAAAAAAAAATTAAATAAATTAAATTGCAAATTCCGGAGCTCGCAGCCGAAGATGTTGGTGGAGCGGACGTCCTCCATTGGCCGGCCCAAGACGCGGCCAATGGTGGTGCTGGTTGTTGTTGAGGAGGAAGATGGAGCGTGAATTCTGAGGCCATTGGAGTGGTGGTGGCCTCGTTGAACCTCAGCATCAATGTGGTTATCGGCGGTGGTTGTTGAGTGCAGGTCGTCTGCTGCACAACCTAGCAGCACAGCAAGCTCATGACAATCCCAACTCATTTGGCATCGTTTCACGCTCTGAAGAGGCCCTGTTACGCTGCAGTAGTTTCATGGTGGGGGGTTTGTTAGTGGAAGCAATGACTTGGTTGCAAATGATGCGTTTCGTAGAAGGATTGCCAAGTTGCGTGATATGTTGCTTGATGGGTTTGGTGTGTCTACGGTTGAGCCTCGGTTGGCTGCACAGGTCTGGAGAACATAAAACAAAGAGAGAACCACAAAGCTGGAAAAAAAAAAAAAATCATTAGCTGGACGCAATTTGGCCAATTTACCCTGGAGCAAGCTAATGGAAGATAACGGAAGAAATTGATCATGATTTTAGTAAACATTGTGGGTGGTTTTGATTAAAAAAACAAACTTTGTTTCCACCCGTTGACAGCCCAAACCTTAAGGGTCGCTAGCGACAATAGCTGAATTTTAATTAATTTGAGAAGAAAAAAATATAGAAACAGAGAGAGAAGAGATGGGTGGCGAGGGAGAGAGAAGATGAGCTTGGTTATTAACAGCGTTGGAGAGAAACTGGGAAAAAAGATCCAGAGTTATACAGGGAAGAATTAAGAGTTTTTATTAAATTTATTAACTCAATATTACCTATATTATTTATTATGATTTTATTTTTATTTAATTCTGAGGTGGAGGTTAATAAAATAAAAAATGACGCAAAATAGAACTACTCTAGAACCATTAGTCCACATAGGGTTTAATTTGTACATTTAATTCAGCCTCCATTCCCAATTTCAACCTGATCGGATTCATCGGGTATAATATATAAGATTATAAATTCTTGCCATTAATGATAAGTTTAAGACTGTGAGCTATAATATGAAGTATATATGAACTTTATACAAAAGTAAAGGAGACAAATTCACGCACGCAACGCAAATAATTTTACTTTTGAATAAAGTTCATACTTCATATTATAGCATTGTACTGTAAGTTTCACATCATGATCGACTTCCACCTTGTAATAATTAATTGAGATTTCATGAAGATACAAGGTTGATCCTGCAACCTTAATAAAAATGAGAACGAAATTACGAATTTAGATGATCATTTGCTTATGAAGTTTGATAAGAAGAAACGGAGCACGAGAGAGTTTGGTTTGAAGTAGTTTTTTTTAATCCCAATAAAATAATTTGTTTTCAAGAAATTGTGTCTAACTTGGCTCAGAAATCCTCAAATCTTCACTTCCATGTTCTTTTCTGTTTGTGCTATAGATGCATAATGCATTCCGTAATACCAAACCCAAAAATCATTTACTGCGCAGATGATATGGAGAACACATATAGTGATACTCGGGTCAACTTTCTAGATTTAAGTCAAAAATTTAGTTAAAGTGTATATATATATGTGTATATATATATATATATATATATATATATATATATATATATATATAATTTGAACCATTCATCTCATCAGTTCTAATTGTTAAGATCAAAAACCAAAATGATATATTTAATTCAGCCAACTTATCAAATTTTAACATCATTGGATCAACATGAACTAATAGTAGAAATTTTAAGTTATAATATTTAAGTTGAAATATCTCACCTCACACACAGAGAAATATATCTTAGTTTAATCCTACATGTCTACCTTTTTTTTAATATTAAATGAAACCCCAATGGCATGACTAAAAATCTCGGTTGGGTTTACGAAACTTTGAAAATCTCTGCCGTATAATTTATTAAATTATATATCAAACAACATACACTAATTATTAACAATCCTTTTGTATTTAATTTCTTTATTTATCATCTTTTTTTATTAAATAAAAGATAATTTTATTTCAATATTTGATTATAATATTATCTTACAATTTATACTATTTAAAATATTATAAAATTATGATGAATGAATTTAAAATGATTGTATGTATATGTGTGTGCGTGCACTTCGATTCTTCACAATGGCCTTTCCCCATGAGGTAAGCGGGAGATCGTGACAGTGAGTTGTGGTCGCGCGCTAGTCTATCCCAATGATTAGTTGTGGTGTGCGTAAGCTGGCCCGGACACCTCGGTTAAAAAAAAAAAGTGTATGTGTGCGCGCGCGCGTGTGCTTACACATGCATGCACATGGTAAGATATTTTTAAAGGATTTCTATATTATGCGATACATTGTCTCACTAAGGACTATGGCTATCAATAATCTTTAATAACCTTGTGACAAGTTTCATTAATATAAAAGGGAATCCATAAATATTCTAAAAGATTTTAGGCCAGTTTGGAGTTGCTGTTGCTGTGAAAAAAAGCACCTTTTTTTTTTTTCTGCAACAACAACAACCTAAGGTATTTGGGGTTGCTTCTTATCCAGCTTACAAAAGGAAGTTATTGAAAAAAAAATATAGATTTTGCAAAGGACTCCAAAAATAGACGCTTGACTGCTTTTAAAGATCGGCTTATACTTTTAAAATGTTAAAAGTCTAAAGTACCCTCACTAGAAAAATAAAAATACAAAATTATCCTTGTTGTTAATTTTTTTTGAATTATACTTAACCAATATGAAAAAAATATTAAAATTTATTTATTTATTTTCATAAAAAGTTTTATAAATTTTCATAACTTTTTTTTTTAAATTTAAAATTATTTTAAAGTTTCATAATAGTTTATTTAATTGCATAATTACTTAAATGAATATAATATTTTAAAATATTTTTTAATTTATTATATTTTTGAATATATACTCATTTTATAATTAAAATATATATTGAACATAAATTAATATTATGTAAATTTTAAATATGTGGATATAAAATTTAATTTATTTCATAAATAAATAGGTCTATTTTGATATAGGACAAAATCAATAAATGCCCTTGAGTTTTGACTTAATTTCAAATGGAGAACAACTATTCAATTTTAATCAATCACACTCCTGAAGTTGAATTAAAATCATCATCTAATGTTTTCAATTAAGATTTATACTAAGAGTTAAGGGTATTATAGAAAATTCATACTAAATAATTTGAATGCCAATTCAAAATTCCTAAATTAAATAATCAAAATCAATTGAAAAATCTAAAAAATTTGAAATATCACCCCAAAAAACCCAACAAGACACTCAACACCACCCATCAAAACCAGACACCACCACCACCACAAAAAAACTAGCCATTCAAACCTAGTTGCTTAACCATTATTCCCAAATGCCTAAACTAAAAATTAAAAAATAAAAATAAAACAATCCAGTTGCCACGTAATACCACCGCACACAACACCACCATACATAAGCACTTCATCCATCATCATATGCCGACCACTAGTCACACCATTACTCCATTAAAGTCCAACGACTTACCATCCAAAACACAACCAAATAGTTGCCTCCCATCTTTAAGCAATGCCACCATAACAACGCATAACAAACACGCACCACCATAACAACGCATAACAAACAAGCACCACCATCACAACCATCACCAATGTTGACATCGTTGTAGAGATCCTCTTAATCATTATCATCTTCTCTGAAAAACCCTTCGTCGACAACGATTGAGGTCGCCTCACTATGGAACTGGTCCATCTTATCCTTGTTATCTTGTACCCACACCAAGACCATAGCGGTGGATACAGGTGGCAGTCACAACACATGAATATAGTTTGACAAAACATGAAAATTAGCGAGTTTGAGTTTGCCTTAATTTTGTTTGTGTCGAATACATGTTAAAATTTTCAACTTGTTTAATAATTATGTTGTGTCCATGTTGAGGGCCTTCAACCCATAAACATGATATGACACAACCCATTTATGATACAAATCTGTTTATGATATGACATGCATATATGTTAAACACGATTGACACGGATACAAATTAAAACACGATTATTGACACGAATAATATTTTATAATTTTTAATATGTTTTATCCATATTAAAAAATAAAAATTAGCAATAGTAATCTTTTATATTAATATAAGAAGACACGTCACCCCTAAATCAAATATTAAAATAAATTAAATAATAAATGGCTAAATTAAAAAAAGGTTTTAATATATAATCATGTCATAATTGTGTCTTAACTGTAATCGTGTCATAATCGTGTCGTAACTATATACGGGTCCTGTCAATAGTATAAATGTGTCCTAATCATGTTAGACGGGTCGTGTTAACACGAATACAATTCATTCATTATTCATGTTCACGTGTCCTGTTGTGTCGTCTTACCGTTTAATAATCGTGTCGTGGTCTTATTGAGCCTTCATGATACAAATAATAAACAGGTCATGTTTATGTTGAGTTAATCTCTGTCGTGTCATAGCTCGACATGATACGAATATTACCCGCGAACATGAATTACCTAGTAGTGGATGAGTAAGAGCATTGAGGCACAACTACAACCATCACATAACACATATTGCTATAGTAACGCTATCGCATAGCCACCAGCGAATACACTTCAAATTATGAAACAACCATCAACAACCACACAAACCACATAATTTCTCAAGCCCAGTGCAAAAAAATATCAGTAAGCCAACACCCTACAACCATACAGCAACAACCACTGCAAACAAATGAGTGAACAACCATCACCACACAACCAATTGATGGCCTTCCATGAGTGAATGGACCGAGCAAGGAGAAATAAAATAAAGGAAGAGGATAAAATACCAGAGACAGACAGTAGAAAGAGAGAGAATAGAACCAATATTTTATCTAAGTATCTTTCAAATGGTTTTGATGAAAAAAGACGATTGCTAAAGATCATGTGATGTGATGAGATTTAGATAAAGATGAGTTTGTATTGAAGACGGACAATTGTAGTTTAGATTTCTTTTACTTTTCTTTTATTTTAAATGTATAACTATTTTAAATGATTTATCATATTTGGAATAATACTAAATTAAATTTATTAACTTTTTTTATATAGTTTATGGGTATTTTGGTATTTTCATACTAGGTTTGACTTTAATTAACGTCTTACCTAATAAAAAGAGTTAGATGATGATTTTAATACAACTTCAAGGGTGTAATTGATAAAAAAGAATAGTTATTCTCTGTCTGAAATTAAGTTAAAGCTTGAGGATACTTATTGTCATTGTCCCATTTTGATATTATAATATTAATTTTTAGTATTTTGGTTTAAGATATTATTATAAATAATTTATATAGAATTTGTGAGGAAAATTCAAAAAAGAAAAAGAAAAAGAATTGGTTATGAAATATTATTTGATTAATTTATATAGATAATGTTGGAGATAATTCAAAAAAAGTAAAAAGAATTGATTATCAAATATTAATAATTAGATATTACTAAGGAATAATGTATATATTCATTTTAGTTATTTGTACATAATAAGTGCAAAGTAATAGTAATCCCAAACATTTATATCATGCTTTTGAAAAGTAAAGTAGTTAATTTATAAAAGTTAGTTTACGAAACATCCTCTTACTATTTTTCTATAACGAAGTAGAAACTGTTTATTTTTACAGTAACAATAACCCCAAATTAGCTCTTTTTCTGGACATTTTCTCTACTTAGTAAATAAGTTGTAATAGATCAATTAGTCCATATGGGGTTTTACAAAATTCAGGCCCGCATTGCCAATTTCAACCTGATCGGATTCACTAGGAATATAGATAAGACCGTAAATTCTTACAATTAATGATAAGTTTAAGATTGTGATACATATATATATAGGGGTTGTTATTTCAAATTCTAATAATTAAAAAAGTATGATCTGTATTTGTGTTGCGTGCGTGAATTTGTGTCCTCAACTTTTGAATAAAGTTCATACTTCATATTATAGCATTTCACTGTGAGCTTTACATCATGATCGATGTCCACCTTGTAATAATTAATTGAGATTTCATGAAGATACAAGGTCGATCCTGCAGCCTTAATAAAAATGAGAACGAAATTACAAATTTAGCTGATCATTTGCTTCTGAAGTTTGATAAGAGGAAAAGGAGCACGAGAGTTTGGTTTGAATTAATTTTTTTAATCCCAATAAAATAATTCGTTTTCAAGAAATTACGTCTAACTTGTCTCAGAAATCCTCAAATCTTCACCTTCGTGTTCTTTTATGTTTGTGCTATACATGCATTCCGTAATACCAAACACAAAAACAACGTTACTCTTAGTTAATTTGATATCTTTCTGGCGAGAGTAATATCAAAATGCACAAAAAAGACGGACAAGTTGGGCAAAACAAAATTGACGTGGCAAGTTAAAAGCTTCTGAAAACGTAACTCTTAGTCAGGAGCATGTAGCCAGTTAACGCCTAAATCTTACATATATGCTTCATGCGTCTCTAATCGAAACTCTGGCTCTTTCCCTTTCGTCCGCATTCGGATCGATCACCGCCCAAAACCAAAGCGTCAAATACGATTGCAACTTCCTAATGATCTCAGTTGGGAGCTGTTACCAACTTTTGAGTAGTAAAAAGTAAGATGATAACGAAGAAGAAAGAACGATTTCCAAAAATTTAAGCTTGATTTGACAACATAAGTTCCGTTACTTCCGTATACTAGCTAGGCGAACGAAATGAATAACTTTATTAGATTGATTCACATTGTATTGTGCTAGATTCATTTTGTGAAATATGAGAATTGGCCACTATAAAAGGCACGTCAAGTATGAGTCTATCGATCGTGCAAGATTGCAGGGAAAGAAAAATAAGAGTATAATGGGCAGCATAGCAGACAATTGGAGAGAGCTTAGCAGAGAGAACCACTGGAAGGGTCTGTTGAACCCTCTTGACATTAGTCTCCGCCATTATATAATTCACTATGGTGAAAGGGTTGAAGACATTTATGACGCTTTCAATGAAAATAAAAATTCCAAGATGTTTGGGTTTCCCCTATATCCACCAGAAAATATCTTCTCTGAGGTTGGCCTAGAAAAAAGCAATCCATACAAGTACACTGTGACCAACTATTTGTATGCAGGGTCAGAAGTTGATATCACTGGTTTCTCGGTTGCTGAGCAATCTGCTTGGATTGGTTACGTAGCAGTGGCCACTGATGAAGGAAAGGCTGTGCTAGGAAGGAGAGCAATTTTGATTTGATACGGAGTGGGCGAAAGATGCGCAATTCGGTTTTATATCAGCTTCAGACATTCTTGGTGAGAACACCAATGATGCTATGGTGCACCAAGGATTTCACTCAATCAATACAAAATCAAACTCCAAGTCCACATGCAAAAATTCTAGTGCCAGACAACAGGTACTTATTTATTTCCTTTTTGTCGCGTAAAAGCAATTAATTCTTTACGATTCATTTAAATATCACAAGACGGCCATTTAGTTTACTCCAAGATCTGCTAATTGCAGCATGTAGTCAAAGATAAGTGGTCCAGCTTTTACATATTATATAAAGAAGAAATTTGCATTGACTTTATCTGATCTGTCATTCGCTCTTGGTTGCTGCTGTCCGGTTGACTAAAGCCTACAATTTTGATCTCAAAAAATAACAATCTAAAAGTATATTTTATTTTATTTTTGTTATTTGCATATTATATATATGGAGGTTCTTAGTGCAATTAGGACACTAGTGGACAAATAAAAGGACGAGGAAATTTGTATAACCGTGACAGATCACAGCCTAGTGCTACGATCCGTCCAATTTACTTGCTAGAGAGCCCAAATATGTGTAAAGCTTGGCTTAGCTTCTAGAAAGTTGCAGGCCCAAGCCCATCTTTTAGAATTATCTAGCAAGATAGGATATTATAAGAATATTCCTTTGTACTTATCTATTTTTGTAAAGTCTAGTAGATCATTTTAGATAATGAATTAGGACCCTTAGATGTATTAGATCATAGCCATTCATTTGAGAGGTGGTTCACTATATAAACCCCTCCAAGTCTCATTTGTAAATCATCCGCAAAAATCTACAAAACCACAGAAATCCAAGCATTGTAAAGCTTTCTAGTATAATACAAAGCTCTTTTGCTTAGCAATACTTGTCTCCATCTTTTCTCTTCTTTGCCTACAGGCTCTTCAGCTCAACAATCCTCTCTTCTCCTTGAGCGAGAAGACTAGCATTAAGGCTTACTTAGCAACTTTCGAGTCAAATTGTCTAAGTGTTGCACGAGTGTGCTGTGCAAACCTCTAAGCTCGTGACACTAGGCTCAGCACTCGCAACATTGAAGGCAGTTGACATAGTTGCCAATGGGTATAACAAGCCCATGGGGTCAAATACTGCATGCATGGTCACGGCCTTCGTGTTTGAGAGCCCCCATGTCGGACAGTCAGGATTTCAGACTGTATTCAACGGACTCAAGAATCTTCATCTCTTGCGCATCCGGAATGCTGAAGATATTATTCCTGACTTACTACCGATTGGCTTTGTTGATGTTGGGAAAGACTTAAAAATTGATACTAACAAGTCACCATATGAGACGACTAGTATGAATAGCATCCCCTCGCAAGTTTGGCATAATTTGGAGAATTATCTGCATGGAATTGCAGCGTCACAAGGCGGTGACGATTTTAAGTTGGTAGTTGACCGTGATATCTCACTCCTGAACAAAGGATTAAATCTTTTAAAAAGGGAGCATGGTGTACCACCAAAATGGTGGGTTTTGAAGAACAAGGGCATGGTTCAGCTGGAGAATGGCTCTTGGAAGCTGGAGGAATATGTGCCAGATCCTCCCAATGCATAATAATAAACTCTAGGGGTCCTGTAACACGACCCACCCCTAGCTACACGAGCGAATCATGTCTAAAACTGTAGACTACTGACTGTTTCTTAATTTTTGTCTTTCTCATGAAACAAACTTGAAATAATTTCCATTATATCCACAAATGAAATTTAAATTAAACAATTTAACTATTACAACCTTGACCTATTCTTGCACCATCACGTGGTTGGGCCTCCACACTTCCTAACTAGATCACATTTTGCTTTCAACCTGGGGGGAGAAATTTTAAAAACAAAGAAAAGTAAAAACAAAGATGTGAGTATAAAACTCAGTGAGTGGGGATAAAAAAATGTATTTGTAAATAACTCCAAAAGAAATCGTATTTTTATAAAATAAATATTTGTTTTATATAAAAAAATAGTCTTTATAATCTATAACTTTCATATCATCTAAAATGTCATAAAACTTTAAAATAAATAACTACTGAATGACTAAATTCATCAAAATACTAGTTATATTTAAAACAATAAAATAATCATCTTTAATCGTATAATACGATGCTCTTGATGATCATGCTAAAATCATCGCTTCAGTTATTTACTATGCAAAACAAAATTTTCTTAAAAATCTTCTTTCAAAAGAAACTATTATGAATCATGCTTCTTTTTCAAACTAACTCATATAAACATATTCAAAACTCTTTTCATTATACTAAACAAGTACCCCTGAAACTGTCTTATCTTGCCTGGCGAGATCTAACATCGCATAGACAAAACTATATGAATTTCTTCATACTTGGTGAGAACTACATCATGCAGGCAGAGCTATCTGTACTTGGCGAGATCTAACATTGCGCAGGCCTGCTATCTAGTCATACGCATGCGTAGAGCTACCCCCAAAGGGCTAAAGCGCCCAGATCACACGCCCCCAAGCCTCTATGTGTGTCTGAACGGGCCCCAAAGGCCTCTATCTGTATCACTGTCTAAGTGATCTGACTAATTGTCTGGGAATCTGGGTACTAGCTTAGTATAACATGACTGCACTTTCTTATTTTCATTAAAAACTGATTTCATTTAAAAACTGTTTTATATGCTAAAATTTCTCTTTTCAAACAATTTATCAACATCTGAAAATTTTATGCAAGCTAAAGCTGAAAATATTTGTATTATTTGAATTAATCAAAGACAAACATTTAAAAAGACATTTCTAAATACTTTAAGAAAATTCTTGAGTCAAATGACTATGAAAACTTTAAATATCTATACTTTCACACTTTCTCTAAATTTACAAAATATAACTTTCTGAAAAAACTAAAACGCTTTTCAAATACAGAATCTGATTTTTTTTTCTAAATGTTATATCTTTGTTCAAAACTAATTTGTAAAACTAAAATTCATGTCTACAACCAATTTGAAAACTAGCTTTGAAATATCTTAATAATTAAAAGCAAGTATAATAAATGAGTCCATCTACCTTCAAGAAATACTATAAAAACTACCTTGAATTCTTATAAATTCGCTAAAATTCTCGATAATTCTATAAAATACTAAATAACATAACTAAGTAAATACTAAAACATATTTCTACTTATCCAGAAAATAAATCTTCTACTCTTTCTAAATCTTTCTTAAATATCCATAAAGTAAAATACTTTCCGTCTCACTATAAGCTATAATTTATATTTTTATCTCAAAATCTCATATATCATACTTCAACTAAAATCTCTTTGACTATTCTAAATTTTTCATAATTCTGCATTCAGGTCCCTACAAATTCTGAAACAGCTTTCTAAATTTACAATTCAGCCCCTGCTTGGGCAGTTTTAGAATTTGGCATTTTCACCCCTGCAGAATTAAATTCTACTTTCCAAAACTTTTTCTTTTTAATTTCCTATTATTTTGAATATAAAATCACTTATCATTTTGTTAACCAAAATCACCATTTCTTCAACATATGTATTTATGTAAAGAAAATAACCCAATACCTCAATTTTCTATACTAATTCATCTAATTATAAATGTCTCTTTTCCAATCATAAACAAAAACTTTCTACTTCCCACCAACATATAATATATATACATTCATGCTACAACTTTCACTTTAAATTTATTTTTCTCTTGTACTCAAACTTATCGAAACAACAATTACTATATATTCAAAACTAATCTACTAGTACCACCCATAACCATCTCTTCTATCCAAAATCTAATACTTTACACACACTTATTTTCAAAATACATAAATCATTATTATCTATTCTAAAAACTTTTAATATAACTCAATTAATTAAACTAATAACTTAAATCATATGAAAAACCATAAATTTAATACACTTTAATATAATATGAAATTCTCAAAACATAATCCATTCACTAATTTGGTTGCACAACTTGGTTAGCTCGGATTTGATTCCAAAATCAACGTTCCACATAGTTGGCCACATCCTTCAACGAAGAATTTATCCTTCATTATCGTAACATCATAAAGAGCTCATCACATCATATTCAATTTATAATCAACTTGAATGTTTAAAATTTCTAATATTCAACTTCATATCTTAATCCAATCAATCCTAATTAACTCCATTTCCAAACTTCTTAAACAGAATAGTTCTTGCTCTCTGATTTTTAATAAATAATCGACTTGTCAAAATGGTCTAAGATTTTATACATACCTTCTACACATACATATCTAATACCATATAAAACTTCATAGCATTCTCAGTTCATTAGGTACCTCAAAATATTCATATTTTCAGATACAAAAATTCTGTAAATAAATTTCTAGAATTGAACTCTCCCTATTTCAATATACATGATAATTCGAAATAAATTCATAAAATCACAAAACTTTCCAGATTTAAACTAGACATATACACAAACTCAGATCCCAAATTTTATAATTTTTGAAGACCTCTAGATATCTCAAATCACTTACCCAAAACTGATTTTTTGTAAAAAAACTGAATTTCCAGTAGTAAACAATAAACTTCAAAAATTCATATAAAATTGTGTCCTCAACATTTTTCAATGATCTCAACTTTGAACAAATCCTTATGATATCTATTTTAACATAAATAAATTTGAGAATAAGATTCAAAGTCAATAAATTGCAAAAATTTTCGGAATTGCTACTGTTCACAGAACCCTAAATTTCCATAATTATCATCAAAACTTAAAATTCCTTAAAACAAATCCCATAAAAATCAAGAAGAATGTGAAATACCTTTAATAATACTTCCAATTTCATCATTGTTCTTTCTTCTCTCTCTATCTTCTCTCTTTAAAAATTCTAAAACATCCAAATATCTCCTTAAATTTCAATTTTCTTACATGAAATACACAAAAATAACTTAATATTGATGGAATTATAAAAATTACCTGGTTTTCTTCTTCTCCAACAGCCCCAAAAATTCTCTCCCCTCTTTTCTCCCTTCACTCCCGTCAGTCTTCTTCTCTTCTCCCTCTCTAGATTTTTCTTCTTTTTTTTTTTGTCTTATAATTAATTGAATAAGAGAAATGGGCTGGGTATTATAAAAATAAAAATGGGCTGGGCTTCTTGTTATTAGTTCAAAGAATGGGCTATTTCATCCTATATGTGTTCTAATTGCTGAGCATATGTGCCAGATCCTCCCAAGTATTACCTAATAATTACTTAATTCTTGCGATACTAAATGTGTTCTAGTTATCGTCTCCGCAAGTTAGCCTGTCTGCCTGAAAGGCCCAACCATCGTCCCCCTTCCTCAAGTTCCGCAGGATACCTCTTCACTTGGTGTTCACTATTCTAATAATTACATGTTTTTTCTGTCACCTGGTTTCTATGTAATGGAAACAAGTTATCTACTTATAATTCGGTGGAGGAGAAGGTCAGGAATTCCTTTTGCTTGTTATATCTTAATTTCGATTGCTGCTTGTGGTTGGTCATTACACTCTGATTAGTGGTTTTAAAACTTTTATGTATTGTGTGTATTCTTGTACGAATAAATTGTGTACAATGAAATAATAAGTTTAAGCAATTTACTTCGCCATATATGCATATATTGATTCCTTTCCAATATTAATGTAAATTTTGATATACATGGCGTCATAGTTATAGCATTGTTAGTATAAATACATGTACTATTTTAGAAAGGTATACTTATAGTGATACTTTTAAAATTTTGATTAACTAATGTTACTATGTGAGACTCAAAGAGTTTTTGTGTCAAGCTTTGATACCTTTTTTTTTTTTTTTTTTGTAAGTCTAAAACTAATTTACCAATATATATCCTTATTGATATTCTTTTTTCATTTATGTTTATATTTAACATATTAGAACTATTTGAAAATCAATATTTTAACAAAATTAATATTGAAGTAATTAAATATTTAAATACTTAAAATAATTATTTATCCTAAAATTATTAAAATTAATAAATTACCTTATGAGTTATATTGTTTAAATATATATAATTTTGTAAAAGTTACATACAAATAGGTTATAAATAAATTATAAATATGTATTTCATAGAGTTAGGTGTAAGATAAATTGTTCAAATATTTTATTTAGATAAAAACTAAAATATTTGACTCTTTTTATTAAATGAAATTTTCTGATCAATCAATTTCAGGCCAAAAAAAAAAAAATAAATTGAATGATTGAATTAATAATTGAATTTAGATTTTAGCAGACCAAAACTTACTAAACCCTTACTATAGATAACCCAAATTTTATGAAATCTATGTAGATTTTGCAATTTGAAACCTTATATTACAAGGTTCATATGAGTGTCACATTAACTTATATGAGTTATGTCTGTATATATTAATTGGATGTTATGTAGTATTTTCAAAATGACAACACTAGTAATAAAATTAAAAAAATTAATATAAGTTTAATAGTGATACATTATATACACACATATATATATGCACATGCATATGCATGTATGTATGTATGTATGTATTAATGCATGTATATTTGTATGTACAGATAAAGACAAAGGATTTTAAACCTCATCAAGAGTTGTACTCCTCTCTAACTCAAACAGAAAGATCAATAGATAAAATGTACTTCTCTTTCATCACATACGATAGAAGAGAATAATAATCTCCATTTAACTAACGAACAATTTTAATGGAAGAAAAGAGATGTGTTTGGTACTTGGGGATGAATTAATTTAAACCTGCAGAAAGCGCCGGTATTTATAGGCAAACCACGGTATTCAATCGGGATGAGAAGGCTAATGCATTCATATCATCACATGCATAAGAAAATTCACCCCATTCACGCCGTAACACTTTCCTGGCCACAAAAAATTAATTCACCTTATTAATTGTGGAGACTTTCCTTTTAAAAAATTTCTCATCTAGCTATCAACTTTTTCAAACTTTGGGTACCATTTAGGTACGTTTAAAATATGTGAAGTCAATTCTCATTTAACACCTTACAAACGCCGTTGGTCAGGGTTCAAAGGATTGGCGCCTCATTAAATATATAACGAATGACCACCTTTTTTTTTTTTTTTTAACCTCCAATACTATCGTTTTCTACGTGAAGGAACTAAATATTAAAAGATTAAAGTATTAATGTTAAACTTATATAAATAAACTTAATTAAATTTAAAAAAATGGTAAACTTAATATCAATAATTAAGCACATATATTAAACCATTTATAACTTTACTTTTAATACTAGCTAATTGTCAAGTCTACGACATGAGATAGTCAATTGTTAGCCCTGCATTCTGATTGCCCTTATTCATCCTTGTCCACCGACATGCAGAATACATCAATCAACAATCATTCATTCACCAATGTTCATTTACCGAGTATATATACAACATTATTTACTTACTCGAATTGATTTAACTCTTTACCATTAGCGGATGGTTTTGGACTCAAAAACTTGCATAGTCACGTTCGAATTGTACACTTAAGTAACGAATTTATGATAAATTATAAACATATGAGTTTATGGTGGAAGAATAAGAGGTTCCTTATTCGTTTTTGCAGCTATTTTATGTAGATATATATTTTCTAGATTTAGACACAAGGATTAAAACTAGTTTAAAATTGTTTCACTCGTGTCTAGGATCCAAAATTACAAATTAATTTAAGAAATCATTCCTTAGTAATATGATGAGATTCGTCAATCCATCCTATCGTCTAAACTTAATCATGGTTTCATCAATCAAATTAAGTTTAACGGAGTAGCCCTAGATGTAGCCCGCAATGATTTTATGGATTGCACATGCCATATTTTAAGTCGTTAATAAGTTTTTCTGAGACCCCATATCGATGTAATCATTGTAATGTGACATGCATGCGAAAAATAAAGGTTGATAAAAGTGTAAAAAAGATTTTGCCAAAAGCTGTATGATGCATATGGTGGTCTCAAAGCATGCACTATGTAAATATTCTGTGGTTTTGTGTTAATGCACTAGCCTGGACTCTGGAGGAATGAAGACAAAATACTATTAATAGACGTACTTGGTGGAATTTATAGGATTTTTTTTCTATGCGTTTTATTATATATGTGATCGGGTGATATGTTCTTTATATAATGATCTTTCAAATTCTAGAAAGTTACCCTATTAGCCAACTACGTATCATCGTGACGACTTATATGTATTACGGCGTGTTTCTTAATTCAATTTATCAAGATGAAGATGAACTTTGTGTGGTATATGTTCTTCACCTAAGTTTGTCCAAAGTGGTTCCTATTGTCAGATAATTAAGAGATCATGTGACCACCATTTATTTCAATTACAACCACGTTTAGAATTTAAGAAAAAACTTTTGATAAAAGAAGTGACCAACGGCCGCTCATTTGACATTGCCATGGAGATAAAGTCGTATGTCGCTGTTTGATATGAATCATCTTTGGCTAACACGTCTGAGCTGAGTAGAATGACATGCATTCGTGGATTTCCTTTTGATTTTATTTTGATATGTATATATTATAGGGGTAACAATAATACCATCCTTGAAGTTTGTCGTTAATACAATTTTATCTCAAAAGTTTCAAAAATATACAATAGATACCTCAGTTTTAAATTTAACATAAGCTCTATACACACGCACGCGCACGTCCCTTAACTTTTAGAATGAACAACCTATTTTTGAAAAATCTTATTAATTATATATATATATATATATATCATAATATTACAAGAATTTACATTGTGATGAAAAACAAAAGTACAAATAACAATGCCAAAAATTATTATTTTCAATTAACTCAAGTTATTGAAAATATTTTGTAATCTGGACAAACCAAAAATCATAAATCTTTTAAGGTGCGTTTTTACTTAAAATATCATGATTTTTTTACTGTCAACATTATATAAGTGTTTACATAAGCTCTATGTATTTTTTGAAATTTTGAATTAGGTATTAATTTATTAAAAATTGGAGAAATATGGCATAAATATAATAATCTAAATTCAAACTGAGCTAAATGATAAATGAAACCAATCATGGATGGGTTACTGAGTTATGAAAAAAAATGGTGAATATATATATATATATATATATATATATATATATATATATGTATGTATATATGTATGTATGTATAAGACATTTTATATTTTTACACAAATTAAATTTAAAATTGAAGGATGTTATTATCTATTTATGAAATTCCAAGGCTGAAGTTTTATTGAAGAAAAACTTCGAGGATGATATTTTATTTACCTGTATATAATCTGCATGCGCATGCTATATTCTCTCTAAGATAAATTGAAACAACCATAACATTAATCTTTGAGTGGAGACCATGAGGCGATCCAGATCAATTCCTTACTGGGTTTCACTATCTCATTATGACTTTCACGAAGCTAGCTTGTACTACTACTTCCATCAAACATCGGTTTCAAACTTATAACTAAGAGTATTTTTAAGCCCACATTTAAAAGGAATCTAGCTAATTAGGGAAAAAAAAAATAACTAGGTCTCACAATTTGTTCCTAAACTTTACCAGTGAACTCCAATTATTTCTTAATTATTAGGTATGGAAAGAGAAGAGAAAGAAGGTCGGTAGGCTGATTAACAATCATATATATTTAATAACGGGATAATATAAATAATTACCGTTAAATTTTGACTTAATCTCACTTGAAAAACGACTACCCGTTTTTAATCAATAACACCTTTAAATTTATATAAACATCATCATTAAACGGTTTCGTTAAATGTGCATGGGTCTTGCTAAAGAGAGGGGATTGGCCGTTGCCGAAGAACCAGCCAAGGAGGTGGTGCTGTTGGTTCTGGGAGGTGAAGAGAGTTGACCTGGCCAAGAGTTAGGAGGCAACTAAATTAATCCAATTTTAGGATTTGAGAATTAGTTTATTATTTTCTAAATTATATTAGTAGGGGTAAAATTATTTTTTTATACTTTTGTTACCGTTGAAATTAACCGATGATGAATTTTATGCAAGTTCAAAGTGATATTGATTAAAAATGGATGGTCGAGTGATATTAAATCAAAACTTGAAAGTAGTTATTGATATTATCTCATTTAATAACTTGCAAAACAACATAATCTAACCCAATAAATTAGCTAAGAAACTTAATGCATGCAGATGTACCGGTTATGTTTCTAATAAAATCAATTAATAATTAATAATAGGGCGGAGCCAGGATGCAAAGTTTGGGGCCCAATTTATTAACTTTTTTATCTCACACGAAAATATAAAAATTAAAATGTATAACAAGAATTATTATTATAAAAAAGGGTTAAGTCCCAAAAAATCTAAATTAGAGAAAATTAACAATCTTAAAAATTCTTATAGATATATCAAAAATCAAAATAAAACTTAACCTTCTTTTAGATCTTAAAATTATTTATAATTGATTCCATACTAAATATTTTAGTAATTTTGTTCTCAATTTGAGGTTATTGTAGACAAAAGAAAAGAAAACATTATCAAAGTAGGAAAAGATCTAGAAAAGAAAGAAATGTATTATAAGAGGATAAGAAAAATATATTATTGTTAAAGTAGGAGAAGATAAAAAGAAATTAGTATTATAATAGGATAAAGAAAATATATTAATATTTAAATAAAAAAGAAAATTAAATCAGTTTTAAGTAGACAAAGAGAGAGTGTATTTCAACAATAAAGTGGAGACCATTGAACTTAAAATTTCTATTCTACTCACAATTCATATGTTGAATCAAAAGTTTTTGGAGGTTAAGTTTGGAAAAGGGAAAAGTTGAGAGAGAACGCTGGAGAAAAGTGGGGACCAATAAACATAAAATTTCTGATACGCCATTCTATAAAAATATCTAGGGAGGCCAACTTGTAAGCTTAGTACTAACACACTTGACAACTAAAATTACTTAAGAAACTTTTAAAGTTTTTTCAACACGGGACCAGGGCCACTTCTGGCTTGAATGTGGCTTCGCCCCTTATGTATTTTTTTAAAGTTATTCTTTAATACAAAATTTTATATAATTTATTAACACAAATTTATGATCATTGATCTCCTCAAATTTAATTATAAATATTAAATATCAAAAAATTATATTTAATACTACTAACTTATCAAATCTTAATTATTGAATTTTGGAATCAGTAGCTAAAAAATTGTATTTAATTTTGGATAAAAAACTTTATATCAAAAGATTCCTTCTCCACAAGACAATACAAGAAAATTTTTCGATCTCACTAAGTTGCAATATGTATGCAATTAATATATCCTGCATATTCCCTGACTTCAAAATTAATCTGCATGCATGTAAGACTTGGACGGATTATGATCAAACTCAAACCACGTAAAAATTAAATTCAAACCGATCAAGTTCTACATATTTTCATTTCATGGTGCAGCTCCAAACAATAACAATATATAATAGTAATAAATTAGTGCCATATTTGATTAATGTATCAATGAAACCCTACAATTTATACACTGATAGAGTCCACTAATTCCACTTCAATATAAGTACGCAAGAAAAATCATCAATTATGTAATTTGTTCTTTCTTTTTAAAAACCTGGATGAAGCAAAGAAATTAATTGTCATTACATGGAAAAGGATGCACTAAAGACACAAGAACCCTACCTGACCTCTCCCCAAAAAAATAATCTTTTATCTTTTTTATATTTAAAGTGTAAAATTACAAATTTTATAGTATATTATTGTTTAACTTAAAAAAAAAAAATTTCTGGGTTAAACAGATCATATCCGCACAATACGTTGAATTAAAAGTTGAATTTAGTGTCCAAAATTAAATCCAATAAATTAATAAATCGAAGACAAATATGAAATGACACAAAACATATCTACTATGACCCGTTGCCAGATAACAGCGGAATGACTTAGATGACAACGTGTTTCTTAATTCAGTTTATCAAGATCATGAACTTTTTGTGGTCTGTATTCTTCACGTACGTTTGTAAAAGTTAATCTAGTTATCTTGTGACCACCATTTCTTGATGAACATTGTGGTACATATTCTTCTGGTAAGTTTGTCAAAGGGGATCTAATCATCATGTGACCACCGTTTCTTTCAATTTCAAGCACGATTAGAATTTAAGGAAAAAGCTTTTGATAGAAGAAGTGATTAATAATGGTCAGACATTTGAGATTGCCGTAGAGATAAAGTCGCATGTTACTCTTCGACACAGATGTTCTTTGGCTACGTGCCTATTTTATAAACTATAACACGTTTTGGGACTATATTGATCATGCATATGTGGGTTTCTTTGATTTTATTTTTAACTTGTATACATCAATTCCTGCGTGCGCATGATATATTCCCTCTAAATCAAATAATAAACAACCACATCTTTCAGTGCACATGGTGAGTCGATCATGGATATGAATTCCTTGACCGCTACTTCGATCAAGCATATAATTGTGCTTTGGACCATTCAAAACTTATTAAAAAGTAGTGCTATTTAGTCCCCACTATTGGTCTCAATAGCCACATCTTTTATATGATTAAGGATAAATTTATAATTTTAGAATTTATATTTACTTTTAAGTTTCAAACTAGATTAGAAAAATGATTACAATTCACATAACTAATGGATTTCAACTTAATTTTATTAATATCTGTGTCTTTCATAAATAAAGTTTCTAAAAATTGATATTAAAATCCTAAAGGATATCCTATAATTTGTATTAGTGATTGAATTCTAATAATTCAAATTAAAAGGTAGGGGATATTAGCTTCCATAGGAGCTGTTATGAAGAAAATTGGCTGCTATGCACATAGAAAAAAAAAAGGTGAAAAACAATATGTCTTGATTATGAGAGATGGTTGTTTTACATAGAAGAAGAAATTAAAAAGGTGAGAGGCAATCGGATATGTGGAGGAGGTTTGTATTTGATCAAAGTAAATGATATATCTTAAATACACATATACCTTATTTGTTACTTATAATTACTCCTTAATTTTACTAGAATTTTTAGTTTCAATTTTATAACTTTAAGTTTTAATGCAGTGATTTTAGACAACTATAGTTTTTGAAAGTATATAATTTGTAACATATTGGACATAAACTTAAAATCAAATTATTTTTAAGGTATTTTTTAACTCAAAAAGTCACAGAACTTTTACTGTCGCATTGCATGTGTCATATCACAAATGTGTCAATACGAACTCTATAAATTTGCATAAAATTTTTGGATTAGGTATTATTTATAAAAAAAGAAAAAATGGAAAAAAAGTGTCAAATTCTTAACAATGATATTTAGACATTTCACACACACACATATATATTGAATTTAAGGTAAAGGTCTCAAATCTTATTTCATATTTAAATGAGAGCTCAAGAAGATATTGTTATTTCCCTTCGATTAATCTGAATGTAAGAGGCTGGCTGCTGATCATGATCAAACATAAACCACTTGACAATTACATTTACACCAATCGAGTTCTACACATTTTCATTTCATGGAACAGCTCCAAAAGAATTAGCAATAGATAATAATAAATTAGTGCCATTATGATCCTACTATAATGAAACTCTGTCAATTATACTACGAAAAAGTGCATTAATTACACTTCACTATTTACTTAAGAAAAATCAAATTTGTATCCTTTTTTATTTAATTTTTCTTTCTTTTCTAAAACTTGATGAAGCAAAAGAAATCATCATTAAAATTTGGAAATTTAGGGATGCACTTCAAAGAGACACCGCATTTACCTCTCAAAATAAAATCTAAAATATATATACAGCCATTAAAACCTAAAAGACAAAGAAATTAAGATAAAAACTAAAAAAATAAATAGAAAGTTATTATTGATTATTCTAAACATCTATTTTAACTAGATTTATTTGTTGGATGAAGAGGATTGATGCCTTCACCCAACCAACTAGGTTTTTGAGATGGCAATTAATTCCTCAACAAATAACTTCATCTTGAAAATCTTATAAGAAGTCTCTAACAATAATCAACCTAAATAGATTTTTAATTTCAAAAGCCTCATTATGTTGATAAATAGTCAATATTTCATGACTCCTGGGGATTCTACTATTTATAACAACTTCTCTCTGACCTATAGTATCGAGAGAACAATAAGTGACCCATCTGTGACTCAACAGGAGAGGAGATTAAACTCTCTCTAACAAGTGAGGAAACACAACTTATGGGTCTTGAAGAATACCAATGGGATGAATTTGAAGGAAGTTATCGGTGTATATAGGCACACCATAGCCGCTAATTTGGTCGTAAGTTTCATGCCTTCACGTGCATAAGTCCAACATTCTCATTAATCCAATTAACGCCTGAACACTTATAATATGATCTTAAAGATTAATTTAATTAATTACCATGTACTTAATAACTACTGTTGATGTTGAAAATCGGTCGACCTCCAGCTCACCAGTAAAATTTATATTTATTGTGGAAGATCTAACTCAGCCAGAAGGCAATGGTAGAAAATGTGTAGAAGGATGGTGAAAGTGAGGGTTTTCAGGCCATGTGTTTGTCAAGATGGCTGTTGTGTTTTGGTCAACTGAAGCTCCAATGGTTTAAATGATCTACACATAAAGAGAAAACAAGGGCTTAGAGGCGCCGGTGGTATTGCCGACGATAATCTTCTGACGCTCAAGTCAGAGATTAAATATAGAGTAAAATATCTTGTCGACTGGGGAGAGACAAGAAAGGGAGAGAGAGGGGTGTAGAGTTTTTTGGGGAGTTAGAGAATTCCAAACCTTGATTTGAAGCAAATGAGCCTATTTATAGGAGTAATACTTTTACAGGTGTTACCATCCATGGTGTAGAAGTGGCACCTCACCTCATTGTATGCAAAGGAGCTAGTGATGATAGCTGGAGCAATGGAGACTCTTGGGGGATAGGAATCTTATTCAAGAGCCACCCGAATAGAAGCCTATATGGAGTCTTGTACCTCCAATATTTTATTAATTTTTATGGAATTTGGGAGATAATCATTAAACTCAAGAGGGACAGCTTATAATAAATATTTTTTTTCTGACATTGACGGCTTTGATTTGAGAACTTGTGCCATGCAATATCTTTGGCAGTGAAACTGGGAGTCATGTCCTTCATCGACCAAGCAAGGCGTTTGTTATATAATTATTTGGTCAATTAGAAATTCTCAATAAAAGGAGTAATGATAAAGTCTTCGTCAACCAGACCAACAATGAATGATCCTTTATTCTGAGAGTTATGCTGCCATGTAGGATAAAAGTCACATTTATTCCAATTAATGTAGAAGAAAAAATTATATCTCTTGATGATGTGGCTTGAAAAATTAATCTCATTGGTTGTCCTAATTTTGCAAAGTTCAAAGCCATATTAGCAGAGCGGAGAGTAGTGTGATTCTCCAATTAGCCATCACTTTGCTTATACCATCTAAAACTTTCCAATTCGAATTTTAACTTCTAATCCATTAAGGAAAGCTTCATAACCCTTTCAAATATCCCTTTGCATGAGAGTCGTTCCAAGTCTGGTTGAATTGATTCTTGAATGTGGTGAGCATATTCAGTCCGCTTCGCCGCTTTCCTTGATCGAGAATAACTATTATGTTAATTTATACATATTGATTTCAATCTGTTTTAAACATTAACTCCTGTTTGACATGCAATGCTCATAGCAAAAGCATTAAGAAATAAATTATTTCAAAAATTACCCTAAAACTGCATCACTCGAGGTTTCCCTTAGACAACTTAACCATTGTTAACCCTCATTATAAGTATAAGAAAATGGTTTGACCAAAAAATATTATTGCACAAACCAACTTCATTCATATAATCTGATCTGACATATTCTCATTAGATAAGTACTGAACTTCGTTACTAATAAAGACTTGTTCTATGTAATGGAACAAGTTACCTCTACTTATAATTCGGTGGAGGAGGTCTGGAATTTCTTTTGCCTGTTATATCTTAATTTCGGTTACTTGTGATTGGATCATTCCACTCTGATTACTGGTTTTAAAATTTTTATGTATTGTGTGTATTCTACTACAAATAAATTGTGTACAATGAAATAATAAATTTAAGCGATTGGCTATATATGTATATATTGATTCCGTTCCAATATTAATGTAAATTTTGATATACATGGTGTCATACTTATATCATTGTAAGTACAAATACATGCAGTATTTTAGAAAGGTATACTTACAGTGATACTCTTAAAATTTTAATTAATAATGTTAGACTCAAATATTTTTTGAATTGAACTTTGATACCATTTTTTTTAAAAAAAAAGATAAAAACCAAAACTAATGTACCAATATCCTTATTGATTTTTTTTTCGTCTATGTTTTTATTTAACATATTAGAACTATTTAAAAATCAATAGTTTAACAAAATTAACATTGAAGTAATTAAATATTTAAATACTTCAAATATTGATTATTCATCATAAAATTGTTAAAATTAATAATTATCTTACGAGTTATATTGTTTAAATATATATAGTTTTGTAAAAATTATACAAATTGGTCATAAATAAATTTTAAGAATATAATTTAGAGAGTTAGGTGCAAGATAAATTGATAAAATATTTTATTTAGATAAAAACTAAAATATTTGACACTTTTATTAAATGAAATTTTCTGATAAATCGCTATCAAGCAAAAAAAAAAAGAATTATTAAAAATCATTGAATTTAGATTTTAGCAGACCAAAAATTGCAGACTAACCCCTTAGTATAATCAACCCAAATTTTATGATGTTTATATAAATTTTGCATTTTGAAACCTTAGAGTACAAAGTTCATATGAGTGTCATGACATCAACTTATATGAGTTATGTTTGTATAAGCTGGATGTTGTGTAGTAATTTCAAAATAATTAACAACAATAGTACTAAAATTTGTAAAAATTAAGATAAGTTTAACATGATACGTTAGATATAGATATATAAATATATATGCACGTACACCTAAGTATGCATGGACAAATACAAATTAAAGGATTTTAAACCTCAAGAGTTGTACTACTCTCTTAACTCAATTAGAAAGATCAATAGACAAGATGTGCTTCTCTTGCATCACGTAGGATAGAAGAGAATAATTATCTCCGTTTAACTAGCGAACAATTTTAATGAAAGAAGAGAGATGTGTTTGCTACTTGGGAATGGATTTAAAGCAAGGAAGAATGGGTTTTTATAGAAAAACCACCGTATTCAATTTGGTTGAGAAGACTAATGTATTCACGTCATCACATGCATACAGAAAATTCACCCCATTAACACCGTAACACTTTCTAATTGGTCACAAAAGTTAATTCACTTGTATTAATTGTGGTGACTTTCCTTTCCAAAATTTTGTTATCTACCTATCAACTTTTTCAAACTTTGGGAACCACTTAGTGCGTTTAAAATATGTGAAGTCAATTTCTCATTTTACTCTTACTAAACATGCTTGGTCAGGGTTTCAAAGGAGTGGCGCCTCATTACATATATACCCAATGAGTACTCCAATACTATATCATTGCCTAGGGGAAGAAATTAAGTATTACAGGTTTAAAAATACTATTAAATGTGTTAAGCTTACATGAACAATCTTAATTAAAGTTTTCGAAAAGTGGTAAACTTATATTAATAATTTAGCGCCTATATTATACGACATAAAACTTTACTTATAGTACTAGCTAATTGTCAAGTCTACAATATGAGATAGTCAATTGTTAGCCTTGCATTCTGATTGCTGTTATTCATCCTAATCCACCTCCATGCGGAAGACATCAATCAGCTATCATTCATTCAGCAGTGTTCATTGACCAAGTATATATACATCACTATTTACTTATTCCAAATAATCTGAATCTTTACCATCAACAGATGGTTCTGGACTCAGAAACTTGTATAATCACGTTCGAACTGTAATCTTAAGAAACGAATTTATGATAAATTATAAACATATGAGTTTATGGTGGAAGAATAAGAGGTTCCTTAGTCGTTTTGCAGCTATCTCTATAGATATTTTTTTTTTCTAGATTTAGACACGAGGATTAAAACTAGTTTAAAATTGTTTCACTCATGTCTAGGATCCAAGCTTACAACTCAATTTAAGATATATATCATTCTTAGTAATATGATGAGATTTTTCAACCCATCCTATCGTGTAAACTTAGTCATGGTTTTATCAAATATAAGTTATCATCTCAAAAAAAAAAAAAAAAAAAAAAAGAGAAACAAATTAAGTTTAGACGGAGTAGCTCTAGATGTAGCCCACAAAGAATTTATGGATTACACATGCCATATTTCAATTCGTTAGGTTTTTCAGATACCCCATATCGATGAAATGTGACATGCATGCAAAAAATAAAGGTTGATAAAAGAGAAAAGATTTTGCCAAAAGCTGTATAATGCATATGGTGGTCTCAAAGCATGCACTTTGTAAATGTTCTTTAATTTTTGTTTTAATGCACTAGCCTGGACTCTGAAGGAATGATGTTGATAGTTACGTACTTGGTGGATCACCATTTGTTTCAATTACAAGCACGTTTAGAATTTAAGAAAAAACTTTTGATGAAAGAATTGATCAAAGGCCACTCATTTGACATTGCCATATTGGAGATAAGTCGCATGTCACTGTTTGATATGAATCATCTTTGGCTACTCTATAAACTATAACACGCCTGAGCTGAGTAGAATGACCTGCATTTGTGGATTTTCCTTCGATTTTATTTTTGATTTGTGTATATTATAGGGGTAAAATAAAGTAGCAATGCGAAGCATGACTTGGAGATAAGGGACAGACACTTAGTGCATATTACGTTTAACATGCTTTTAGGAAAAATTATGTAGAAAAATAAGAGAATTGGTTCACCAACATGCATGCATGGTAAAATAGGATAGATTCATAGTTGCTACACATGTAGCATTTAGGTTTAATATTCTGGAGCTTTATTTCTTTCGTTGCCGCCATTAGGGTATGTACGAGGCAGCAGCTGTGATTCGAGGTGGGCTGCGAGTGCTTGAAACATTTACACATGTTTGAAAATAAATTGAACATGTAAGCCGTGAACTACATATTCGATTAATATATATAATATAGCAAGACACAGACATTGAATTCATGATGAATATCAGGCATAATAATAGCCCACAAAGAATTTATGGATTACACATGCCATATTTCAATTCGTTAAGTTTTTCAGATACCCCAAATCGATGTAATATGACATGCATGCGAAAAATAAAGGTTGATAAAAGAGAAAAGACTTTGCCAAAAGCTGTATAATGCATATGGTGGCCTCCAAGCATGCACTTTGTAAATGTTCTTTGATTTGTTTTAATGCACTAGCCTGGACTATGAAGGAATGATGTTGATAGTTACGTACTTGGTGGATCACCATTTATTTCAACTACAAACACGTTTAGAATTTAAGAAAAAACTTTTGATGAAAGAATTGATCAAAGGCCACTCGTTTGACATTGCCATGTTGGAGATAAGTCGCATGTCACTGTTTGATATGAATTCTCTTTGGCTACTCTATAAACTGAACGACATGCATTTGTGGATTTTCCTTCGATTTTATTTTTGATTTGTATATATTATAGGGGTAAAAGAAAGTAGCAATGCGAAGCATGACTCGGAGATAAGGAACACAAACTTAGTGCATATTACGTTTAACATGCTTTTAGGAAAAATTATGTAGAAAAATAGGAGAATTGGTTCACCAACATGCATGCATGGTAAAAATAGGATAGATTCATAGTTGCTACACGTAGCATTTAGGTTTAATATTCTAGAGCTTTATTTTTCTTTCGTTGCGGCCATTAGGGTATGTACAAGGTAGCGGCTATGATTCGAGGTGGGCAGCTAGTGCTTGAAACATTTACACATGTTTGAAAATAAATTGAACATGTAAGCCATAAACTACATATTTGATTAATATATATAATATTGCAAGACATAGACATTGAATTCATGATGAATATCAGGCATAATAAGCATGTGAAGATTCCTTTAAACAAATGGAAATATGTAGGAAGGCTTAGCGTCAGCTACAAAACTTAGTGAGACTATTATTGAATTCATGAAATAAAAGCTGAAACATATCGAGAATAGGTCAAACATAACAGCAATACACATGCTAAATTGGTAAGCATAGCGAAGGCAAATAAAGTTTAATAATTCAGATATGTCAATTGCTACATTGAACTTGTCAAGCATAGTAAGAGCGTTTAAAATACTTTCACATGGTAAGGACGTAAAGCATCGTGGAGGACCGCATGTCAAACCCCATAAAACAATCCGAAGACGGAGCAAATAGGATGATACTTGCAAGAAAGCTTGCTGAAACTTGTCTAAAACAACGTCACATATATATGTCAAATAAATTCCAATACGTATAGAGAAGCATGTAATATGTACAATATGTGGTGCACTTAAGCATGCTACCGACTCCCAAAACTTTATGTGATTTGCTGGAACTTATCAAAATACTTTGGAAAAATTAAAAGGGTAAGAAAAAAAGCATGTCAGCAAATGGAAACTTGAAACTAAGACAACTTAGCTTGCTGTAAACGATGCAATACATAAGAGATTTCTGTGTAATCTGAATACAAAAACAATGATGCTGAGATATGTAGACCCAGTCGAAAGAGATGGGAGGACATGTAATCTGTCGTATATAATATTGCATAAGGTATATTAAACCTTTATAACACTTGCTGAAAACTTGTTAAAAAAAGTGGTCCATGCAAACAAGTAAAAGAATTAAGGATCCAAATTAAATGAGATGGAAGTATAGGAAGCTTTAGTGTTGAATATAAAATACGTTGAGCACACACTAAACAAGTTTTAAAACACTTTAATATTTAAATATGATGGAGACATAGAGCGACAAGCATGTTAAGCACGAAGATTTATCATGCATGGTGGAGGCACTTAGCTTTTTTTTTTTTTTTTTTTTAATTGCGAAAACACGATATTGAACCTGCCTTTGAGCAGCCAGCATGCTAACCATGATATAGACAAAATAAATAAGCATGGAGGTGTATGTGAAACACAAAAAATTTAGACAGATGAAACCTGAAAACGAAGGAGATATATTGTGGTTCATGGTTGTGTAATCGAAGTGCTGCTTGAGGAAGGCGAAGGGAGAGGCAGCTGGGCGAGCGGCGAGGGCGAGAGGATGTCCTACTATGAATATGATTGTTACGGATCGCTTCCGCTGCGCACAATAACAATTTTTCAACAAATGGGCCACCATATATGGAGCAAGTATCGAGCCCAAAAGACTAGTCTATTAGGTGGAGGAACTCTTCCTATATATAAGCCCCATGACCTTCCCTTAACCAATCAATGTGGGACTCCCAAATGAGGATTATCCAAATGGGATCCTCCTGCAACAATCCCCCTCCTCAGACAAGGCCTCGGCGGGTGGAGGCGCCATCCTTGTCTGAACCACCAACGATAATCCTCCACAAAGACAAGGCCCCGGTGGACATCAACACCATCCTTGTCTGAACCAAACGAGTCCACACATTGCTGTCTTGGGTTGGCTCTGATACCACTTGTTACGGATCGCTTCCGCTTGCGCACAACAATAATTTTACAACAAATGGGCCACCATATATGGAGCAAGTATCCAGCCCAAAAGACTAGTCTATTAGGTGGAGGAACTCCTCCTATATATAAGCCCCATGTCCTTCCCTTAACCAATCAATGTGGGACTCCCAAATGAGGATTATCCAAATGGGATCCTCCTGCAACAATAATTCCTACTTTGAATATAACTTAGACTTTCCCTAAACCTACACATGAATTAAAACTTCTATTTCTAATCTAATTCCAAACACTTAAGCTTTGTCTAATTTCCTCGTCATAAAGATTAATTTATCATGCACTTTATAGTTATTTTCCTCGTCAGATTTACTCAGTTCGCTTCACTGTATCTTTTTCAACCTTTGTCTGCGACGTGTAAGATATGAGCAAAGTGAATTCATATTTTACACCTTAAAAAGATGCTTAGATTTTCAAATGCCCTCAAGGTTTCATCCTTCAACAAACTAGTGGTCTAGTCCTCCGGTCCTTATTTCATGGAATTGAAGCACAAGGAAAATTAAGTGTTGTAAAGAAGAGCCGCACACACACTCACAAGTAGCTTATCGCGGAATTAATCTAGGAGATTAAGAGCACACCTAAACAAAGTAAAAATAAAGAAACACAAGAACACAAGGCTTTATACTGGTTCAAATCACAATATGTGATCTTACTTCCAGTTGTTAGTAATGATCAATCCACTATAGTAAAAAATAAGAGATACAAGAGTGTTTACAGGGGCAACTAGAAGAAATAAGAAATTTAGTTTCTTTCTCTCCAAGAAACTCCCAATCTCTCTAAATCTTAAAACTCTTTTTCTTTTTCTTTTTTTTTAACTCTCTCAGAACTTATTTTACACTGAAAACACGTCTCTTATTTATACTCCAGGGCATATAGGTCAATTTCTTGCGTACCAAGTAATCCTGTTTTGACCACGAAACAAGCTCGCACTCCTGTGCCAAGTCCAAATGCATATGCAAACCCAGAATCTGTGCTCCTGCACCAAGTTACTCACGCTCCTTCACCAATCCACTGTCCTGCGCGATGAGCTTCATGCGGGTGTGCCAATCTTCTGTCTCTGCATGTTTGACGTTGCATTTGATGCACACTTGACGCTTCGGCGCCACTTCAGCTCCCTACCTGTGCGACTTCTCTGCCTGCATTACACAAGTTGAGCCATAGACTTCACATTAAGAATGAAAGACGTATAACATGGTCCAATTTTTAGTGCATTAGCCAAATGCTAGTCGCCTTTCCAAATAATGTATCAAATTAACTATAAAATATTCCTTCTAATTAAGAAAAAAGATTATATGCAATGGACAAGGAATACTTTAACCATTACAAAAGGATGTTGACATGTTGCATGCGCCATTTTTATTGCGGGAGTGGTACCGCTGTGGCACCCGCGGAGGTGGTTGGGTTTGCGGGCGAGGAAGCTCTCTATAAAAGGCGTGCACTATGAGTCTCTTCCTCACAAGACAGTTTATCAGGAAAGAAAAATATATAATAAGAGTGATGAGTGACATAATAGCCGATAATTGGAAAGAGCTCAGTGGAGAGAGCAACTGGGAGGGTATGTTGGACTCTCCCAGCGCTGATCTCCGGAGCTATATAATTCACTACGGTGAAAGGGTTCAGGCCATCTATGACGCGTTCAATGGCGTAACAGAGACTAAGATGTATGGATTTCCTCGATGTAAACCAGAAGATCTCTTCTCTGATGTTGGCCTAGTAAATGGCAATCCATACAACTATACTGTGACCACCTATTTTTATGCATTGTCAGAATTTGACATACTTGGTTTTCTTCTCGCTGGCAAGTCTGCCTGGATCGGTTACGTGGCAGTGGCCACAGATGAAGGCAAGGCTGCATTAGGAAGGAGAGACATTTTGGTTTCCTGGAGAGGAACCGAGTTGACACAGGAGTGGATTAAAGATTTTGAGTTCTGGCTTACCCCAGCTTCTGACATACTTGGTGACTACTACGTTGATGGTGCTGAGGTGCACTATGGCTTCCATTCCATCTACACAAAATCAGACTCAAACTCCACGTACAATAAGTCTAGTGCCAGAGACCAGGTAACTTTTTATCGAGCATTACGCATGATAAGGCCTAAAAATTAAAGTTAAACCCAAATCTATAAAATTAGGCTTTTAAAAAGTGATAATTTAACAACACCATTAAATATACCTGAGATATAATGAAAAATAAATAAATAGGTTGTCTTAATGAGTGCCTTTTACCCCAAAAAGTGTATGTTTTCATTATGATAATTATTAAATCAACTAAAATTATATTTTTTATCGCAAAACTTGTCAAACACAATAAAATATTTAATTTTGTATAAAATTTAAAGTTGTTTAATGATTAATGTACGTAATTGGAATACACGATTAAGTTTTTTGAACTAGCAAATTAAAATCACAACTTTAACATTTATAATCAAGTAATCTGTACTATCATGATGTTTGTTATCATGATCATAATATATATGCAGGTTTTGAAAGAGGTTGGGACACTGGTGGATAAGTACAAGGATGAGGAAATTAGTATAACCGTAACTGGCCACAGCCTCGGCTCATCGCTTGCGACATTGAACGCAGTGGACATAGTTGCCAATGGATATAACAAGCCAACAGGATCAGACACTGCATGCATGGTCACAGCCTTCGTGTTTGCGAGTCCCCATGTTGGAAACTCAGACTTCAAAACTGCGGTTGATGGACTCAGCAATCTCCATCTCTTGCGCGTTAGAAACGCTCGAGATGTTGTTCCTTGTCTTCCACCCATCGGCTACGTTGATGTGGGAAAGGAGTTGGAAATTGACACTACCAAGTCACAGTTCGAGAGGACTGACATTACTTCCGTTGAAACTCTGTTTTCAGTTTGGCATAATTTAGAAAATTATCTCCATGGAGTTGCAGGGTCAAAAGGGAGTGATCCTTTTGATACGTTAGCAGTTCCTCGTAGTATTGCACTCGTGAACAAAGGGTTAAATATTTTATTAAAGGAGTATGGTATACCACCTCAATGGTGGGTTGTGAAGAACAAGAGCATGATTCAATCGGAGGATGGCTCTTGGGAGATGAACGAATATGTGCCAGATGCTCCTAGTATCTAATAATGATTATGGGAAAGTAATAGATTCTACTAAATAAGGTCAGTCACTAGATTGCATGACCACTATTAATAATAAAGAGTTGATCTCTGCAATATTTAAGAATAAATCCCCACTGCTTACGGTTCAGCGGAGGAGTCAGCTCGGGGTATGTCCCTTGCTGATTAGAGCTTTGTTTTCACTGCTGTGTTGCTGCTTTGCTCTTGACTAGCTGGGTCATTGTTGGCCTCGGTCCAGTTTTCTAGTAGTTTTTATTATGTGTATCGTGTTGTGTGTATTCTGTTATTACTAATAAATAAATAATCTATACTTAAATTGTGCAGTTGGCAATTTATGGATTCGAATTAAGTGATTAAAACAACCGTTTTAACAGGTTATTATTACTCATCGTCTGAAACCCTTTGTGTTCTCAATACATACCTTGTATTCACGCTTAAGATTTTAAGACTTCCAATAAGGCACCATGGTTCATGCAGGGACGGAGACAGGAATTATTTCTAGAGGGACGAAATTAAACAGTAATAAAACTAGATAAATTAATATAAGTAAAATATAATTGTAAATTTAGAGAAAGTAGCTTATAATATTTTCATTCAACATTTGGAAGTATAAATTCAAGTTTATCATATCAAAAGCAACTTATTTTTAAAAAGAAAATAATAAAACAAATTAATGAGTGATGATGGAAAGAAAATAAAGAATTTTGTTTTATAAACAAGAATCGAAATAGCAACTTATATATATATATATAACAATGTGCATTCATAATTAATTGAAAGGAAATAAAAAAAATAGCTTAATTTTTTTTCTTTGGCCTGGCCTATGCTGGCTCCGTCCTGGATGCATGCGAAGTTATCTGTTACTTGAAAACTTTGCACACGGACTCAATTGATTATCAAGAATTAAGTACAGATCAAGTAGTAGAAAAATCGGAATACCTCACTATGATTGAGAAAAAAAATTGTTGTAAATATTCATGTTGCTAAAAGTTTATACACACACACCCACACACACAAATATATATATGCATACACACACATTTAATTTGTTGAGTTTGTCTTCAATAGAGTGATGATCTAGAGAATAATTAAGGTAAACCTAAATGGTATTTATACTTTCTTCGGGTTAATGGTTCACTTCTAATTATGTGTATAAATGTGTGTGTGTGTCTACATACATACATACATACACACACACACACAAACATTTAATTTATTGAGTTTGTCTTCAATAGTGTGATGATCAAGAGAATAATTAAGGTAAACATAAGTGGTATTTAATTTCTTCGGGTTAATGGTTCACTTCTCCCAATTATGTGTATAAATGTGTGTTTGTGTGTGTCTCTGCATGCATACATACATACATAGGTATATATATAACACAAATTTTTAATATAAAATTTTGGCATAAATTTATGATTTTTTATCACACTAAATCTAATTATTGAAATTTAAAGTTAAAAAGTTATATTTAATATTTTTAATTCATCAATCATCATAACTATTAGATTTTATGAATGGATTATTATAAATTTGTATATAGTTTTTTGTCAAGACATTTGAATAAAAAAAGTCACTTTCATGTGTGCATATATATATATATATATATATATGTGTGTGTGTGTAAGTGTGCGCGCCCGAAAAATAGATGATATATAATTCTGAGTGGCATGCTGTACAAGATAGCTTATATAGCGTAGATATTCAAACAATAACTATTAGCTAGCTGGTATAAAAATATTGATCAAAAGTGCTTGCGGCCGTTCATATATGCGAGCTACTTTTCTGGAGAATAGATGAACTCAAGGATAAAGAATGGGCCCATGGGATAATGCCAAAAAAAATTTTTGGCCGTGCTTAACTGTTTAAATTGGAGAAGATGCTTTACAAGTGGATGAAAGATGACTATCAATAAAATGTCAAGACGCGGAAAGCCGAAAGTGGATGTATCATTAATTAATTGTGCTTACAGGTCCTGGATGCGGGCTGGTCCAAACCGCGTACTAATTGTAGTACTTGTATTGGACACTAAGAGTCAGAACTCTTAAAAGTAAGATGTGTTTAATTTGGTCCCAATGATGACCGCCATAACTGAACAAAAGATCCCACTTTCCCTCCATATAAGAAAAATGGACTTTGAACAATATTTCTAAATCTTTCTCATTGTTTATAACTAACTTCAAAATCTAACCTAAATTCAGACTTCAAGATCTCTTAAGACTTCTTTGAAGTGAATTTTCTAGTCATCACACTTAGGAGGATTGCAGCTATCCATACATTTGGTGCTCTTTGGGATGTCTTTATCAGGTAGTTTTGAGAATCACTAATGATGACATTTACTGTACCATTGGCATTTGTGGAATTCAGTTACTTTATGCTTTGGAAAAAGTTAATCTCACCACACCATGATGAAGTTGTCATCAAGCTAACATTTTCATGGAAAGAGTCACCAACAGCAAATATATTATTCGTGTTGGGTTACAATTGCTATGCTATAATTTTGTCGGAGACGAGCGTTGCCTATGTATTACTACAGGACAATGTACTCTTCCAATAATCGTCCTAATTTTTAGGAAGCGGCTGAGGTGACATAGCACTTTGACATGGTCATCAATGTAAAAATTAATCTAAATAAAAGGCTCATACAAAGTCAACTCAAGACTCAGAGCTGCTACCAAAGCCTATACAGCACCAAATTTGGCTTTCCCATGCAAGTCCCACGCAAAAGCACAACACAGTCGCATTCGCATGCACTAATATTTTTCTTATCCAACTCAAATTAATTTCTTGTTATCGACTATGAGAGGAAAACATGCAAAGCCCAGTGAGGTTTTCTTGCTGCAGAGGTGTGGCATTTGAGAATCGAGACCAAACCTCATGTGGATTCTTTTGCTATCATCACAGATTCATAGCAGCAGAAGATGAACCCCGTGCAGTCAGCAAGACCAAGGCAACTCCTCCAAAGTGGTCCCTTGTTCGGTTCCATTTCCAATATCTATGAGCCGAGCCAGTAGCCACTTCTGTGATCTTGACCTTGATTTAGAGGGCAATTATCACTAACTATCTCTGAGTTTTTGTGAATTCATCATTCACATATGAAGTTTCTCATTTTTAGTCAAGCATTCCCTCAATCTTCTAGAAATGCATCACAAACTATCCTTATTGAATAATAATTCGGTTACTTTACATTTTTATAAGTCTATTTTACCCCTTAATTAGATAATGACAAAATATCCTTCTAAAGCTTAAAAATTATTACTAATATAATAATTGAGAAAAAATACAAAAAAAAATTGATAAAAATAAAGTTCTTTAAACATGGTTTGGTGCTGTTGCTAGGGCGGATCTATTGGAGGGCTAACCTGGACTATACCAAGAAAAAAACCAAGTCAATATAAATATATTACTAAAATAAAAAATATAAATTATTTATCTTAGATCATATTCATCATTTAAAGCTAACTCCAAACTTCAATAAAACTCTCTTTTCTAGCCCCTTTATATTAAATTTTGTTTTGTCTTGTCTTAATTTCTTACATTAAGTCATAAAATTAACAACATTTTAATATTCAAAACTCAAATTTCTTTGTAGAAGGTAAAAGCTCATATGTTTGAGAATATAGTTAAGTATTTTAATACTATATGATCTAAATTTTTAAAATATTTATTTACTTTATAAATAATTTATTATATATGATCTAAACTTATATATATATATATATATATATATAGACACATAGACACACACGTGCAGTTATTAAAGGAGGTTAGAAAACAGGTGGATATGTATAAAGATGAGGAAATTTGTGTAACTATAACTGGCCACAGCCTGGGCTCATGAGCGCAGTTGACATAGTTGCCTAAGGATTTAGTCAGCCACAGGATCCGACACCGCATGCATGGTCACAGCCTTCATGTTTTTGCGAGTCCCCTTGTTAGAAACTTAGCCTTGAATGCTGCGTTTAAAGAACTCAGCAATCTCCATCTCTTGCGTGTTAAGAACCTTTGGGATATTGTTACTTCTCCTCCACCCTTTATCTCTTACTTTCATGTGGGAGAAGAGTTGGTCGTTAAAACTAAACGAGAAGCAAGATATTGACACCGAAACTCGTCTGTCAGTTAATCATAATTTAGAACATTATCTCCGTGGAGTTGCAGGGCCAAAACCAAATTTTGAGTTCGTAGTCCCTCGTGATTACAAACTCCTGAACAAAAGGTTAGATATTTTATTAAAGAATTACAATATTCCACTTCAATGGTGGATTGTGAAGAGCAAGGACATGATTCAATTGGAGGATGGCACTTGGGAGGTGAAGCCATATAAGCCAGATCCTCCCAGTGCCCAAAAATAATTAATTATGTGAAATACTACTAAATAAGGTCATTAACTAGATTGTACGACCACTAATAATAAAGAGTTGATCTCCGTAATATTAAGAATAAATAAGCCCTCTGCTTATAGTCCAGCGGAGGAGTCAGCTGGGGGAGTGTGTCCTGGCTGATTGGAGATTTGTTTTCACTGGTGTGTTGCTGGGACTAGCTAGGTCATTGGTTCAGTATCTGTTTCTCACGCCCGTTATTAGTCTTTGCTGGCCTCGGTCCAGTTTGCTTGTGGTTTAAATTATGTGTATTGTGTTGTACGTCTTCTGCCATTAATAATAAATAAATAATCTCTATTTAAATATTTGAATTGTCCTGTTGGCAGTTATTTATGGACTAAACCAATTATTTATGATTAAAAAAAAAACCATTTTGAGATGTTACTACTCATCATCTAAATCCTTTGTGTTCTCAGTTCCTTGAATCGCGCTTAAGATTTTAAAACTTGCAATAAACATCAGGCATGCAAGTCGTGAAGTTACAAGAAACTTTAAAAATTTTGCCCGTGGACTCAAGTAGCGAACACTTACTAGTTAATTACCAGGGAACGGGGAGATTGGAAGAGCTCAATCTGATAAAGAAAATAAATATTAATTGATTGCAAATCTCTCATGGTGATCGCTAAAAGTTTTCTATATTTATACACTGATTTATTGAATGTCTTCGATAGAATGATGATCAATAAAATAATATTTAAGTTAACATGAAGTAGTGTTTTCTCCTAGTTATATGTTTCAATCCTTCATCAAATTTTGATAATATCGAGGAAAAATCCATAAGACAAACTATAAGAATATATAGTTCTTATTCGATGTATGTCTAGTCTTATATTTTGAGCTTCCGTGCAGGGTCTATATGTATTTAGCCACGATCATATAATTATATTATATGTATAAAGAAACCAACACCACATAGAGTGCCAGTAGAGCTTTAGCATATGTAGTCTTTTTTTTTTTTTTTGGTGACATATATATTCCAAACTTTCTCGTATTGATAAAACAAGAAGCTTTTAATCTCCTACAGTAATCAAAGAGCTTAATTATAATAATGTCTTAGAGAATATACGAGACTTATTAATTATCTCCTATAGTAAAGTAGGAATTTGCTGGTATAAGATTTTAAAACACTGGAAACAAGAAAAATACTGGATAAAATTTTTTTCCTGCATCATAGTATCATAAAAATTTGAAAATTCAATCGTCAATATTCTTGGCTTGCAAGAGGAAATAATAGAAATATTGATTTAGCTTCAATCTGTTAGTGTCAATGTAAAAAGTGGCATGCATGTGCAATGCATGTAACTAAAATTTATTTTTGTCAATTTGTGATAAAAACATGTATGATATTCTTTTTTCTAATGCATTATAAGATATTTATTTTAGGAAAAGATTTAATTATTGGAATGCTTTTGATACTTAACCTAATTGGCTTAGTATTTTAGTTGATTACAATTTCCTATTTGGATTAGGATAATGTGATATGCTTTCCTATAGTTTATCTAATCATCCTATTTAGTTTTGTAGGACTTTTAGGATGATTAGGATTGTTGATTACATGAATAATATAGCTGTTCACGAAAGCTATATAAAGTGAAGCACTCAAGGCTTAAAAAAAGTGCAGATAGAACAGTGTATGTGCGGAAACATGGAGAGCACTTGAGTGTCTTTGTTTTTCATGATTTTTATTATAAAATCTTTATGATTGAGTTAGTTTAGACAGTGTATGACTCATGTGCGTTGAGTATATGCATAGATCTGATTTGTGAGAGTTATTGAGTCATGTAAGCTTAAGATATTTGAGTGATTACATGATTCTGTAACAGTTATCGTGGTTAAGTCTGACTAAACCGTTGTAGTTAAGTCCGACGTGTTTAAGAAGTGCAACATCAAAAAAGTGTATGAAGGACTTTGACCGTGATCGAGGGTGATCAAGTTTGCATAGATTAAGTTAGCGAGTGAGCGGGTGGCTACTACTGTAAAGAGTCCTAAATCGAGTGTAAACTCATACAGCATAGTAAATTGCAACTCTTGTTGCCCGTGGATATATGATGGTTGATAGCCGAACCACGTAAAATTTTCTATTTTGTTATTCTTAACTGTTTCAATTACGTCTGTGTTAACTATCCATACACTGCAAAAACTAACAATTGGTATCAGAGTGCGTTTACTAACATGCAAGTGTAGATCAAGCTTTTCTTTTGCAGGTATGGAAGGACTACAGAATGGAAGTTCAGTCATTCGACCACCATTGCTCGAGGATGGAAATTCATCTATTGGAAGGTTAAAATGAAGATTTTCTTGAAATCCCTTGATAATAGAGTTTGGACCAACGTTGTTCATGGATGGACACCACTAACGAAGACCAATGAAGTTGGACGACAAGTTGAGAAACCTGAAAATGAATGGACTGAAGTCGAATATAGACTGTCAAGCTGAAATTCTAAAGGAAGTAATGCCATCTTTAGCACTGTCAACATTCAACAATTTGGGTAGATCTCAAAGTACATAACCACAAAGCAAGCATGGCTTATTCTTGGGGTAAAGCATAAAAGTATAGAGAAGGTAAAAGATTCTAAATTACTTACCTTGACTTCAAAATTTGAAAATCTTACTATGCATGAAGACGAAACTATAAGTGATTTTCATACTAGACTCTGTGAAATAACTAATGCTGCTTACATACTAGGTGATGAATATTCTGAGGCTAAATTTATAGGAAAGATCCTTAGATCTTTACCAGATAAATTTCAGCCTAAAGCGACAGCCATTGAAGAAAGCAATAACGTGAAGACTGTGAAGGTTGATGAACTACTTGGTTCTCTTCAAGCGTATGAGATGGGGCTGAAGTCAAGAAAGAAGGAAAAGAGCATTGCTTTTTCTGCCGCTTCAAAAAAGAAAGAATGTGATGATTCCGATGATGAGCAGATTGCGTATTTGATAAAGAACTTTGTCAAATATATGAAGAAGATTCTCAAGAAGAAAAATCCTGAGAAAGCATAGAAAGTAAAGAGCTTTGATGCAAAGAAGTTTCTCAAAGAACCAGTCAAGAAGATTCAAGAAAAATCTGATAAGAAAGACCAAGTGTAACAACCCAGTTCCCCGTAGGGTCTCGCAGTTGCACTCAACGTATTGTCCGCTTTGAAACCCGTTATGAACCACGAGAGCCTTTAAGGTGGAGGTCCCAGGTTCGAGTGGGGGACGCGCTACTGGGTGCAGTCTGTGCAGCCTGTAATGGGCCGGTGGCCCAGTTGAGACAAAACCGTGAGGGGTATGGGGGGCCCACCCAGCTTCCAAAGCGGACAATACGTTGAGTGCAACTACGGGACCCTACAGGGAACTGGGTTGTAACAATAAATGCGTGTTTATTGTGACAACCCAGTTCCCTGTAGGGTCCCACAGTTGCACTCAATGTATTGTCCTCTTTGGGCCTGGCTTTGATACCACCCTCAAGGTTTTGTCTCAACTGGGCCACCGGCCCATTACAGGCTGCACAGACTACACCCAGGAGCGCGTCCCCCACTTGAACCTGGGACCTCCACTTTAAAGGCTCCCGCGGTTCATAACAGGTACCATTCGAGCTAGTAGCTCCTGGGTGCAGTCTGTGTAGCCTGTAACGGGCCAGTGGCCCAATTGAGACAAAACCTTGAGGGTGTTATCAGAGCCAGGCCCAAAGAGGACAATACGTTGAGTGCAACTGCGGGACCTTATGGGGAACTGGGTTGTCACACCAAGTACAATGCTTCAAATGTAAAGATTTGGACATATACAACCTAAGTGTCCAAACTACAAAAGAAGGATGGATAAAGGCTTGTGTGTAACCTGGAGTGATAACTTAAAAACAGATTCTGATGATGGAGAACATTCAAGTAACTTTGTTGCATTTGTTGGTAATGTGTCTGATAAAGGCAAAGTAGTCGTATCTAACATAACTGAGCAGAACAAATCAATTAGTGATGAAACAGTTGCAGAGGAGGCACCGATTATCATGAAGAACTTTAACTTGCTTATAATGCACTTTATGAAACATGGGAAAAACAAAAAGCTCAAATCAATAATCTACAGAAAGAGAGAGAAATTCTTGGATGTGAGAATGCATATGTTGAAGACTACATGAGTAAACTGGAGATAGTTGTGAACCAGAAAACTGAAGAGATTGAGAAACTCAAATCTAAACTTGTAGAGGCTCATAAGTGCATTGATGAACTTAAAATTGGTTCAGCTTGACTGGATCAAGTTTTAAGGCTCGGAATAAAAAACACAAATAAGCATGGCTTAAGATTCGATGAAGGTAATATTACTTCAACTTCCAAATAGTTTTTTATTAAAGCTTCAAGTAACATTTCAAGTTCAAGCTCAAATGCTAGCTCTCAAAACTCAAAAGGTAACTATGTCTTTGTCTCAACTATGAGTTCCTTTAAGTCAAGCCCAGAAAAGGTAACCAAATATGTTCCTACTTGTTATTTTTGTGGTGTAAAAGGTCACATCAGACCTAGATGTTATAAGCTATTGAGTCTATTGCATAAGAAATCTAAATAGTTTAGACAGTTACCAAAGACTCGACCAGTTTGGGTTAAGAAACAGGTAACTGCGTGCAATGTTGCATTTACTACTTTAAAATGCACAGCTAATAATTTTTGGTATTTTGACAGTGGATGCTCAAGACACATGACAAGGAACAAGAACTTCTTGAAAGACAGCAATCTTGTAAGGAAAGGACCGTTATGTTTGGTGATGGAGTTAAAATCAAAGTGCTAGGTAAAGGTACTTTGTGTGATGAAGGTTTTCCTAATTAAGTTAGAAAATGTTTTATTTGTCGAAGGGTTGAAAGCTAATTTAATCAATATTAGCCAAATTTGTGATGACCAATTTGAGGTAAATTTTACAAAAAATAGATACATGGTTTTAAACAAACATGGAAATTGCATTCTTGAAGAAACATGATCAAATGACAATTGCTATTTGTTGACAAACATTAATGCATTTTCTGCCAAAATATCAGATTTAGAGTTATGGCACCAAAAGCTAAGACACATAAACTATAAGGACTTAGTCAAGTTAACTAAGACTGGAGCACTTAAGGGTGTTCCTACTCTTGATGACAAACCAAATGGTGTTTGTGAACCATGTCAGTTAGGGAAACAAATAAGAGGATCACATAGCTCTAACACACACCTTAGCACCTCTAAGATTCTAGATTTGTTACATATGGACCTTATGGGACTCATGTAAATTGAGAGCATTATGGGAAAGAGGTATGTTTTTGTTGTTGTTGATAACTTTTTCAGATTCACTTGGGTTGATTTCATTCGTGAAAAATCTAATGCATTTGAAGTTTTCATGAACTTATGTGTTAAACTTGAGAATGAACAAAATATGAACATTGGTATAATTGTAAAAATTCGAAGCAATCATGGGAAAGAATTCGAAAATGTTTTCTATGTAGATTTTTGTAAATTTCATGGTATATCTCATGAATTTTCAACACCAAAGATACCTGAACAAAATGGAGTGGTAGAGCAGAAGAACATGACTTTACAAGAGATAGTAAGGGTCATGTTGAACAGCAAAAAGCTAACAAAAAGGCTATGGGCAGAAGCTATCAGCACAACATGCTATATCTCCAATATGGTGTTCTTGAGACCTGAAACAACACAAACCCCCTATGAAATTCTGAAAGGAAGGAAACCTAACCTCAAATATTTTCATGTTTTTCGTTGCAGGTGCTTTATCCTGAATGATAGGGAACAGTTGGGCAAGTTTGATGCCAAGAGCGATGAAGGAGTTTTCGTTGGATACTTAACCAATAGCAAGGCTTATCGTGTTTATAAGTTGAGAATCGAAACTATTATGAATCAGCCAATGTGATATTTGATGATATTGATGATTTCTCTGTTTATTCGCAGGAAAAAAGATTATTAGTTTGATGAAGGATGCAGATGATACAAAAGATTCGAACTTAGCTGCTACAGATTACAAAACAAAATCAGTTACGACTGATACAACCAGTGTAGTTATCTCAGACAAAACTGAATCAATAGACAATACTGATCTAGACAAAAATTAAATAAGAGATGTTAGTATTAGAAAAGATCCTTCTATATGGATCCAAAAAGCACATCTCACAACTTCAATCATTAGAAGTCCAGAAAGCACAATGAAAATGATAAGCAAGGTGAGAAATATGGTAAGTCATATTTGTTATGTCTCTTTAATAAAGCCAAAGTATGTCAATAAAGCTTTAAAAGAATATGTTTGGATAAATGCAATGCAAGAATAATTGAATCAGTTTGAAAGAAACAAAGTATTGGTCTTAGTTCCTAGACCAAAAGATGCAAATGTTATAGGAGCTAAATGGATCTTTAAAAACAAAACTAATGAAAATGGGCAAGTCATTAGAAACAAAGCTAGATTAGTTGCACAAAATTACACTCAAATTGAAGGAATTGATTTTGAAGAAACTTTTGCACCTGTTACCAGACTTGAATCTGTTAGGTTGCTACTTCTTATTACATGCTTCTTGAACTTTAAATTGTTTCAAATAGATGTGAAAACAACCTTATTGAATGGCTATCTTAATAAAGAGGCTTATGTTGAACAGCATAAGGGATTTATTGATCCTAAACATCCAAATTTGTGTATAAGCTCTATAAAGCATTGTATGGTTTGAAACAAGCACTGCAAAAAAAAGGGCCTATTGTGATGATCAAAATTTGTCTCTATAAGTATAATATGTGTCGCTAAATCAATTTTGTGACTAAAAATATGTCACTACATATTTGTCACTTTTGCCCCTGTCACAAAAGGGTATAGAGACAATTTTAAGTTCGTCACAACAATTTAGTGACAATCATAATTTATTTCTTTATATTGGTCGCTAATGCTTCTTTATAGCAACAAATACATGTTAATCAATAGTAGAGACACAATTACCAATTGTCACTATAAATACAAGTTGTGACAAATTTATTTGTCATAAAGTCATTATTAGTGACTAATGAATTTGTCACAAATTTATCTATAGGGACTATTACATTTGTCACAAAATAATATGCAGTGACTATAATATAAGTCACAAAAATAAATATAAAGACTATTAAATTTGTCACAAAATTATTTTAATTACTAGTAAATTAGTCCCAATAACTTTAGGTACCTATTAAATTTGTCAAAAATTTAGAGTTAGTGACAATAATTACTGTCACAAATTCATTTTTAGTGACTATTTAAATTGTCCTAACTATGTTTAGTGACTATATATTAAATCAGTCACGATGTCATATGAAGTTTCTATCATTTATATGCCAAAACTATGTTGAGAGACTAAACAGTTGTCACAATAATCTCTTTAGAGACTATTAAATGTGTCATAAATATATTTTCATTTAATAAGAAAAGTCGCAATTTACTTGTATTGGTAGTGAAATTTGTCACTATATTTGTAACCATTTTTCTATTTCGTGTATCTATAATAACAAGAATAATATGTGGCTCAAAAAACTATTTTAAATACAAAATTCAAAGCTTCGCAAGTGTCTAACATAATAAAAAATTAAAGTAAATAACAATGGTGTCAAATATCTAGTGAATAATATAAATAAAAATAAAAATCTCCCAAAAGCTTCAAATTTTCAACTTAAGCAAACCTAATATATCTAATAATAAAAGTTCCAAATGCATTTAATTATTTTGACCTCGAACGAAATTCATAAGTTCTTGAACATTAGATTTCACTTGAGCTGATTCATCTCCAAGATTCTTCACGTGCTCTTCTGCAACTTCTCTTTGTTTTCGTTCATCTTCCCACATCTTCAAAAGTTTAGTACGTGAAGGTTGTGGACCATAAATATCAACACGTCGTATGCCCATGCCAAAAGTATAAATACAAGATCTTCCATCCTCACCCATAACTTCAGTAAAAATTTTATCCTTTGATTGATCAGGTTGGCTACTCATACGCTCAGTCATTTCCTTCTACAAGTGATACATAATTATTAACATAATATGTTTAACATAATGCCATCACAAGAAATTTTAGTTAATGTTAAACTTAACTGAAGACTAAAATTAAATAATACAATCAATATTCAAGTGAAATTAATTATTAATAATAAATAGGAACTTACAATTGTATATATAATACTAATAGCATCAAATGCTTTAATATTAATAAACAATGAAAATTGAAAGTTAAAACCTTAAAATCGCTATTTAGATATTAGTAAAAAGTTTCATATTTAAAGTTGTAATTTGTGCAAATCATAAAATATTTAATTATTCCTATTGATAATCTATTATCTACGTACATTTTCATATTATATTGTATAAATTCCAATGAGTTGCATATAACACAAACTACTTGCAAAACATATCATATCATATCATTTAAAATCACCATATATAATAAAAATGTAAGATGAGCCCTATAACTTACAATTAGTTCTGCAGAAGTTGAATCTATAGCGCTTTTATCTTTCTTTGTATGAGTGACCATGAACATTGTTATCTTATCTGGCTCTTTACCTTCTGGATCTTGGGATTGCTATCACAAAATAGGATTATTAGCATATGTATATATAACCGAAATTATTAAGAAATAGTTAAATAGGAAGATTACCAATTCATCTCTGACTCTTGCAAAACTTTTTGTTCCTGAGGTATGACTTGATGTGAGCTTTGAACGATTGGTCTTACTTATTGTAGCTCGACGCTATAACAAGTAAAAACATGAAAATATTATTAAAAATAATTTATCGTGAAAAGAAGCATTATTTTGTCTCCAAAAAAAATTATTTAAATACATACTTGTCCTTTCTCAGACTCCCAAAAATCAATCAACCATTTCCACTGGTCCTCCCCTACTTCATCTTTAAGATGGGTCAGCATCTCCTCATCATTTTTTGTTTTTGTTGTGTTGTATTTCTCCTTCAATGTGAATTTCCTATTACGCCACTGATGAGCTAATTTGTCATTTAGCCATTTTGAAATAGCATCCCAATCGGTTGTGAATTTTTTCTGTAACAATTTAAAAAAAAATTAATCGTAACACTTATTTAATATTTATGAGAAGTTAGTGAACTTAAAGTACCTTTATTATGATGTTCATGTGATCTTTATCCTTTTCTGGTGCAAGTCTCCAATCTGCACAATTAAGTGGCATTATAGAAGAATCACGTGCAATATAACCAATATATTGTCCTAGCTGCTTAGCACCATCTCCTATAGGTTGTCCATAACAGTTCAAATTCACTCGAATGGGATCTACTTGATTATGTATTGATTGTAATCTAGTAGGTCCACGAACCTGTTTAGAAGCAGTGGAAGCACCTGTTAACATTAATGTAATTAATATTATCATTTAACCATATAAATTAGTTAGTAGCCGTTGTGAATGTTTAACATACCAGGACTGTTTTCACCATTGCCACTTTCACCATTTTCTCTCTCACCATTTAATTGCTCAATTTGAATGTTTTGAGTTTCTAGGAATAATAAAAATTCATTAGTAAATAATAAAATTAAAAAAATAAATTATTAGTCTTTTACTTACCAACATGAGCTTGAATTTCATTGGCAGATTGGTTTTGTGATTGTTCACTTGTGAAGGGAGTAGTACAAAAGACTCTTCCATAATCACCTTTGTTTTGTCGATCAGATCGCTTTCGTTTAGTCATGATCTGCTATAAGCTTTTAATTTAGATTGAACTATACATTTAATTTAAATAGTCTAAGCAGATGCATTAACTCTCTAATAGAACTATACATTTAGAAAAAGTTAAATTAAGGTTATTATAATAACATTTATCCCATTAACATGCTCACCAACTGAAGTTCACTTTAACTTTATTCTTATTAAGATCTGTATACATTATACTTATTTAAAAAAAATATGTCTATATAGACTGATTAAATTATAATATTGAGGCATCAAAAACATACCATGGACTTCTTTCCAATAGCTTCCTTGTGCATTAGAGCTTATCCAAAAACATATATCTGCTAAATATTTTTAGAAGATCCCAAAGATGAATCTGTATAATAAATAAGCAACTATAATTATAAATATATTTGTGGCTTCTAAAAGATTTAAATAATTATATTTCAAAACAAGAATAACAATAACCACCTGACCTATCCGATTGTCAATCTAATACACATAAAGAATATGCATTTATGGATAAAAAATGGTAATAACAAAATAAAGCAAAAAGAAAACAAATAATGCATTTAATTTTATTTGTCAGTGTACTATCCTAAGCAAAAAAACAAGTAATAGAAGAGACAAAAAAATAAATTTAAACAGTTGAAATTGTATTAACTCAATAATAAGTTTAAATTATCCGTTTAAACAAAAAGCTAAAATATAAAGCAATGAATTTATGAAAGAGTTCATTCATATTGTCATCAATCCAACTCTAACTCTTCACTCCAGCTTTCTGATTCATCTTGTATAACTGCTAGAGGCATGTCAATCACTATTCTAGGCACATTTTCTCTAGCCAAACTAACTTCATCAATGTTGTCCCCAAGTCCTTGTAATCTATGGCTGCTAAATGATTCATTGTCCACTACTACATCTTCATCATTTGCCTTCCCATTCTCATCCATTTGAAACAAGTCTCTCGGTTTTGTAATGATAGCAACATGCCACCCTATGTCAACAACATCTTCTACATAAAACACTTGGACCACTTGAGATGCAAGAACAAATGACTCCTCAGTATTCAATAAGCAATTAAGATTCACAAGTGTGAAACCTAACTCATCCTTTTTAATGCCCCTTGTAGAATTTCCATCAACCCAGTCACACTCAAAAAGAGCAACTTTTCTTTTCTCATCATAATAGTCTAACACAATGACATCCTTTAACTACCCAAAGTATGTAACATATCCTGAAATTGGACTTCGGTCTTTAACACTAGCAAAACTTGATGTTTTCGCTATAACAACCACACCACTATTTTGTGTCTTCCTTTTTTTGTCAATCTTTTTAGTTCGAAACCTAAATCTATTTGTCTTGTACTTTTGAAATTTTGATGCTATTTTGTTAGGTCCTTGGGACAACCACATAAGATCATCGGTTAGACGATGATCACCTTGTGTAGCTAATCGCACTGCCTGTTTCATCAGTTTACAAAAGTTAGTGAATTTTTATATATGTGTGTGTGTGTGTGTGTGTGTCCAAATTTGAAATTAGTACCTCAGTTTTAAACCATTTTGCAAAATTCTTAGTATGGGTTCGAGAAATGTCAATTTGTCGTGCACGACGATTTTCATTTTTGACAATCTGAAGATGTTGTCTGCCAAGCGTACATTGTGATTAATAACCTAGATCATTCATATTATAAAGCAAAAAATTAAGGTAAAAATATACTAGAAAACTTACTCAATAAATGGTGCAACTTCATCGCAATTAGACAACACATATCTATATGCTTGCTCCAAAATGTGTGGATCTAAGATTACTAACTTTACTTCCCCCATTCCATCACCAATTTTTTTGAAAATTTGATAACTTCTCTCCTACATCACCATCTTCATCCTCATTATAATCATTTCTAGATGGTCGATTGAATCTTGTTTCTATATTAACTAAATAATAGAAGCAAAATGTTAAGCACTCATCAGCAAGAAACCCTTCTACTATAGAACCTTCTGGATGACACTTATTCCGTACATATGACTTTAAGGTATGCAGATACCTATAACACATAGATATTTCATTTGTTAGTTTAACATTTTTCAATATGCATAATTGTTAATATTAAAAGTATTCATAGTATATACAAATACCTTTCAATTGGATACATCTATCGATATTGCACAGGCCCAGCAACTTTTGCCTCATAAGCTAAGTGAATGGGTAAATGCATCATTATATCAAAGAAGGATGGTGGAAATATGCGTTCGAGATGACAAAGTGTTAGAGCTACTCGAGAGTTAAGTTGATTATACTAATCCACTGAGCCAACTTTAGAGCATAATTCTCTAAAAAAGTTGCACAACTCAATTAACACTAACGTAACATTTTTAGGCAAAGCTCTTCTTGAAGCCAAAGGGAGAAGTTGTTGCATTAATATATGGCAATCATGACTTTTCAATCTAGAAGTTTTTTGTTGTTTAAGATTCACACATTTTGAGATATTTGCTGAGTAACCATCAGGAGCTTTCACATTTGATAAGACTCTACAAAAGATGTCTTTTTCATTTCGAGTCATTGTGAAAGAAGCTGGAGGTAAGAAAGTTTTTCCTCTAACAACCCTAGGATGTAAAGATGATCTCGTACCCATGTCTTTCATATCAAGACGTGCTTTTAAGTTATCTTTCGATCTTCCCTCAATATTCAGTAATGTCCCAATGATGCTGTCACAAATATTTTTTTCAATATGCATGACATCTAAATTGTGACGTACAAGGTTATGTTGCCAATATGGGAGCATAAAGAAAATACTCTTTTTCTTCCAAGTTACACTATCAGTGTCATCTCGTTTTCGTTTAGAACTACTATTGCCTATTTTGTTTTTCCCATATGTCATACTAATTGAGCTCATCTCTTCCCATATGTCAGTCCCAGTCAATGGAGTTGGAGCATTACCATCCAAGAAACGTTGATGGCCTAAATAACAAAATTTACGCCAATGTTTTAGCCTACGGTAAACAGTGTTCTTATTACAATAAGGACAAGCAAAACAACCTTTAGTACACCATCCTGACAAGTTGGCATATGTTGGAAAGTCACTAATAGTCCACAATAATGCAGCATGCATATTAAAATTCTCATTCGTTACAGCATCAAATGTTCTTACACCATTCTCCCATAGTTCCTTTAACTCATCTATTAAAGGTTGTAAATAGACATCAATATCGTTTCCAGGAGCATAAGGACCAGGAATAAGCAATGTCATAATAAATTTGGGTTTCTTCATGCACATCCATGGTGGCAAATTGTAAATCATTAAGATCACAGGCCACGTACTATGGGCTAAACTCATTGTTCCAAACGGGTTGAAACCATCACTTACTAACCCTAATCTAACATTGCGAGGATCTACAGCAAAGCTTGGGTAACGTTGATCAAAGCTTTTCCAAGCTTCTAAATCGCAGGATGTCTTAACATACCATCCTTAACACAATCCCTTGCATGCCATTGCATAAATGATGCTATTTTATATGACATAAAATATCTTTCAAGCCTAGGTATAAGAGGAAAGTGCCGTAAAATCTTAGCGGGAATCTTACGACTAGTATCAGACTCTTCAGTGACATGTTTCCAACGAGAAGTACCACACACAGAACATTCAGAAGCTTAGGCTTTATCTTTCCAGTATAACATGCAATCATTAGGACGAGCATCAATTTTTTTATACCCAAGACCTAAATCAATGATTATTTTCTTTGTCTGATAGAATGAATTAGGTAAGGTCTCGCCTTCAGGTAGTGCCTCTTTGAATAACTTAAGTAACATTGTTACAGCTTTATCAGTCAACCCATTTAGACACTTAATATGGATAATCGAACAATGAATGAGAGTTTTGTAAATTTCTTACAGCCTGGGTACAATTCTTGCTCGGCATCTTTCAATAATTTGAAAAATGTCTCAGCATCATGATTTGGAACCTCATTATGTTCAGGTGCCATATCGTCAAAGGCATCAAGACCACCACCGACATCATTATCAGCAAAACCGCACCATGTAGCATCCCATGCATATCATCTAATTGATCTTCAAATTCATTTTTTGTATTTTCATCTATCAACTCAAGCTCACCATGGTATATCCATACATTCCCAAGGTACCCAATGTCTACCCCATTGCATATCATATGTTCCTTAACAATATCTCTATCATGACGATACACGCTGTTGCAATTTTTACACGGACATTTGATTCTTCCACTTGGAGCATTAGTAAAAGCAAAGTCTAGGAATTGAGTCACACCCGATACAAATGTTTGGCTCACTCTTGATGCATGAATCCAACTCTTATCCATAAGATGATTGAATTCAAAGGTATATGATTGTGAGTTCAGCTGAAAAAATACCAATTTGTGAGCAATTTGTGGAATAAAATTAGGGGAAGATGATAAATAATGACTCTAAATTGGTGTTAATTGATTGAATTATTTTTATTAAGATATAGCATGACTGTGCATAGAGCATGCATATTTACATGTCTAAGAAGCTCAAATTCCATTAAGTTTTTTAATTAAAATGTATAAAAATTTAAATATTTAATTCAAATTTTAATTTTAATAAATAAAATTTACTATCAATATTTAATTAACTATTTTTATTTATTCAATTGAATAGCTAAGTTATCAAAATATTATTGGATTATTAAATGAAATACAATTTTAATAAGGGTATTTAACATGCTCTTTATCTATCTTAATAAGCCTTTTAATCTAATATTTAGTTGGAAGTTTTTAAATATTAAACAGTTGATCGAGTATCACTAATTTATCATACATTAATTTATTTCAAATTAAATATGTTTATCATTAAATCAATCCATGTTTTATTAATTATAAATGTAGCTTCTTCATATATTATTTGTTAATAAATAAAAATTGAATTAAAAAATAATTTATAAAATATTTTTAAATCTTTAATTATATGTAAGATGCTTAAAACAATTTTTACAATTTTTAATATATTTATTTTGATGTTTTCATGAAATTATTACCTTCTACATCGTGTAGTAATTAATTTTCTCTTTTAAGATTTATAATTGATGTATGAGGCACTATGGTTTCTACTAAAACAAAGGTCAGTAAAGAAGTCTGGTGGGCATCAACTTAGACAACTATGCAAACATGAATTCTATATGCATGATTTTCATTGTTTACGGCCACATAATGCTTTGCCTCTCCCATAGACAAAAATATGCCTTGAAAAGTTCATTAATAAGAGCAAGGCACTAAGTATCCCACATCAATTGGTTCCTAAAGCTATGGACCTTAAATATATGTAATATTTCAAGAAATAAACTAGCTCACACAAGATACTATATGAAAATCTAATTATTTTTGCTAACAGTTCAATAAAAACTAAGTTACATAACATAAAATCATTACAAGCATAACCAACTGAAAGTAGCATACGGTAGATTCATGGTAAAGAAACCATCAAACAAGTATCACATATTTCTAATTCATAAATATAAAAAATAATATTGACCAAGCAAATATGTTTTCACAAAAAAGAATGAAATTTCAATATCTCTTAAAGAATGTACCTTGGCTTTCTTATGATGAACTTCCAAGTATCAATAAGACCTTTGGAGAAAATAATTGCCTAAATAGTTGGACCAATTTCGAAATATGAACCTAAAAATAAAAAAGAAATTTACTAAATCCATTAGTGAAAATGATTTTCAATATGATTATATTTCTACTGTTTACCACAAAGATAGCGCTTTGCCTCCCTCGTACGTTGTAATTGGAGAACAAAACTTTAAATTTAATAAAAATTAATAAATTTAAGAGCAATTGAAATTTTATTAAATCGTTCATTTAATATAAATATTAAAAATATTTAAAAAAAGTTAATTATTATTTCAATTATTTGTCAAATTAAATATGTTATTATTTAAAGTTCACAATTAAATAATAATTAACAAATATAAACAATAACTTTAACCATTACGTCACATGTGCACATTAAACTTTAAACAAAATTAAACTTTGAAAAGCCCCCTGAAAAATTAATCTTTCATTAACAATTAAATAGAGAAAGTAAAATTAAGCATAAGTTAAACAAGGAAGCACAAACTAAACTGTACTCAAGCTACAATGCTGGTTTCCATAGTCATTTTTATAAATCAGCAGATAATTAATTTACGAAAAAGATTATTAGCGTTTTACTCCATGCAATGTTGAACTCCTGCATTTTGAAAATATTTCTTAATTCTAAAGGCAGTTTGAGTATCTTTTTTAATTTAAAAAAAATTGATGCTGTAAGTTTTGGTTTGGTTTGACCATTTTCATTGTCCAAGGACTAATTTAACTACTCTATGAATATTTATTTGTTTAAAAAAAGTCCTCAAATATTTATACATTATTCTATCAATTTTTTGGACATTGGAAAGTGTCTGAAATGTTATTCTACCATTTATATTGATTTTCCTTATTAATAAATTATTTAATTTAAGTTATATATATATATATATATATATATATATATCTAACAAGTTTAGAAGCTAGGTGTTCAAACACTTATTACACGTGTGAGAAGTCTCGCCCTAATAATAATAACCTATATAGAATCGGTCCATGCATATTTTTTACAAATAAAAAAACCAATGAAGAAAATAAATCTTGTTAGATAATCCACTTAGCCTACTTTCCAGCTTATTTTCTCTTATAAATAATTAATAAATTAATCTTTCATTAAAAAATGCTTCTCATACCGTGATTTTAACTTCAATTTGGCATTTAAACAAACACTTGGAAGTCAATGAAAGATAAACAATCTCCAATAATGAGTGTTATACATAACAAACTACAAAATCAATTCAACATACACAATCATTGAATCATAATAAGATCCAAATTATTACTAATCGAAAATATAATCAAATTAATTAACAAAAATTAGTTCTTTAATAAAATATAGACTTGTTTTGAGGAAGGTTGAAAACTGTGTTGGCTGTAAAACGTATAAAATAAAATATATAAGAATTTTCATTGAGTAAAACTGTCAAACAATCAAAACAATCTAAAAACGGACAGTTGATTACCTGGAGTAATTTTCAATATGTTTGCAAGAGGGGCTGGCAGTGAAGCGTGAAGTCAAAGTGCGGCTACTTAGACGAAAGAAATAAGAAGCGTGATTAGAAGAGTTATTTGATTGTGATGGGATTCAAGAACGTGTAATTGGCTATAAAACGTATAAAAATAAAATATATAAGAATTTTCATTGAGTAAAACTGTCAAACAATCAAACAATCTAGAAACGGACAGTTGATTACTTGGAGTAATTTTCAATATGTTTGCAAGAGGGGCTGGCAGTGAAGTCAAAGTGCGGCTACTTAGACGAAGGAAATAAGAAGCGTGATTAGAAGAGTTATTTGATTGTGATGGGATTCAAGTTTCGCTGCGAGGGAGTAGTTAGCAAAATAACTAATTTTTTATCATTGATTTGGCGATAAATTTAGGAATCCTAACAGGAAATAAATTTTATATTGTGATATAAGAAGAATACTGTTAAGGAAAAAAGAAGATACTTGCTGTGTTTAAAAAAAAAATTTGCGACTAATACTAATGTATATTAAAATTTTATATTATTTAGAGACAAAATAATATAGTCACAATTGGTAAATTTATGATTTTTTTTATTTTTTGTGACAGATTTAGTGACTATTATAAAAAAATTGTCTCTAATTAAGTAAAAATTATGGCGGGAATTTAAGCGCCAAAATTATTAAGTCCCTCTTGTGATTGTTATAATTATATGTCTCAATAATTTATTTATAGGGACATAATTTACAATTAGTCACAAAGAATTTGTCCCTATATGTGACTTTTTTTGTAGTGAAGCTCGTAGAGCTTGGTATGAGAGATTAACTAGCTTCTTGATTCAAAGAGGCTACACTAGAGGAAGTAATGATAAAACTTTATTCATTAAACATGCTTCAACTTATTTTATTATTGCTCAAGTGTATGTTAATGATATTGTCTTTATTTCCACAAACAAAGTCAAAGCTAATGAGTTTATTGAGCTAATGCAAAGCGAATTCGAGATGAGTATGGTAAGTGAGTTGAATTTCTTTCTTGGTTTACAAGTGAAGCAATTAAAATTTGAATATTTATTTCACAATCAAAGTATGCTAAAAACTTGGTAAAGAAATTTGAACTAGACAATGTAAAGGCACTTAGAACTCCTATGAGTACAAACATCAAGCTAACAAAAGAGAATACAGGTAATGATGTTGATTCAAGCCTTTACAGGAGCATGATTGGAAGTCTATTATACCTGATAGCAAGCAAACTAGATATCAGTTTCAGTGTTAGCTTATGTCCTCATTTTTAGTCATGTCCGAAAAAACTACATTTATCAATAGTGAAGAGAATTATCATGTATGTTCATGGACATCTAATTTTGGAATATGGTTTACTAAAGATGCAAATACATGTCTTACAGGTTATAGTGATTTAGATTGGGCAAGTAACATAGATGATAGGAAAAGCACTTCAGGTGGTTGCTTTTACCTAGGCAATAACCTGGTTTCTTGGCATAGCAAGAAATAAAACAGCATTTCTTTATCCATAGTAGAGGCTGAATATATAGCTATTGGAAGCTGCTACACTCAGTTACTTCGGATGAAACAAATGATAAGTGACTATGGTATTAATCAAGACTCAATAACTTTGTTTTGTGATAACAGTGGCGCGATTATATCTCAAAAAATCTAGTCCAACATTCCAGAACTAAGCACATTGATAAAAGGCATCATTTTATTAGAGAGCTTGTTGAATCCAAAACAATCCACTTTGAACATATCTGTACCGAGAAATTAACTAGCTGAATTGTTTACTAAAGCACTTGATGCATTGAGATTTGAAAAACTGAGAAAAGCCATAAGCATTTGTCAGTTATTTGCATAAAAACTGTGTTTAGTTATGCTATTTATATCTGCAACATCATTAGTCAATTTTTCAACTTAAGCATGATTGAGTTGCTTTGATTATTTAAAGTTACTGGTAATTTAATGTCAAAATTAGAGAGGGTTACCAGTTATGATATGTGAAAGCTAGCCTTAGAGAGTAGCTTCAATATATCTAGGAAATATGTTGAGCCAACCCACTCTAATGGAAGAGGGTTACCTCATTTCATGTGTGAAAGCTACTAGTTTTATAGCAATAATTCTTGTTGAGATTAATATTTGTGTGTATAATAAATGTGCTCATGTTGACCATTCAACAGAATTGAATGTTAAGATAATAAAAATTGATGTTGATATACGTGTTTAATCAGCTCTTATACATGCTTGGTTTTAAAATGACTTTATGAAGCTCAGATATTTCAGTTATGTAAAGTTTAATTGTTTTCAGTTATGTGAAGTATAACTTCTGACCAGTGCTTCATGCCTGAATCTGTTTTATTTTCTTATTTTTTGATGCCGTTTTGGGAAAGATTGTTCAGTGGCAGGAACATATTGGTGATTTTATAATATTTCAAATTACCTTATTTAATGAAGATTTTCAAAAATTATTTTGGAAATTACCATAATTAGTAGATATATACAGATTTTCTCTTTCATGGAATTTAATCCTTTTGGAAAATGAACTTTATTCAAATTTAAATTTCTGAAATCTGGATTGGATTGGGATTTTGTGCTGGTTATATCACACTGGGTTATTAACTCTTGAATATGTGAATTCTATACATGTTTTATCTCTTCATTAAACCCTAAAATCACAGCAAAGCTTTTTTCCTTTCTCTTCAACTGCCATAGCCAAACGCAAAGCAACAACTCAATCTTCATCAACTGAACCCGAAACTACTAGCTCATCTTTATCATCTGACTCTTCAACTGAAGAGGAATCAAGCTAGAAAGAGCAGGAGGACCAGCAAGAACAACATACTGACCCAGAACTCGAACCAGAGCAATCACCTTTGATAGAACCAAAGCAATCATCCATTGGAGAACCAAATTCGACTTCAACTCCATCAGTTCTAGTTGATCTAGCCATGAATGAGGATGACGATGTCATGCTTAATGAGGTACAAGATCGTGTCAATCCTCATAGTTACAAGTTCTTAAAACAAGAAATGAAACAAGGTTTAGACGATACACCAAAGAGAGAGATTCATATGGAGAATCCTGTCAAAGTCGATGACTTTGATGACTATTAGCTCAGAGAGTTGCTTGAATCCAAACATTGGATGAGGACGATAACAAAATTAACTCATCTGCCAGATTAATTGAATTTTAACTTAACGGAACATTTTCTTTATCTTTTTGTGTCTTGAAACTTTATTTTTGGCACTTGTTATGAAACCAATGAGGAGTAGAGTTTGTGGATGTTATGTTTCTGTGCTTAGGATTTAATAATTTTTTAATAAACTTGCAGAAAAATGATTTATGGTTGAACTGCTATGCTATGCAGTTTATGATTATGATGTTTTACAGGTTTTATTCTTGATTAAGGGGGAGTGATAGTTCATGTTGGTGTTTCATATTCTAACCTTTGTCATTGATTTTACATTGTGAAGATTTTATTTTGCTTTTATATTTTTACTTGAGTTTGTTGCAGACCAGTTTGTAAATCACAAGTTGATGATGTTCTATGTCTGATATTTGTTTCTGTGCAGATACTGGACAACTCAGTTATGCTATTTCAGTTATGTTTGTTATAACTGAATGTTGGATATTCATGTTTTTGTGAACTTTTGACTAAGTGTTTACATTCTGGTTTCAGTTGTCTTACACTTAACCGTGTAAGATTTGGTTCACAAAAACATGTGAATGTTTTCATCACAAGATGCCAAAAGGGGAGATTGTTAATGTCAATGTGACAAGCGGCATGTATGTGCTATGCATATGACTAAATTTTATTTTTGTCAACTTGTGATAAAATCATGTGTGATATTCTTTTTCCTAATGCATTATAAGAAATTTATTTTAAGAAATGATTTAATTATTGGAAAGCTTTTAGAATTGGAATGCTTTTGATACTTATCCTAATTGGCTTAGTGTTTTAGTAGATTACAATTTCCTATTTAGAATATGATATTGTGATATACTTTCCAGTCCTATAGTTTATCTAATCATCCTATTTAGTTTTGCAAGACTTTGATGATGATTAGGATTGTTGATTACATGAATAATATAGTTATTCATGCATGCTATATAAAGTGAAGCACACAAGACTTAAAAAAAGTGCACATAGAGTGGTATATGTGCAGAAACATAGAGAGCACTTGAGTGTCTTTGTTTTTCATGATTTTCATTATAAAATCTTTATGATTGAGTTAGTTTAGACTGTGTATGACTTGTGTGCTGAGTATATGCATACATTTGATTTGTGAGAGTTATAAAGTCGTGTAAGCTTAAGAGAGTTGAGTGATTATATGATTCTGTAACAGTTATCGTGCTTATGTCTGACTAAACTATTGTAGTTAAGTTCGACATGTTTAAAAAGTACAAATCGAGAGTAATCAAGTTTGCATAAATTAAGTTAGTGAGCGAGATGGTGGCTACTACTGTAAAGAGTCATAAGTCGAGTGTAAATACATACAGCATAGTGAATTGCAACCCTTGTTGCTAGTGGATATAGGCTAATTGATAACCGAACCACGTAAAATTTTTTGTTTCATTATTCTTAACTATTTCAGTTATGTCTGTGTTAACTATCCATACACTGTAAAAACTAACACAATCAAATAATCTCAATCTATTTTAATTTATTTGACTTATTTTTATTTTTTATATAACTTTCAATTTTTCCATTAAGTAATATCACAGAAATGTTAATAACTAATATGTTAATTTATATATAGTTGACTTCAATCTGTTTTAAATAAACTTCTGTTGGATATCTAATGCTTATAGTAAAAGCACGAAGAAATTAATTATTCCAAAAATTACCCAACAAACTGCATCACTAAGGGTTTCCCTTGGACAAATTAACCATATTTTTAACCTTTAGAAAACGATCCGATGGACCAAATAAAATATTATTGCACAAACCAACTTCTTTCATAAAATCTGATCTGACATATTCTCATTAGATAAGTATGCAATTATCATACCATTTATTATTATTTTTTATCTATTTGCTGATATTTTTATCTATGAAACTTGAGTTGTATCAATTTGATTGCGCAGATAATATAATTCATTGACCAAATACAAATAAAGACCTTAGGAAGATCTACATAAAGATGAACAAAGCCCTTAGCCAGTGAAATAGATACCTGTTATGAATTTTGGGCTTTTCGTCGAAGCGTACAATCTGAGATATTGATAAAATTTGATGAAACCACAAGCAAGGAAACAAAGAAGAGAATAAAGAATATAGGAACACCAGATTTATAATAGTTCGGTCAATCAAGCCTATGTCCACTTTGGAGATCTTAGCAGCAGCTTTATTCTAATCAACAATAAAAGAGAATTACAAGAATATTAGCAGCAATAACAATGATTTAACCTTATAGCCTTCTTATGCATATACACCAAGATAATCGCCAATTTTTGATATATGCTTCTAAGGAAAGACTAATAGAAAAGAACTTCCACGGGAACTCTATTTATACTCACGGTTAACAATCCCAAAACATAGCTTCCAAGATCACCAAAATGTTACAGTTCTTACTATCTCACAAGGCTCCTAAAACATTTATTACCGTTTTCTCTCCCACTACTATGTAGTATTTCGTAGTTATTTTTACTCATATGAACAAGGCTCTTCATATAGGTCTTTGAGTTTCTTTCCTAGTCTAACAATGATTTTTAGACTAGAAGTATAATAAAAACCCTTCATATTTTAGTTTCCTTGTCAAACTATAAGTACCCAAGATTATCCTATTAAAACAAATTACAATCAAACTCAAATTCCTAGTTTGATATAAATTCCAATTTGTCTTAATTCTAATTTAGAAACAAATCCTATATTGCATAATATTCTAACAAGACAAAAACACATATAACAGTTTTTACCTTGCTTTTGTCTTCAATTATTATTGATTCATGTTAAAGAACGATTCCAGTTCATGTTGTTGTGTAGGCGTGTAACTTTTGTTGTGTAGGAGTGCCAACTCTTTGCCTGAAGCGTAGTCGAATTGACGGATGTTAAGTAGAAGCACAACCAACATTGCGTAGGAGCGCAACTCTTTTGCAAACTTACGCCGGAGCATAAAATACATTGTGTAGGAGCACTACTTTTCTACCAGACATGTGTGAGCACGCAGCTCACTTTGCGAAGGCGAGTAACCGCTCCATATCTGATTCTGAATTTTTGTTCTTAGTTTCAACTGTAGCTCTCCGTCAGCCCCTTAGGGCATCAAGTGTATTTGATTTGGATCAAGTCCAAACAATCCTTGAACTTACTAATTGTCCTCCCAAACCATTCCAACACTTTTTTCGCATACCTCTTTTGTCGAGCTTAATCTATTCCACTAGTATTTGGACTACGAACGGATTTATTTGCCAAAGATTCCACCTTAAGCTCAAATCACTCTTTTCCTTTATTAGTTTTCGATGCTTCTTCACTCTCTATTAGAGAATACGAACCATTATTAAGTTTGCCTTTCATAACAATCATTGCATCCTTAATGATTTGCATGTAGGCATTCTCTATCTTGACTACACATTCTAAATCATCAAGCACACCAAAAGATGTCAAATTCTTTCTCAACTCAGGGACATACCTCACATTATTGAGAACACGATCACAGCCATTGAACATCCTGCCTTTGATTGAGCCAACCCCCGTTATCTTGCAAGCTTGGTTGTTACTAAGGAAAACAGTTCCCTCCGCCTTGTCATCCAAGGATTGAAACCATTCTTTATGCGAACACATGTGGAATGAACTACCAAAGTCAAGAATCCTTTCTTTTTGGTCTTCAATTACCTAATGCACCAAAACTTTACCAGATTCATATCTTCTAAAAGCCACATCTCCATGCTTATACTTTTTATCTCATTGATGCTTCAATCTTTCTGGACACTCTTTTCAAATATGCCCCAAGTTGTTATAGTGAAAACACCTAAACTTTGATTTGTCAAGCTTCTTTGATGACAATCGATTTTTCCCTTTGTGACCTTTGATAGTTGGTGCTTCATTGCTACTCCCAGTACTTAATACTTTCCCTTTAGCCTTTAATTCCATCTCCTTGGACCTAATTGTAGGTTTCAATTCTCCAATGGCTAAAGACTCATGACCATACCTGAAGGTATCTTTCAGTTGACTGTATGCAAGCGATAACAAGTTCAGCAAGATGACAGCTTAATCTTTTTTATTGATCCTTTTCCCAATATTTTTTAAATCAATGACTATTTTATGGCAATCATCAATATTCTCATCAATGCTCGTATCCTCTTGCATCTTGAACACAAACAGCTTTGCCTTCAAACATATTTGCTTTGTTAGAGATTTCGTCATATACAGACTCTCTAACTTCAACCAAATCCCAGCTACAGTTATCTCCTTCGAAACCTATTTCAACACATTGTCTCTTAAATGCATAACAATGGTACTATAGGTTATCTCTAACATCTTTTATTTTTTTTCTTTTGTCAACTTTACTGGTAGTTTACTCTCTCCACCCAAGGCCTAAGTCACCTTCTGCTAAATCAATAAGGCTCTCATCATTCTACGCCAAATGGTGAAATCACCCTTGCCAGTAAATCGTTCCATCTTAATTTTGTTGTAGCCATCTCAATTTCTAGAACCAAAGCTCTGACCAATTTGTTGTGAATTTCGGGCTTTTTGCGGAAGTGTTCAATCCAAGATAATGACAAAATTATGATAAAACCACAAGCAAGAAAACAAACAAAGGAATAAAGAAGATAGGAATACCAGATTTATAATGGTTCTACCAATCAAGTCTACGTCCATTTTGGAGATCTCAACAATAGCTTTATTCTAATCAACAATAAAAGAGAATTACAAGAATATCAGCAACAATAACAAGAATTTAACCTTACAGCCTTCTTATGCATATAGACTAAGATAATCGCCAATCTTTGATATATGCTTCCAAGGAAAGACTAAAAGAGAAGAACTTCCAAGGAAAAACTCTTTCTATTTTAGTTTCCTTGTCAAATTATGAGTATCCAAGATTATTCTATTAAAACAAATTACAATCAAACTCAACTTTCTAGTTTGATAAAAATTATAATTTGTGTTAATTTTAATTTAAAAACAAATCCTATATTGCTTAATATTCTAATAAGACAAAAATACACATAACAATACCGTATGGAAAACTTTACAAAAAGCATTTCTAAATGGAAAAATGAATATGTCCAAATCAATAAAAATATGAACATAAATTCTTTATGTAATAAATTTATCTGTAAATTATATTCTTTTTTCATTTTCAAAAAGGAACTATGATTAGATTTAAGAGAATTTTTTTGACATTAATTCTTTGAATAGAACGAATAGAGAATATCAAAGTTGGTTCATATGTTATTCTCAAAGAATTAACTTCTAAAAGAACTCCAAATACTCTATAACAAGCAAGTCATTGTCATTATTGATCAGCTATGCATTAGAGGTTCTAATCTTAAGAGAAGTTGACAAATCAACTTTACGAAAGATAATTAATAATATAAGAGTGGACAACGCAGAACATATAAGAATGATTCAATAATATTATCTTAACCTGTAACCTATGGAAATAACTAACTCTCTTACTCTTCTGTAATTAGTAGGTCATTCAGCTACAAAATGTTGTGACTTTTGGGCTATTTGTAGAAACATTCTATCTAAGACAAAATTATGATGAAACAATAAGCAAGAAAATCAAACAAGAAAATAGACAGGACAAGCGACACTAGATTTATAATGGTTCGGCCAATTAAGCCTATGTCCACTTCGAAGATCTCAGTAACAGTTTTATTCCAATCATCAATAACGAAAAATTACAATAATATGAGCAGCAATTACAACGATTTCAAACCTTATAACCCTCTTATGTATATACTCCAAGATAATCATCAATCTCTTATATATACCTCCAAGGAAAGACTAATCAAGAAGAACTTACCGTGCATCAGATGTCTAACACGATTATCTCCCTAACAACACCCCAAGGATACCACACCAATTATGTTTGTTTCCAAGAGACTCCAAATCGCGGAACTCTAAGATCACTCCTACACGTTACTAACTTTCTTTATTCCAAGGTGTCTAAAACATTCTCTCTCTTCTCTCTTCTTGTTCTTTCTCTTTTACTCATATGAACAAGGCTCTTATATAGGCCTTTAAGTTTCTTTCCTAATCTAACAATGATTTCTAGACTAAAAGCACAAGCAAAACTCTTCCTATTTTAGTTTCCTTGTCAAACTATAAGTATCCAAGATTATCTTATTAAAACAAATTACAATCAAACTCAACTTTCTAGTTTGATACTAATTCTAATTTGTTTTAATTTTAATGTAGAAACAAATCCTTTTTGACTAATATTCTAATAAGGCAAAATCACAAATAACAGTCTCTACCTTGGTTTTGTCTTTAACCATGTTGATTCCACATTAAAGAAGGATTTTCAATTCACGTTGTTGCACAAGAGTACCACCTTTCTGTTTGAAATGTACCCGTTCCTCGTTTATTGTATGGGAGCATAACTTTTCTATTAAACTTGCACGGCAACGCAACCTACCTTACATAGGAGCATAAATTTTCTATCAGACTTGTGCAAGAGCGCAACTCACCTTGCGTAGGCGTACAATCGCTTCAAATCTGATTATGAACTTTCCTTCTCCGTTCTAGCCGCTACTCTCCACTAACCCCTCAGGGTATTAAGTGCATTTGATTTGGATCAAGTCCAAGCAATGCTTGAACTTGCTAATTATCCTCCCAAACCATTCTAACACATTTTTCATACATCCCTTTTGTCTTGTTTCATCTATTCCACTAATATTTGGACCACAAATTGATTTATTTGCCAAAGGATCCGCCTTAAGCTTAACTCGCTCTCTCCCTATTACTCGCATCAGATGCTTCTTTATTCTTAACAGAGAATACATACCATTTTCTAGTTTACCCTCATAATAGTCATAGCACCCTTTATAATTTTCATATAGCTATTCTCTATTTTGACTACATATCTTAGATCATCAAGCACACCAAGAGAAATCAAATTTCTTCTTAACTTAGGGACATACCTCACATTACTGAGGACATAATCACAACCATCGAACATCTTGACTTTGATTGAACCAACCCCAACTATCTTACAAGCTTTGTTGTTACCAAGGAGAACAATTCCCTCCAACTTGTCATCAAAGGACTGAAACCATCCTCTATGCAGACACATATGGAATGAACATCTAGAATCAAGAATCCATTCCTTTTGGCCTTCAATTAACAAATGTACCAAAACCTCACCGGATTCATATTCTCCAAAAGCCATATCTCGATGCTCAGACTTCTTATCTCTTTGATGCTTCAATCTTTTTGGACACTCATTTTGAAAATGCCCTAAGTTCTTACAATGATGACACATCACCTTTGATTTATCAAACTTCTTAGATGACGATTGGTACTTGCTCTTATTGCCTTTGATAGTTAGTGCTTCATTACTGCTCCCAGTACGATCTCATCTTTTTAGCCTTTAACTCCATCTCCTTGGACCTAATCTCAAGTTCCAATTCTTCAATGATTAAATAATCACGACCATACTAGAAAGTATCTCTTAGTTGACTGTATGTCACTGGTAAAAAATTCAGTAAGATGATAGCTTGATTTTCCTCATCGATCTTTTCCTCAATGTTTTCCATTTCAATAACTATGCTATTGAAATTATCAATATTCTCATCATGCTCTTTTCCTTTTGCATCTTGAACCAAATAGTTTTGCCTTTAAATATATTCGTTTTGTTAGAGATTTCATCATGTACAGACTTTCTAACTTCAACTAAATCCCTATTGCAGTTATCTCCTTAGAAACCTGTCTCAACACATTGTCACTTAGATGAAGAACAATAGAACTATATACTATCTCTAACATCTCTTGTTTTTGCTCTTCAGTCAATGTCGTCGATAGTTTACTCTTACCACCCAAGGCCTGAGCCACCTTCTGTTGAACTAGCATGGCTCTCATCCTTCTACACCAAATACTGAAATCACCTTTGCCATTAAACCATTCCGTCTCAAATTTTATTGTAGCTATCTTAGATTCAAGAACCAAAGCTCTGATACTAGTTGTTTTGACTTTTGAGCTATTCGCAAAAGCGTTTGATCCGAGATCCTAACAAAATTATTATAAAACAACAAGCAAGAAAATCAAACAAGAAAATAGATAAAATAAGCGACACCAAATTCATAGTGGTTCAGCCAATTAAGCTCATGTCTATTTTGGAGATTTTAGCAGCAACTTTATTATAATTAACAATAAAGAATAATTATAAGAATACAAGTTACAACAATTTCCAACCTTACTGCCTTCCTATGTACATACACCAAGATAATCACCAATCTATGATATATATTTCTAAGGAAAGACTAATCAAGAAGACAGATCTCTAACACGATTATCTCTCTAACAATATCCTAAGGTTACCACACCTATGATGTTTGTTTCCACGAGACTAAAAATCGTGGACCTTCAAAATCATTCCCACACGTTGCCAACTTTTTTTATTCCAAGGTTTCTGAACCATTCTCTCTCTACTCTCTTCTTATTCTCTCTCTTTTACTCATATGAACAAGGCTCTTATATAGGCCTTTGAGTTTCTTTCCTAATCGAACAATGATTTCTAGACTAGAAGTATAATTAAAAATCTTCCTATTTTAGTTTCCTTGTCAAACTATGAGTTTCCAAGATTATCTTATTAAGACAAATTACAATTAAACTCAACTTCCTAGTTTGATACAAATTCCAATTTGTTTAAATTCTAATCTAGAAACAAATCCTATATTACCTAATATTCTAATAAGAGAAAACCACAAATAACACGAAACAAGGTTAGAATATCTATTTTTATACACACACAGATATATATATATATATTACGTAGATCAGATTGATGTCATTCGATAATACTTCGAATTTTGTAAGGACTTTGTCAACAACCTACTTATAATTAAATATTTAAGGTAATCGGCGAGAAAGATTCTCAGCACCAAAGACAGAATCTCAGTTATAATAATAGTGAAGAGTCAGCGGGCAATAATTAAGCTAGCCAAGTGCAAGCATATGCTACCTGTAGATTAGTCTATAAGCCGCTGACTATATCCTACAAATTCCTCTCACTTTCTCCATTTCAATTGCTTGGCATGGAATGCGGCTATGGCATCTACAGATGAGTTTATTTATTCCCTCGATCGACTTGGTCAAAGTCAGCCGTATCGCATATGCAATCAATAGTTTAATGAAAAAATTTGGTGAAGCTAGTTATCGCATGCCTAACTGAGACAAATGAGATTGTCAATGTAATTCTTTCGCCAAAGTTGCATTGTATTGTATTCCCGTTATATATGCTCAATTGATATTGTTTCAGAATTCTTCGTAGAATAAACTGAAGAATAAACTGATATGAAATAAAATAAACTTAAATGAATGTTCTTTGTAATTGCTAGAGTTGTTGAAATATAGGTTTAGTTTCACACTAGACATTCGTAGCAATCTCCACCTATTTTCACGACTATTACATAGTATTAAGTGTCGAACTAGGCGCAACAAGCATTATAAATTGACGGGGAATTAAGATCCCAAAATTAATTTCAGCTTTGCGCAGAATGAACAATAATGTAAAAATGAGACTCTTAGATACATATTATATATAACGACACTTTGATTAACATTTTACGCAAACAACAAGAGTGTATGGAAGTTTGTTAACGTCAGGGTTCTAACACAAAGTTATTTTACATTGATACGTTGTTAATAGAAAATATTATCTTATTACATGATGCAGAAACAATATTTAATAGAGTTAACGAGGGCCTGGTCTAGAAATGTTTAGTTGGAGTTGTTACGCTACTTCCAAGTCATTTTCATTAGTTCTAACTATTTCAGAAAATTTCACAGCCGCCACATAAAAATCCAAGTTGCACTATTTTAATTATATTGTATATTAATATTATATTAGTCTTAAGCGTGCATCACCGTGCGCATATATCAGCTTTTCAACTGATTGGAAGCAGCCTCACATCACTGCAGCAATGAAGACCATTACAGGCATTCAACTTACGGGGCCATCTATCTGATAAAACATATATGACCATAGAAAATAAAGGATATATGTTAGAGAGTAAGACCTAGTCTTTTATATATTCATTTAAAAAAAAAATCAGATATTCACATCTAAATTTTTATTTAGGGCAGAGAAAAAACTTCAAATAGGGTATTTTTTCCGACTTTGCAATGTGCGTCTATAGCATATATAGCTCGAATATTCAAACAAGCTATTAGCTAGCTGGTATAAAACAATCTTGACCGAAAGTCGTTGCGCAACTTATGCATTCAAGCCTCCTTTTCTGAAGAGGAGAATGAAGTAAAGGATGAAGGAATTTGGATGATGCCAGAACATTATTTTGGCAGTGTTTATGGCTAAAAATGCATGCCTGCAAGCAGTTTCAGACTCAGGATTAAATTTTTGCGGGAGCCGGGTTTACCTCCAATAAATATTATACAGTAAAATTATTAAAATAATATTACTAATATCAATGACATATAAAAATATATAATAATTATATTAAAATTGTATCAACTTAGTCACTTTTTAGACAAAAATTTGACCTTATTTCATATTTCTCATAATTTATTTAATACTAAATTTTTCAGCCAATGCTCTTTTAACATATAAAATTAAAGCATCAATAAGAAATTCATCTTTCATTTCGTTGTAAAACCTACCTGGTTTTGACTATATGCATAATTGATAGATAATACAATTACAATAAAAACCAAAAGAGTGAGAATATTCATTACTTTTCTATTTATTTAATATATAAGAGAATAATTATTCCTCTAATAAAAACTTATTTATACAAAAAATATTATTTAATTGAGAAGTATTAATTGACTATTTATTTAATATTTAATTAATCTAAAATATAATAAGAACAAAAAAAATCGTGAATCCATCAATTCAAAATATCATTTATATCATTACATAAATTTAATTATACAAAACATTTGAAAAGACCGAAATAATAAAAGTCAATATATGTTATTTATATAATAGAATAATTAAAAAAAGGATTTAATAATATTTATTATATATGTCCAGGGTCGGAGTCCCCTTGTCCCGTTAGGCCTAAGGGACGGTCCGCCCCTGCCTGCAAGTGGATGAAAGATGACTTTGAACAAAAAAAGAAAGAAAAAAAAAGGTCAGATTCACTGAAAGTTGAAGTCGCTGTATCACTGGTTGTCCTCTGAAAGTCTTGGTGCCGGCTGGTCCAAAGTACGTACAGAAGCCACGGCATAATTGAACGAATGATCGATTATACTTGATATAAGAAAATTGGACTTGGCCATTTCAAAATCTTTCTCATTTTTACCAACTTCCCAAATCTCTGAGGCTAGTCATTCAGTAAAGCTAACAAGATAAAATTCACGGCAGTCCTTGATTGAAAAGACCAACTTCCCAAGTCTCTTAGGCTGTTCATAACCTAGTTATTCATTAACGCCAAAAAGATAAAATTTAGGACACTTGATTGAGTGGAGTTTACAATAGATTCAAACTTCAATTCTTTCTTAACCTTAAGTTGGTGGGTGAAACTTTTGATTATTTAACGTATTCAGCAATAATATAAAACTAAAGTGCATTGTGACGGGAAAGCTTTCTTCGAAATAAGGGAATAATGTCTTACAAATTTGCAACAAGTTTCCCATGTCATCAACTCCAATTTTTTATAAGCTATTGGAACTTTGATTGAATATCTTCAAGCAACATATTTGTATCATTAATACCCCCAGGGTGCACAATTTTTGTCGATGACTGATGCATTTTAGTTCCCCAACACTGAAGATTTTGAAATAGTCATAGTTAATTAGTTTCCCCAATAAAATATAAAATTGACGTACCTTATTTTGTTTCAAAATCGATTTCTTTGACGCGAATTTTCCGGTCATCACACCGGAGGGGACTGTGACTATCAATCTATTTCGTGTTCCTTTGGGATGTCAATCGGTTTAATTAGGAGAAGTACTAATAACGATAATGATGATAATTATTTCCATTAGTGTAGTGTTGAACATTGCGGAATAATCTAGTTACTTTGAAAAAAAAAAAAAAAAGTAACCTCACCAAACCATGAAGAAATTGTCATCAAGCTAACCTAAGAGTCACCAACATCAAATATATTATCCGTACGTGCTGGGCTATAGTGACTTTGAATTTTTTGGCATGTACAGGAATGCTTTAAGTTACTTTCAGTATTAATAATACTCAATGAAAGAGGTAAGCTAATCTTTACTGACCCGCTTTTCATGAATTACAAAAAAAAAATCCTCTAAGTTGCATTTATAGCTTTTTACTAGAATAAATACAAGGAAGAAATGGAATAATTAATTAACGGAAGAAAATAAAGGGCATCGTTCAGACAATTTCAAACTATAATCACCTAAAAGCATTACATATCTTTTGAAAAGTTCATGATATGGTACATGATTGATGTCAGTAGTCATTTTCTGTCTTTTCATCTATTGAAAAAACAAAAGCTTAACTATTCTACTTGCTAGTAGATTAATTTTACAGTCCGAAAGACTAAGTCAGATATGATTTCGAAATCGTTACTAAAGCAAATATGGAACTGAAGATTAGGAGACTGAGATTTTCTTCTTTAATTTTTCTTTTTTCTTCCTATTATTTATAACATCCAAATACGCAAGCGACTAGCTCGCTAGCTAGTGCTATATTAATTTTGACATTCTTCGATTCCGTTTCTTTGGTAATTAACGCTACTAAGTTTGTTCTAAGAATATATTCCTTGAGAGATCGATGGATAAACCGCTCTTAAGAGTGGCAAAGTAACAGCACTGCTCATATAAGGAGCAAACTGAGTTGAAGAGCAACCAGTATTTGAGGGCATGTATATAATCTCGATTGGTTGGCAAACACCCTATTCACTGCGTGACTAGCTACAAATTGTTTTGTTTTTAATTTATGAAATTTACAGATTTTAGGAATTACAAAGCAGAATATAACTACAAATAAATAATCTTATCTCATTTGGTCCTATGATATATTTTAGAATTGAGAATCGAGAATATAAATCTTGAAAAAGAACAAAAGAAAAATTATTTTTCAAAGAATTATCTCCTGAAGAACTTTTGGATTTAAAATTCTGCAGCAAAAATCAAGTAGACAGGAAATTAGATGGAACTAAAGACGAATGAAAATTTTCTATATATATGCACACATCAGAAAATTAATCTAATTTTAGAAGAGAAAGGAAATAAAATCATTTTCTTAATTTTAAAAACATAAGTTTCACAGAAACCACATTTTGCTTTCTCTGTTCTCTAGTAACTAATTATTCCCAAATTAAATGTGACAATTTTTCTATCACTTTTTAGTTGCCGCTGTGCCAAAAAATTTACATGCTTTAACGTATATAGCTATAACTTGGATAAATATACCGTATACAACTACGTGATATAGGATCTAATATTGTACCTAGACTTATCTTTCAATAATTCTCCAAAATTTAGAGAGAATCTGTAATGTCCCAGAGACATTCCCTCCCAAATGCGCATGCTGACATGATGCTGATGTGGTACACTCTGGTTGATCCGGAGGCATTACAGACCCTCTCCCGAAATTTATAAACAGCACCTGAAGAGTATAATATAATATTTTGACATAGTCATCGATATAATAAAAACAATAAAAAAATCTAAAAATAGGCTAATGCAAAGTCTACTCGAGCTGAGAGCTCCTACCAAAAGCCTATAAATGGCAAACTTCGGCTTTGCCATGAAGACTACAACACGACGCAAACACAACTGCACTCGTATGTGCTAATCTTTTCTTGTCCAATTCAAATTTCTTGTTTTCGGCTTTGAGTGGAAAACATGCAAAGCCCAGTGAGGTTTTCTAGCTGCAGAGGCGTAGCATTTGAGATCAAACCTCATGTGGATCCATTTGCCATCGCCACAGCAGCAGAAGATCACGAACCCCGTGCAGCCAGCAAGAGATTTTGGCCTTTCTGGAATGTAGGCAACTCCTCCAAAGTGTTTCCTTCTTCTGTTCAAGGATCAATGAGCCGAGCAAGTAGCCACTTCTGTGACCTTGACCCTGATGCTGAGGACGAAGATGGTGATGGCGAAGATGAAGATGATACCATTCTGGAGAGATTAGAGGAAGGAAGCAACGAGGAGAAAGACCACAAGCCAATCATTCCTTCCGCTAGCAAACGCGAGCAACCCTCAAAGCCAGCACGTAAACAAGAATCAAGGTTGTCCGTTATATTGCTCGACCAAGGCTTGTTCACGGTGTACAAGCGACTCTTCGTAGTTTGCTTGACCCTGAACATTACTGGCTTGGTTCTTGCAGCCACTGGACATTTCCCATATGCAAGAAATAGAGCTGCCCTTTTTTCCATCGCAAACATTCTTGCTTTGACGCTATGCAGAAGCGAAGCCTTCTTGCGACTTGTCTTTTGGCTCGCAGTCAAAGTATTGGGTAGGTCTTGGATGCCTCTCTCAATCAAAACCGCTACCACTTCCCTTCTTCAATGTCTTGGTGGCATCCATAGCGGTTGTGGAGTTTCTTCAGTTGCGTGGCTCATATATGCCTTAGTCCTCACTCTTAAAGACAGACAAAACACTTCTCCAGAGATCATAGGCGTGGCTTCTGCTATCCTATCTCTTCTCTGTCTCTCCTGTTTGGCTGCCTTCCCTCTTGTCCGCCATCTTCATCATAACGTATTCGAAAGGATTCATAGGTTTGCAGGATGGACTGCTCTTGGTCTCCTATGGGCCTTTGTGATCCTTACAATCTATTACGATCCCAACACCAAATCCTACGCAAATGAACTTGGTTCAAGGTTGATCAAACAACAAGAATTCTGGTTCACCGTTGCCATTACAGTACTAATTATCATCCCTTGGTTAACAGTGAGACGTGTACCCGTTAAGGTCTCTTCTCCTTCAGGCCATGCCTCTATCATAAAGTTTGAGGGAGGAGTGAAAGCCGGTATATTGGGAAGGATTAGTCCATCCCCGTTATCTGAATGGCACGCTTTCGGCATCATTTCTGATGGAAAAACGGAACACATGATGCTGGCTGGTGCGGTTGGTGACTTCACAAAGTCCTTGGTGTCAAACCCACCAAGCCACTTGTGGGCTCGACAGGTGCACTTTGCCGGTCTGCCTTATCTCACTAACATGTACGACAGAGTTCTTTTGGTTGCAACTGGTTCCGGAATTTGTGTTTTTTTGTCATTCCTGTTGCAGCCGTGTAGGGCGAGTGTGTGCTTGCTTTGGGTGGCTAAAGGAATTGAACAAAACTTCGGCAAAGAGATTAAGAGCATGGTTAGCATGCATCCCAAAGACAAGGTGATTGTCCATGACACGGCTTTGCTTGGTCGGCCCAATGTGTCTCAAATGAGTGTGGACACTGCTAAAAGATGGGGCGCTGAAGTGGTTATTGTTACAAGCAATCCCGAAGGAAGCAGGGACGTTGTGAATGCGTGCAAGGCCGCAGGAATTGCAGCCTTCGGTCCCATTTGGGACTCTTAATTAATTTCATCGACATCCTTGCACAATTAAATTTACTTCCTTTTCTCCCTTGCTCTCGTTAATTTTCTCCAAGCTTAATTTATGTAAAAGCTATATATATCTCATATATAGTCTTCCTATCAAATGTCACTCTGATGTAAGTCTAGAAAATAATGCACTGAATACTGTTTGCTATGTAATATTAAATTGTTATTTTGACTAGATTTGTGTGTCGAACTAGCTACCTAATGAAATGTAGCAATACTAATTTATTGCTCTTTAACTGAGGTCATGTGAATCTCTTTTTATTTATTAAAAATTTGTTAATTTATTTTTTATTTTTATTTACTGATAAGTTCATTTGTGTCAAAAAAAAATTGTATGAATTTCATAATACAAGTTGGTTGTATAGCTAATATAATTGTTCACCTAGTATAGTATGATCCATCGTGTTTCGAAATATTTAATCCTCAATAAATGCTACTTTACTAGAGTTTATAGAAAGACCTTGACCTATTGATCCCCTGCCTTACGTGCATATTCTAGTTCTTTTTTACTGTGTTTTTGGCCAACGACGTGCTGCTTCATTTCTAAACAAAGACAGATACAGGGGAAATATTGCTAATAAAGTAAACTTAGAAATGTTGTATGTATATTTTTTAAGGGCGAAAGAGTCAAAGAAATTGCATCAGAATCAGATTCAGATTTATACGGTAGCTAGCATAGACCTCAAAGAATAGATATATATAGACTAAAAATGTGCAAACAATTTAAAAACCAGAGAGTTTGGACACGGTACATTCGGACAATAATATTATACAACGACTTGAAGTAACAATTACAGGGATATAATTTCTTATACATTAAAAGGGTCTTTTGGGGATGATAGATATGTTTCTTTAATGCCCATTAGTAAACAGACTATTGCATAGTGGAACATGAGCGTTGGTGTAAAAAACCCAGTGGTCAACTTCCTTTAATGGCCAGGTGGAGGAATGATGTGGGATTGCAATAAATTATCTATAAGAACACCGTAAAAAAATTGGCAGTGCCTTTCGGTGGTTTCTACTTTCTGGTAAGGTGAGAAGCAATTTAATTTTAGTACGTCTGCACCTTTTTATCGAGGTGCTATCTCTATTCACAATAGTTGGCATGAACCGTCACAAAAATCAAACAAACATTTAAGAAAGAACATAAAAAGACCAAAAATTAAAGAACTGATTAATTTATAAGGAAAATTTTCAATGACAGATGAGATTTCATTAATGCTAATAACCTTTTCCATGCTTAATTTATTTTTCGATGGATATCGTTCTAATATATATGACCAATGATAGGATAATCTACTTATTTATAACATTAAAGAAACCAAATATAAATTATTAATGCTTTAAGAACTATATATATAGTTCTTGAATTAGCATATGATCAAACCACATAAACAACATAGAAAAAAAACGAAAAGTCAATTTAATTTGTGAAAGCTCGATGTCTGTCTATCTTCCAACCGCAAGAGAATCTTTCCTCTCTCAACTAGCATTATCACTTATTCATTGGTCTTCGGTCACGACAAGTTATCTATAGTCGAAGGGGAGGTGGAGTGATGGATGGTGTTGTGAAGCTGTCGTTGATTAAGCCATGGGCAATAATGCGATAAGCAGCCTCTGTTAAGTGGATTCCATCCCAATTGGCATAAGTAGATGGATGTTCACAAGCTACTGATCCAGTGTGACCACATCTGGCTAAATTATTGAAATTGTATGGTCCACCTCCTCCACAACAAGCCTTCAATGTTCCTCCTGAAAATCCTGCATGCAGCCCGATATAACACTAGCATTACTTAGCATCTATGTATCCTGGTTGGGTTTTGAGATTTTACTTGATTAACTTATAATTCAACTTAGCAAACCAAGCAGTTGGTAAAATTCAGATGACTCGATTAATTACTTATGAGTAAATGCAAGGCCCCAAGTCACATGTCATGTCCTTTATTTGCATGGCACCTATATATTTAGTGCTCCAGCTTGGAAACTATAATAATGATTGTCACATGTATTCACCATTCATTAATTGTATATACAGAAACAATTGATCGATATGTAGTAACTAAAATTGTCGCTAAATTGGTAATAAATTAAACTCACCGTATCTTTTAGGTGTATGAATGAAACGCATAGCAGCACCATAATAATCGGCGTAAATTATCTTAGCATGAGGGTACTTTTCTCTCAACTTCTGCAAGGCATCTTTGAGCATAGTGTTGTGATACTTAGCAAAAGCGTTGAATGCCTTTAAACACCCATGTCGATCGTAATCAGCTACGTTACGACTTTGGAACAATGTCAAGTATACAGCTGAGCATCCGACAGGCAAGTTTCCTGGCACTACTATGTCCACGGCTCCTTCCTCTATCAGAAACTGACAAATATTCCCAGAAAATTATATCAAGAGTAAGAAGGAGAAAACTTGCATCTTTAAGGATGTCATGTTTATTTCAGTTTGGTTGTATATTGACCCACATAATTAAATGAAATGAGAAGACTGAATTTTCAAATAATGTTCTGTTTAATATAACATACACTGGTGGCCTTAGTAATTGCATCAACAACGAGAGGCACAGATGCTTTTAGTTGATTAATGCTTCCACCAACAAAGGCGGGGTAATTATAGTCATTCCCACCTATCTCTCCAACGAAAAAGAGTGATTTCTTCAAGTAGTGGTCACACTCTGGGAGGAATAATAAACCAAAAGTTTACTTAGGAGTAATAAACTATTAATAACCAAGGGAGGACCTATGTTTCGACATGAAGGGTCTGGGCCTCCCAACCCGAACAGTGGATCCTTAATTGTCATAATAGAAAAAATTTAGTGTCAAATATTTTACTATAAATAAATTATGATTCTGCATATGAACCCACCAAATTTCTCATATTTATATAGATGATTAATGAATTAAGTGCCACATATTATTTATATTATAATTATCTTTTATTTATTTTTTTTTATTTTCATTATCTCAAGCAAAACTTAACTTTTATATTCATACTTTCTTTTTTTTAATTCCTCAAATTTTTAATTATATAAGACAAATCCACTTTATTTAATTTCTTCTCTTTTTTATCATGACTTCTTTTTTTTAAAATATGAAATATATAAATTTTTTGTTGAATTTTTCATCAAAATTAGAAAAGTTACAATAAATTCTTAAAACTTACATTTTAAGATAACAGGAGTTTCAGATTTTTGAAACCTTTTTTTCCAAAATTTTTTATATATATTATTTAAATAACATATCTAATCCATTTTTTTAGTTAAATTAATTGATATATATATATATATAGAATTTTAAAATTTATATAAAAATTTATGTTTGATCAATGTTGATAACCCTGAATACTAATCAATGAATATGTTTTTTTACGACTTAAACTTATAATATAGTTTTAATTTTGGCCCTCCAAGACCGAAATCATGGGTCTGCCACTGTTAATAAGTGTTAATATGTGATCAGATGTAGCTAGGCCGTAGACATATATGGTTACCTTGTTTACTGGCGCAAAGAGAAGACTTGAGCTTCTTGAACCAACCAAGCTGAACATTCAAGGAAGCATTTGTCCACAAAATAGATCCAAGCTTTAGCTTAACGAAGAACTCTGTGTCAAGTGAGGTAGCTCCAGCGACAGCAAAATTCACCCCATGTTGGAAACTTTGGCCTTCGGTGAGTGCTAGATAGGGTGGCAAAAACGGCAACCCAAATGCCTCAGCTACAGTTTGAATTATCACGATTGTTAGTATCAACTTGAATAGAACAATTCCTAGTTTTGTAAACTGAACGAATAGATAATAAAAGCAAGTAACTAAACTAAAGATAATATTGAATACCAATAAAATCAATGATGAGACGTCCATCTGAGCAGCGCCCTGTTGGGCGTCTAAAGAAGGTTTCACCATAGGGAAGCTTTCCAATGACTGGAAATGCAAGGGCACCAGAAAGAAGGAAATTGCCAGTGTCACTCAGAGAGTCGCCAAAGTTGAAGATTGCCTCATACCGTGGAGGACTTGTTGATGATGAAACTATGCCCTGAAGGAAACACAAAGCAAAGAAGAAAAGAGTTTTCATGATAAATGAGAAAGATTATCAGAGCGCTACCATTAGCGATATTGCTTTTAGAGCTGAAGACACAAGAAGCAAATATTTATTTTCCCCGTCTCCACATAAGGGCGGTTCACCGTTGAGCCTTAATTGTGGACACCTTCGCCATTTATATCCACCTACTCTTGATTAATAATCTACTTTTAAATAAATACAAAGTTAATGTGTAGTAGAATTTAATTAATTAGATGGATTTATCCTAATTAACTTCAAAACTTTGTCACGTATGGGATGGTTAGTGTTATAGGACGTCAATTTTGATTGATTACAGAAGGGTTTGTCTTATATATGTAAGATGCTGTTAATTACATGGAGCGAAGGCTATCTGGAGGAGTGGACTTCCCAATAATGTCTCAGAGAAACAAATTAAAAGATGTGTTGATCTGGTATATCGTATTTAATATAAGTTACAGAATCGGATGGAATCAGGATCAATGCCATTAGTGACAATTGGACCTCATGGAGGGGGGTTACTTTGTTAAACTATTTGGTGCTTATATCTAACTTCAACCCACCCTTCATATCAACCTAATTAGATCGAGTTGGAAAGATATTTCTAGAGACAGTTGAGAGAAAAAGAAACTTTTTATTTTTAACCTCTGGAACATTGTATTACAAGAATGAGCCCTGTCCTTTATATATAGCAGCAACTGTTAGCTTCACCAACACTAATGCTGAGCTGGCAGCACAGTAACTAACTAGTGTAACTAACTACAAGACTAACTATTTCTATACTTAGCTAACACCTCCCCCCCAGTTTAGCTGAATCTTTTTTATCAGTAAACTTGTTAAACTTATTGCTACATACAACAATTAATTTTTCTCTAAGACTTTCAAATCTACCTCCAACTAATGGCTTTGTCAACACATCTGCAATCTGCAAGTCTGTGGAGATATGCTTAACATCAAGTTGTTTTGCTAGGACCTTTTCTCTAATAAAGCAGACATCCACTTCTATATGTTTGTTTCTAGCATGAAACTTTGCTGCCAAGGACTCTACCCCCTTACTGTCACACCACATAATAGGAACAACAGGTAATTTAAACCCCATTTCATCAAGTAAATTTTGCAACCATACAACTTCAGTGGCTGCCTGAGCTATTGCCCGATATTCAAACTCAGTAGAAGACCTTGCAACAACATTTTGCTTCTTAGAAGGCTAATAAATCAGTTACATCCAAAATAGACTCAACATTTTGAAGTTGATCTTCTATCATCTATTGAACTTGCCCAATCAGCATCACTAAAACTAGTTAAGTTAATGCTTCCATTGGTTTGAATAACAAGCCATGATCTAATGTGCCTGTAACATACCTTAATAACCTCTTGTAGGCCTGCCATTGCAATTTTGTTGGCGACTGTGGAAATTGGCTAAGCTTGTTATTAACGAAGGATATATCTGGTCTTGACATAGCTAAATATTGCAATCCTCCAATTACACTCTTTTGTTAGTAACAATTTCAAGAGTTGCAGAAGCTTTATTATTAGATGAAGGATAGGAAGAATGACATTGCTTCCCAAATCTACAAGCTTCACACATTAGCTGTTTCACATTACTAAAAGACAACTGAAATTCTCTTCCTAAACGTGAAAGGATATAATCATTACGATGACCTAGGCACCTATGCCAAGTGACTAAAGGTGAGGTTGTAATAGAATTGCAGCAACACAAGATAGCATTGATATGATAAGACTAACTGTTTTTAAAGACTATCCAGAACTTCTAGGGGCAATTTTATTTTTGTTAAAGGTCAAAACTGACTATCGAATAGCAAAATACTTGTTAAAAGGAGAAATGGAACTATCAGAAACAGTAGGCTTTTCTCTTGAGAAGAGAGCTTATATAGTCCGTGCTCAAGGTTGCCTTGCAAAAGAATTTCCCCTATGCTGTTGTCCTTAACAATACATAATGAAGGATGAAAATTCCACATATATATTATTGTCAAGTGATAACTTGGAAATACTCAACAAGTTCTTTGAAATCTGACGAATATGTAGAACTCTATTAAGAATTAGAGATCTAGAGGATGGCAAAAAGAATCTCAGCTTTACCAATATGCAAGATAGACAGAGAATTACCGTTACCAACTTGCACACTCTCTAAAACAGTGTAATCTTCTTTAATATTCAAATTGTTGAGATCATTCGTTATATGATCCGTTGCCCCTGTGTCTAGGAAACAATTAGGATCAGCAATTGCAGCAGGTGAGGCAACAAAAGCATGAGCATTAGGCTGACTATATTGCTGCACATTGCTGGATTGATTCTGCCCTGGTGCACCTTGAGAGCCACACCACACGACGACTACATTTAAGAGCACCATGACTAGTTTTGTACACAATTGACAAACTGGTCTGTTATTAGAATTGCCATTCCTACCACCGTTGTTAAAAACATATGAATCTTCCACCAGAAACTCTACCTCCTTTACCTCTTCCTCTAACATTCTGATTAAAATTGGGAGGTCGAGAGTACCGAGAATTCTGATTAAACTGAGCATTATGATTAAAAGAGTTGAAGTAATTTGTCCTTCTTGCAACATTCACACTATATTCCATATTAACTGACTAAATTGCAAGATGTTAAGCTAATCTAAGCTCATAGCACTGCAATTGAAATTGAGCTTATTCCAGGGATACATAACCAATCTTCGAAGTGATATTAACCACAATAGCATCATATTCTGGCCCTAGTCCATCTAAGATGTGAAGCAACAAATCAGCATCAGTAACCTCAATTCTTATAGCAAACAGAACATCAGAAATCTCTTTCATTTTAAGGAAGTAATCACTAATGGACAAAGATCCCTTCCAAAGTAGACGCTTGAGATGCATGGATAGGGCTTTGGACTTAGTTTCAAATAGCCTTTCTAATGTTTGCCAAACACTTAATGAGGACTGACATCTAACTACATACCCATACATTCCTTCTGAAATTGAAGATAAAAGCTAGCTTAAGATGAATTTATCAATTCGTTTCCAAGTAGCATATCAGGATTAGCTTGATTAATAACTTTAGTCTCATTATTAGAATTAACAACAGACATAGATAAGAAAGGAGTGGGACAAAGCTTGTCTCCTGTGACGTTACCATCCAAATCAAAGGCTTCTAAGGTTGGAAGAACCTGTGAATGCCAGAAGCCATAATTGTTGTGATTAAGCTTGATAGCAAGAGAATGTAGAACTGAGGGCAATGAAAATACAATGGATGATGATGGAGATCCTCATGAAGTTGAGGAGCTGGTGGCTCCATGATTATGAGGCTGTGAAGTTGGATCTATAACATTTGTAACTCGATGATCTGTTGTAACGTTTCCTGGAAAATTGTTGTTTCTTGGAAAATTTTTATTTTTTGGAAAATCTGTGTGATTAGCCTTGATCTTAGATCGTGTGGCTCTAATATCATAAGTTCGGCATTTTTCTAAAAAGTTTGAGCGAGTAGGTGGGAGCTTAACAATAGTTTTATATTTTAATATATTAAGTTTACCACTTTATCTAAAAATTTAAACTAATAAATATGAGTTTAATAATAGTTTTATACTTCAGGAAGTGTCCTCAAATATAAGGTTTACGTTTGTTTATACGTGAATCGGTCTCATAATCTCTTTTAGATTTTTTATGTGGATCAATTTAATTTTTTTTTAATTTGTAACGAGAATTTGAATCTTAAATCATTAGGTCAAAAAACTCTAATATTAAGTTGAAAAGGTATTTCTAGAGGCAATTGAGAGAAAAAGAAACCTTATATTTTTTATTTCTGGAACATGTATTACAAGAATGAGAGCTGCCCTTTGTATATAGCTGCGACTGTTAGCTTCACTAACACTAATGCCGAGCTGGTAGCACAGTAACTGACTAGGTTACTGTTCCTATACTTAGCTAACAGATCGTAGCAGGTGGCAAATGATGCACAGTTAATGACGTTGCATAGCCATACAGCGTAATTATACCAGATCAGCTTTACCACGTTGATTCGGCTGTATTACGCTAACTTCACTTTGCCAGCAATACCAATAAATTTGCGACAAGATTGTCAAAAGGTTTGGTTAGGTGACTTGACAACCATTAATTTAAATTGGTTGGTTTTATAACTATTAAAAACAAATAATTACAAATTGATGACTTTGTTAATAGAAGTGCAGACTAGTACTACAAATAAAATGTTGTTCAATATCATGCGTAGCTGGGCCATCAAACGGCATTTTTGCTGTTCAAATGCGGATGTTGGAGTATATCGAACTGCGATTAGTTGAAAGTTTCGAGAGAAACAAGGAAAAATATCGGTGACACAGGACAAATAAGTTGTGGTGCATATGAATTTTTCGCTAAACCTAACAAAATCACTTTTCGTCATGCATATTAGAGGAACTCTTTCCTGCTCCCACCACATCACGTGATTAAACTGATATGATACAGCAAACCAATGAGAGACTAAAAATGAGAGAGAGAGAGAGTGGCTAAACTGATATGATACAACAAATCAATGAGAGGTTAAAAATGAGAGAGAGAGAGAGAGTGACTTTTATGCTTTCTCTCTTCCACTTTTTCAGCCTTAGCTTATTGTACCACGTAGACTTAGACTGTACAGCACAAGCATGAAAGACTCACTGCACATTAATATCAGTTATGTTTCATAGCTTGCTTCGATTGTATTGAACAAAGCGAACAAGGCTTAAGGCTCTCAAAGTCTAGTGACCATCCATCAACTTTCGAATCATGCTACGTTGTAAAAGATTACCAATATAAGCACCTTTCGTTTCAAGCAAGGAAGTTTCCTTCTTCAATTTTCTCATGTTCGACTCAATAACTCAATAACTGAAGTTCAGACGATCCAATACTTCTACCGAGCATAGTTGAAGCAATCAATTCCAGATTGTCTTTCCCAAGTTCGACTAACTGAGATTCAAATGTAGTAATGATGAAATTTTAAGTTTGAAAACATCAAACATGAAAGATGACCTATCAAAGAATGTGATTAGCTTTCTAAGAGAAAATCTGGCAAGGAAAACCAAAGTGCACTACTAACAAATTTGGGTAGCAGGCAATGATGTGAGAATAGTACAAGAAGAATAAAAATCAAACAGGCCTCAAATATTATTAATGATAACTCTCAGTTCAAAGCATAGTTTGCATTATCTAAGCTGGTTCTGCTGCAACTCCAGCAGCAAGGGAACTTTTATGAGTAGATGATACTCTCTCACGGAATAACAAAATTGGGAACTGTAACAGAATGAACTATGGGCCCTAAAAATCATGAAATTTACCAATCTAATTTTGGTTGGCAAACTTAATTCCCTTCTCTATAGATGCTTTAAGCTCTGGTTTGAGACTCTCAAGACCTTCCTTTTCATAGTCGGAAAGCGGACCCAAACCAAGGACTTCCTCTACACCATTCTTTCCCAGCCTTACCTGCAGTACTCACAAGCAACTAGTAAACATACTGCCATCAAGACTCATATGCTACAAGTACAACTCAAGACAGGTCTATTCACCTTTGAAGCAAAGAAAGGTAATTCGGTGACAGTCGATTGCACAAAAGAGCATTCAACAATATCTGGAACTCCATTGAGCCCCTTCAAGCAAGCATCAGCAAAAAGGGCTCCAGCATATCTGCAAAGTAGATGAATCAATTTCCAATGTCACAAACAAACAACTTCATAATCTCTGGACATGTAGAAGGGTAGAAGGGTGCAGGTGTGTGTCTGTCTGTGAGCATGTGCAAACGAAGATTAGAAGTGACGCAAGAAATTTCATATTATATTTCAGTAAGTCTACTGGGAGCCGTTAACTACGTGCAAATACCTTTTTTCCTTCGCCACGAAATTCATGCAAAAATTCTGACCATTTAATAGTTGAGGAAGAGAATCATTTGGTTCCTTAATCAAAGATGTCAGTATGTAAAACTATCTTACCTCCTTCAAAATTTTACTTCTCTTAATTTGTAGATTTTTTTATTTTTAGAAAAGAAAAAATAAAATTCTCAACTCAGAGCAATCATTATAACATCCAATAAAAACATCCACATATCAAATGTGGAAAATCATTTAAATTATAGAAACCTAATGGTTTTAGAAAAGAAAACCGAGGTACATCCAGACTTACGCCATTGATAGTGTGGCAGATCCCTTTCCAGCCTTTGCTTCCACAACTTCTGTCCCTCCATCCTGAGTCCTCTTGGTAAGACCCTTGATAACTTCATCCGACAAATTGGCTTTAGGGGTTGCCTATTATTGTTTGATTAAAAAAAGAAAAAAAGAATTTCGCGTCAAGATCCCCAATATGTATATTACATTCAAGGAGGACGAAGAAGGAAGGGGAAGAGAGATACTTGAGAGAAGAGGGGGAGAATTGTTATGCCTGCATGACCTCCAACCACTGGCACATTAACCTCTGCAACAAGTGGAGGCAGGGCAAAACATACTTAGTCAGAGACAAGCATTTCCACAGAAAAAATCATCACTTTTCTCATACATCTTCTAATAATTGCTTATAAAATGGGGGCATGGCCAACAACAAACAAAAAAAAAAAAAGAACGTGCACTTTATGCCATTATAATTATAATAAATAATACCCAAGTCATGAACTCATGTGTTATGGGCCAAAATAAGGTAAAACACTTTTAATGATTCAACCACATTGCAAAAGTCTTCCTGAACACCAAAATTTTCACTGTTTCTGAGATCTTCACAACAAGTAATCAATCAAGAAGCATATCGTATGAAGAATAAAAAAAGAAACTCTGATATTAAGAAAATATGCGTACCAGCTACTGGTACGTTAGCCTTGCCAGCATAAAAAGTTTTAGCTCTAACCACATCAAGTGTAGTTACACCAAAAAGCCTCTTCTCATCATAGGTCCCAGCCTTCTTGAAAACCTCTGCAGCAATCGGCACAGTGGAGTTTACCGGATTGCTTATCATATTAACCAGCGCCTAGATCCACATAAAAAAAAAAGGCGTTAAAAATGATCACCACAACCAATAAACAAGCAATATAATATCAAAAACAAAAGCAAGGTGATGACTCACTTTTGGGCAGTACTTGGAAATAGCAGCGCATAGAGATTTGACTATGCCAGCATTGATATTGAAGAGATCATCACGAGTCATTCCAGGCTTTCTCGGAACACCTGCCGGAATAATCACAACGTCCGATCCTTCCAATGCTTTACCTAGTTGTTCTTCACCAGCAAATCCCTCAACCTAAAGCAAATACAAGTGAGTAGAAGGTGAAAGCTTAGGGCTGTTTGCGATGAAATTAAATCGATAACTCTCATTTAAATTAATGAAATTAGAAACCACCTTATGCAAACTCTGTAAAGTAAAGATTTCTTACTATTTACAGATCTCTAATGCTACAAAATTTGAACTTTGATTTTCATCCTCGCTTTTTCCCTCATTTTCAGAGAAACCAAACAACGAAACATGGAAGATTCACAAATCCCACTTTCTATTCACCTAAAAGAATAGAAAAACCAGCTAAAAATTGAATCTTTATGAGGCCTGCCTACCTGGGCGCGGGAGTTGATGTGGCTGACATCAGCGGCGACACCTGGAGTATTGGCGATATCATAAAGGGAGAGAGAGGAGACAAGAGGGTTGAGTTTCATAAGCAGAGAGAGTGGCTGACCGATCCCTCCAGCAGCACCCAAGATCGCCACTTTGCGTTCAGGATGGGATTCGGTAGAGTAGGCGGATCTGCGGAGGAGATGAGAAGGTGGGCATGAAGTTGATGAAACTGCACTTCTCCTAAGAGCAGCTCCGGCGGATCTCAGCAGTGCTGTCTTCATTTTGTTTGTTTGGAGAGTTGAAGAGGAGGAGAGTGGAGATCTGAGTTGAGAAACCAACGAAAAACGATCAACCAGTGGCTATCGAGGTCTCCGCTGCTTTGGAATGTGTGGTCACTCTCACATATAAAGACTATCACTTTACAAGAACCTTTTTTTTTTTTTTCGAAGGAAAAACAATGATATTTTCAACAATTGTTTGTCCACTGGTCTAGTTACATTTTTTAATGATAGTTATGGGTTTATTACTTATTTCTTCGTAGAAATTTCTATTAAAAAAAGATATATTTATTTTTTATCGATTTTAAATTGTTTTTTATAAATTTCAAAATGGCTGGGATGTGTTTATTGATGTAACAGATAACAGATGTTTCTTAATTTATTAATTCAACTATAATCGGACTTTGATATCTTTCTTGTTACACAGGTAGCAGTGTGGTATAGAGAGAGAAAAGAGTGATGCAGCCTAACCGCTTCTATTTCTCAGTGCAACCAACTTTCAACAGGTAGGCTCGAGTCATCAGAGACAGGGCGGCATTTTTAGTGTTGAATATGTACTATTATCATGGCCTTGACAATATTTTTGTTACTTCAATTTACGTAACGCCAAAAATTTGGCTGAAACTTCATTAAAGTCACAAGTCAAAAGACACTCGCTAATTGACAGTCATCAAGTTTGCACAAGACAACAAGACCCCTGTGAGAATATATTCCAATCTCTCCACATTAATATTAGTCGTATCCATCTCAGGAGAAATTATGCCATACATCCGCTGCAGTGCAGCGGATGCAACCACCGTCCGTCACATAAGCGTCACATTAGCATGAGATGCTTACATGGCACATCCTGAGCTGCGCATTCTGAGCCGTCCGCTGCAGTGCAGCGATGTACCAGCGAATTTCTCCCATCTCAGACATAAGAAGTAGCTCCAAATGGTCCAAAATTTGTCCTCTTTAGCACAAGACCATAACAAATATTATTATTATTTCGACAGTTAAAAATGTATTGTGAGAACAAGAAAGAACAATGCAGCAACAAGATTGAGAAAGTAAATGCAAGAAATTATGCTGTTTTTATTCATCAACTCCCCCTTTACAGACAACGAGCAAACAACAATTACAATTACCTTAGCCTCAGCCAAAACAATAGAGAGGTTTCAGAACGTCAACATAAATACATTAATTACAACATCACAATAGTAAGCAGAATGCTGTGACCAGATTAGTAGGAAACACATCTAAACAAAGCACCGTTCTCTTTTCTCTTATTTTTAGGCTTCTAGCAGCAATAAATGTTTTAGGATTGAGGCTAATGGTACTATGGTTCAAATATAGCCGGACTCAAAATCTTCAAAACTTACTAAGTCCTATTGAGGATTGGGAGGGCGACTGTTGGCAGCAGAAACTCGGGATCCCCACTCCAGCAGCTCTTTGCTGGTATCATCCTTATGCACAAATACTTCAATGAAACATAAAGAATCTTTTTGTTCTCCAGTTGCCATCTCGATTGCTTCTGTTAGTTCATCCTCAGTACTTACCTGTAATTTTTACAAGTTAATATATCACTATACTCTAAAAGCAAAGAATCACTACGAATTGTATGCAGAATGTATCTAACATTAAAATGTAAAACCCCAACACATATGGATGGTATTTGCAACATTCTATCTACATATTCAGCATGATATCATAGAATAAGCATAGAATGTTTTAATCCAAATATATATAGATATATATGTATGTATGTATGTATATATATTCTTGGAACTTTCTCAGAAATTCGGCATCAGTTGTTTGGAGGGGGAATGAGACACAGTAGTTGGCGCATGAGGTGCACAATTGAGATAAAATAAAAAATTAAAAAAAGATAAATAATTCATCACCTGTGATATCCACATCCCCCTATTCAAAATATAAGATAGGAGAAACTAATTCTATCGATGCTAACCTTGGCAGTCCAACATTTGCCTTCTCCGTTATGGATGGCATTAACTAGACCAGTATAATCCCAGTTCTTAATCACATTGTAAGGGCCATCATGAATCTCTACTTCAATTGTATAACCCCCATTGTTGATAAGGAAAATGATGCTCTTTTGTCCACATCGGATCATTGTTGAAATATCTTGGGCTGTTACCTGAATAGACGGTAAACATTATTTTTATGCACAAAACTCTTTAGTCTGAACCCCAGAAAAAAAAAATCCCAGAAAAACCAAACAAACAAAAAAAACAAACTTCTATCAACAGAACCTAAAGGAAAATTCAAAAACATACAAATTTTACAACTTAACTTTCCAGATTAAGTCAACTTTAGTCACAGTGGCAACTATTCGTAGTCAAGCTGATTCTTACAACTGTATGCCCATCATGATACTTTCACATTTACTGGTGTTATCGTATGGATAGAAAGCAGCAAAGTTTAATAACGAATTGAATGATTAATGCCTCTATATCCGCCCAAAAAAATGGTGCTCTTTTAGCTCTATCTTCCATTTCAAATTCCTTTGCTTTCAGTGTTACAAGAAGTGCAGATGTGCTTCTCATTTTAAATATCATATACAGCATATATAAAAATTATGTCACTCACCTGGAAACTCCCATCACCAATGCAAGCAATCACACGCTTATCCCTAGCAGCCTGAGCATAACCCAACGTAGCACCAACAGACCAGCCAATAGATCCATACTGCATCTGAAATTCATATCTGAATGCATTCGATAATTCAAAATCAACAGTATGGTCATCAAAAAACAAAAGCCATAGAAAAGCATTGCTAACCAGAGATCCATGCTTACCCACAATTCTCAGGAAGGCGGAGCTTCTGACAGTTGAACCACGAGTCTCCAGTTTCAGCAATTACCGCTGTATCTCCACTTAGTAAGTCCTGTTACAAGTTCAACTAGTGATTTTTTGCTTAAATTTCTTAAATGCCGATGTATGAGAAAACTCTACCACTCTATAAGGAACCAACAACATGAAATATCATGAGCGTGAACCATTATATCAAAATGATGGCTCACTGAACAAATAATAAGATGCCCATATCCTACCCAGACTTAGTACCCAAACTCAGAATCATTTTCTCCACTATATACATAAAAGGAGAGAAGTGTGGGTCACCAAGACATAAGTCTATCCTATTAGTATGAAGAGGTCACGTATCCTAGCCCAACCACACATCAACGTACAACAAGAAGTCTCCCGGAGGATTTAAACTCTGTTGCAATCTAAAAGGTATAATACACACAGATATACATACATGTAATTCTTATCATGGTTATGCATTACCTGAATGTGTTTAAAGAGAACATTGACTCTAAGAGGCTCATCTTGCACACGTCTCAGTGGGATGCCTGGAGGGACAAAGATCCGACGGTAATTCTCCAGAGCCGTGCTGTTTTTTTTAAGCTTCTTGGCCAATGCACTTAAGAAGTCAGCCATGAACACCCAGCCAAGTGAAGGACCATTGCCTACAGTCACACGATTGGGCTGCACTACTATTGATTTCTCCTTCTTGATCAGCAACGAATAACCAACAGAACTGTAGTCATTGAAGATGGGGCCAACAAAAACATAAGCATCTGCAGACTCCACTATCTCCCCACAGAAGCTGGTACTGACAGCACCCCAGTATGTCCCAATGAAGTGTGGATGGTGTTCTGGCACTAATCCTTTACCAGAGGGCATGACAGCTATGGGATATCCACTAGCATCAGCAAGCTCTACAAAGGCCTTTTGCGCCTTTGCCACCCTGAGCTTGGGCCCTGCCACAATGACAGGCTTCACAGCTTTATTCAGGAAATCAGCAGTTGCTTCCACGGCTGCTTCTAATCCTAATTGATTGCTTACCCTGCATTAATGTTGATGGTGGCTGCTGTGAAATTTCTATTTGTAATTATATAGATCAAATATAGTTAAGCGACGAAATTAATTGAAAAAACTTCCCTACATCATATAAAATGTTCCCCGTTTGTAGTATCTAAGATGACAGAAAGTTGATCGCAAAAAGATCACAGTAACACAACTCATATAAGAGCCCCAGTTGCAAAAGAAATTAATGTAACTAGCATGTTATCTCAAGAGCTAACTTCAACAATCTAAATTATCTAATCAACACAAATTAAAACAATAAAAATAGAAAATAAAAATTGGTAGTCAGGTATATACTATGTAGAACATGTGACATAAGCAACAAATTCATATAAATGTCGAAATCATAAAACTAATAAAAACAGAGTATGCCTACTTTGGAGCAAGAAAGAAGGGCACTGGGTCCCTAGCAAAGGTAGGATGTGGAATTCCAGGCAAATTACAGCTTATACTGATATAAACCGGTTTGCTTTCCTTCAAAGCAGTAGAAATGGCGGTGTCAATGAGCTCATGAGCATCATCCAAGTTATTCACCGCAGCCTGTCATGTCATCACAACACAAATTAGAATAATTAATTATACATTTCACACGACACAATTATACAATACAAAACCATCGCGATTCATCAAGTCAGTGATCAGTTACCTGAGTGCAGGTGATGGTCTGAAAGCAGCGAAGCTCTTGCGAGAAATCAGGCAACCCAATCGTATGATGCAAGATCCTGTTCGTTCCATAATCGTTGGAATTGGGCCCCCCAACTATACAAATGACGGGCAAATTCTCACTGTAAGCACCAGCAATTGCGTTGAGCACGCTAAGTCCACCCACGGTGAACGTGACCACGCATGCACCCACACCCTTGGCACGTGCGTAGCCGTCAGCAGCGTAGCCAGCGTTGAGCTCGTTACAACAGCCAACTAAATTCAACTCCGGCTCCGCTATGAGATGATCCAAGAGCGTCAAGTTGAAGTCACCGGGAACTGAGAACACATCCCTCACACCAATCTCCACCAGTCTCCGAGCAAGGTGGCGTCCCAAGGTGCCACTGGAGGCAGCGCCCGAGACAGGAGCTGGAGCGGAGCTGGGGCGGGCGGCTGAACCAATATTGTTTGCAGCTTCCATGTTGTAGTAGATCTAGCAGTGATGTTTAATTGATGGAAGAGAAATGGGTTACTATATATAGAATCAAAGAGAAGGTAAGGTGATGGAGATGGTGAAGCAGCTTGGGAACGGTGGGCTGGTTTCTTTAAAGGCAAGTGTAAAAGGTGGGAGAAATGAAGCAGGAAATGTGATTTGTTGGTAAAACGACATGGACCACTTTTTGTTTAGAACAATTGAAATGTCGTTTTGAGTAATGGTTTTGAGTGTCTGTAAATGTGGTTTTACAGCTGTTGGTTTAGTGGTTTAATTTAATTAAGAATAAAGATGACGTGTCAGATGTATGCGTGGGGTTTTGCATTTGAAAAAGCAATTAATTAAAGTAATTGTAGCATATCATATAATTAAGAATTAAAGGGGTTTGGATTTGGAAAACCAGAGGCATGGATTCTATTGTATTGTATCGGAGGCGGTTTCTGGTTTTCATTTTTCAATTACGTCGTCTCGTCTTTGATTTGATTATTCAAATGTAGGCAGCAGAATAGAGATAGAAGATGGGGGTGGAGGTGTTTGACGAAAGGCGTTCCAACTTGCTTGAACGATGACACAAAACATAATTATAGTCTTTTCTTTCAATTTCACGATTAATTGTTATAAAATTAATTGGTGGATGTCCACCACGTGACTATGTGAAGCGGTGAAAGCAAACCGCAGTTCTTTATTCCAAAGAAATGGCAAACGCAATTGGCTATAATGGACGACTTATATTACTTCATTGGTTCATGTTTTGGCGAATCAAAATTGATCCTTATGTAATTGAACCTTGTTCAATTTCACATGCTAATAATAAGAAATACTTTTACCTCTCCTCTCCACTTGCTTCCTTCTCACACGGCGCACCAACATCATAACTCCTGTGTCATTTCTCCCTCTCATTTGCAAATATAATCCAGTAGTATATGAGTGTTAGCATTTAGCAATTGTTACTTGCAGTAGCTAATAGCCGACAACTATTGTACTTAAATTACAATATTTATGGCATTTCTGCGCCTCTATCTACTGTTTATGTTTTTTTATTTTGTTAGCTTAAAATAATAATAATTCAAAGAAAAAGAAAACAGAGGCAGAGATTTGAGATGGTAGTGGCTAATGCATAGGGAATAAGAATGTTAGAAGTGAGGAATAAGCAAGGAAACTGAATGCATGCGATGCGACCCATATTTAAAGTTTTCAACATAAACATTTTTATAAAATCAATGTGATTTTATTATACAATCAAATAATTATTATAAAAATGTGATTTTATTATATAATCATATAATTATTATATTCTGTTATCCATTTTTTAATTTATTCTAATTTTGCTCTTTTAGTTAAAATCATGCAAACATACTTCGTGTTACATAATTTATACAACAACTTTATTGTAAATATTATTCCTAAACGTATTATAATTATTCGGAAGCTTATATTATAATTATATTTTGGTATCTACCTTAAGCCACTTTTTAAAAATCTAAATTAAAAAGATATATTTAATATTTCCTATGTAAGGAATTGAAACTAATTTTTTTAATGTTTAACAAACATTACTCTTTAGAATAGTATATGTTAAATATATTTTTATCATTTTTAATGTAAGAAACATATGAAGATAAAACTTTTTAATACAAATAAATTTTTAATCTTCATCTCACTTACTTTAATAATTGAGATGTAAAATTAACAAGTCATGTCTAAATATATAAACTCATCAATTATATGAGATGAACTGCTGTAAATTTATGTTAAATTATTCCAATTATATATTTATTATGATTTTGTAATAACTACAATTAAGCTTTGAAAATCAATACTATTATTGTTTTTCCAAATAAAATCTTAAAATTAGATTTAGGCCTGGCTAGAGTAGTTTGTGTTGTTTCATATTCATTTCGTATTAAATTTCTTTAATCCAAATCAAATCCATTAGCTTTATTGCGTTTTATTTTAAAAACTCAAACCTAACTGTTAATTTAATGTGTGACCCAAAACCGATCCATTTAACCCTATTATTTTTTATTTAATAAAATACTAATATATTATACAACTTATAGCTCTATACTCTAAATATAAAATGATAATATCAACTTATAATAAAGTTATAACTCTTTTCTTATCAATGAATAAATCTATTTATTTGTATGTCTTAGATAGCTAGCTATTATTTCTTAAAAAAAAGTATTTAATAAAAATATAAGAAAAAATATTGTGAAACTTAAACAAGGGCAAATATTTCAGAACCTATTAAAACTTCAAAATATAATAAAAAAAGTTTGTTTAATATTACTTGCTAAGTTATATTTAAAATATGTTGTAGAAAATTAAATATACTTGTCCAAATAAATAAACAATGGTGAATGATTTTCTAAGATTTCAAAATATTTTATAACCTTCACCTTTAATAATAATGCTTTACAATTAATTATAAACTTTAACCTTATGTATAAAAATTTATCAAGATATATAAATTCTTGATGACTTAAATGTGTTACACGGATTTTCATAACTAAACCTAAAATACAATGATTATGAATTTATTATATATTAGACTAATTTCCTTAATTAAAGTTGGATTGAATTAGTTAGGCTCAACACACTTATTAGATTTTAATTCCCACCCAGCTGAATGATTTAGGATATAAGTTGAATACTTATAAAATTAATTTACTAAATTGTAATTTGAGACTAGATGAATTGGTTCATGAAAATGAGAAATTTTTCTATAGAAAGCGTGGAAGTGGTGGACATGAGCATTAATTGCTCCAACAACATAAATAATATCATAAGTTGATCCTTATTTCTATTTCAAGCATACAGATATACATGCTTACAAAAGAAGAGTGATTTACGTGGCTTAAGTTTAGATGGGAGACAAGGCCATTGAATGTTGTCTTTCAAAATCATTAAATAAAAAATTTTAAAGGCTCGTCTTTTTTTTATTCTATTGAGTTTACATAAGAAGAATAATTTAGAGTGGGAGAGAGCAAAACTGTAAAATTGAGAGAGAGAATGGGATTTTTTTTTTTTTTCCAAAAGGTTAAAAGCAAAGGAAGTGGTGGTCAAAGCATTGAATGTACGAAAGACTTTGTCTTGCGGAAATAATGAGACAATACATGGTTTTTCTTAAGCTTATACTACACGGCTTGCAAAGACTATGATAAGAAAAGAAAAATAATATAATAAGTTTGATATTTCTTTTATCTTAGGCACATACGGTTAATAAGGTTGCATACGGTTGCTGTGATGCAGCATGGGTTATTTTACTATTAAGATTAATATAGTCTTTTAGTATTTATTTAATTAGGGTTTTATTTAAATTGGGAAATTATCAGTTTAGGGATTTTGACTCAAATTAGGGATCTTGACTTTTCCTAATTTGATGCAAACCTAAATTGTTAGTTTAGGGATTTTGACTTAAATAGGATTTTGACTTTCCTATTTTCCAATATGTCTCGATTAGTATAAATATAGGGCTTCATTATTTTGTTAGACATTATTATTATAATTATTATTCAGACATTATTTTGAAATACCAAAGAAGTATTCAGTTTGATTGTGTGTGTGAGTGATGATTGATCGTGTGTGAGTGTGAGTTTTTGAGTTCAGTTTGTTTTGTACGGGTTCCCCATCAATTTGGTATCAGAGCCTAGCATCGTTCCATAAAATTCCATAAACCCAACACATTCACTGTTCACCGCCGGAGTTACTGTTCATCACCGGCGAACGACGCATCGCCCATCACCGAATACATCAACCTGTAGATCTGACCGTCCTCATCATTCTTCCCTTCATCACCATCACCAGAAAACCATCGGAAACCCTTTAAAAAGCCGAAAAACAGGGAGCCACCGCTACTGTTCATCGCCGCCGACCGGCGAGTGGTGTCTCACCACCACCACCAAGTGATAGATCAGCCCCTCCCCGTCAACTTTCCCTTCTTGGCCGATCACTAATTCTTGCCGAAAAGTCTTCAAAAATCAAATTTTCAGTTTGGACGCCACCACACAAGCCACCACAAGCCACCTCGGCGTCCACCACCGACCGGAAAAGTTTCTGCCACTGCCGATCCGTCGTCTGAAGGCTTGGCCGTCACCGTCCCGTCGCCGGAAGCCGCCACCGGAGTGTTTGGATGTTAGAGGTTTGGACTTCTTTGTCACTTTTTAAAGTTGGTTGATATTTTTTATTAGGGGTTTTCAGGTTATTTGTCATTGAATCAAGCCTTTGAAAAGTTCTGGAGTCCTCTAATGTCTCCGAATTTGCAGTTCAACCCGTTTTTATGCAGTCTTCCATACCTCTGACTTTTACAGTTTAATCCTAATGGCTTATTGGGGTTATCAAAACAACTATAAACGTAAGAAACATGAGGTTGTTTTCAATAAACGCTTAGATTTCTACGGGATTCGTTGCCGTCCTTATGTGAAAATTATTCTTTCTGACTTCCATTGTCATGTTAAAGGGATTCTTCCCTGGTTTGATAGCTTGGAGCAATATTTTTATGATGTAGATCTTCCAGAAGATATGATGGTTGATTGTGGAGCAACCCAATTAAGCGAATTTGCGTTTGAATGGTGGATGGTTAAGTGTAAACATCTAGGAAGAACGGGAGAACTTCCAACATGGGATGAGATGAAACATTTGGTAATTAATACTTTTATGCCTTCGCATCTTAGGCCTAGATATATGCCTAAGCGTCAAACAATGGTAAGTTATCGATCTCAAAATCATGAGTATTGTGATTGGAAATTTGATTTGGATCGATTTAATAGATTAATTGATCAATACCATGAGCTTTGTAAGAACTTACCTATTATCTCTCAATCACCTTTCCAAAGTGATCATTCTTCTATCTTTACCCCACATCCTAGTGAAAAAGTCCAACCTACCAAGTGTGAACTTATAGGAGATAAAGTTCCATGTGCAAGAAAAGATGTTGAGAAAGTAGCTATGAATAGTGAAGTTCCAAGTGCAGATGATCATGAGGTTGAGATTCAAGGTAATGATGTTGAATACAAAATTGAAGAGAGTCTTATTGAGGAAGAGCTTATAGGTGAAATTGATCTTATACATGTTGAAGATTTCAAGGTTGAAGATCATCCTATTGAAGTTATGCCACTAGTTGAAGAGAAGCCAATTGAAATCATCCATCCGGCTAAAAAAGAAGTCTCCACGCCAAAGATTAAAGTTGAAGTCTCCAAACCGAAGATTGAAGTTGAGTTATGTCATGAAGAACGAATTTTTGAGTCTCCAAAACTACTTCAAGAAATTATTTCCAAGTCTAATACTGAAATTGATTTCTTGGGAGTCACTACTGTATTGGATAAATGCTCAAACCAAGGCATGTTTGTCTCTATTCTGACGTCTCCTATGATGTTGATTGCTTTTTCACCAATATTGACATCGATCAATGCAATATTGCTTTGTATTCAACCGTTAGTGTCTATGTTTTTGGACTATCGTGAAGTACAGACTTGGATCGACGACATGCCTATGTTTATGCAAGACAAGACTTGGTGTTTTATCGTGTTTTTGCAACATCCACCTTGAGCAACTCGCCAGGAGTCGAGTTTTCTAAGCGGAGGAGAATTGATGCAGCATGGGTTATTTTACTATTAAGGTTAATATAGTCTTTTAGTATTTATTTAATTAGGGTTTTATTTAAATTGGGAAATTATCAGTTTAGGGATTTTGACTCAAATTAGGGATCTTGACTTTTCCTAATTTGATGCAAACCTAAATTGTTAGTTTAGGGATTTTGACTTAAATAGGATTTTGACTTTCCTATTTTCCAATATGTCTCGATTAGTATAAATATAGGGCTTCATTATTTTGTTAGACATTATTATTATAATTATTATTCAGACATTATTTTGAAATACCAAAGAAGTATTCAGTTTGATTGTGTGTGTGAGTGATGATTGATCGTGTGTGAGTGTGAGTTTTTGAGTTCAGTTTGTTTTGTACGGGTTCCCCATCATGCTGAGGCTTCAAAGAGAAGAAAAGAGAATTTAGGCAAGAGAGAGAGAGGAGTGTTGGAAGCCAAGAAGCAAGCAGTAGAGTGTTCGTATTTACTAGAGGAAGAAAATTAGGAGGAGCAACCGAAAATCAAGAAGAACAGAAGAGGAAGTAAGGGGAAAAGAAAGAAAATTTATGCAGTGTTCGTATTTTTAAATTATGTCTAGTAGTTTAATTTAATCTTATTTTATTTAAATTAAGTTTTCTAAAAAAATAAGTATTTGATTTATATTAAAGGAAAAAATCTAGCAGGAGAGATTAGTTAGCAGCTCCTAAAGCTAATCAAGAATAATTTTCAATTTTTGTGAGTGAAAATTTTATTAAATTTATTTATTTTGTAGTAAATTCTTCATATAACTGTGTTTTATATTTCAGTATGAAAAATTTAAATCATTGATGATTTTAGAAAATAAAAATTATTTTTATGTTGATTTGTATAATTAAGGAGAAGAAAATTTCAATTATTTTATTTTTGAGCAATAGTATATAGGAAATTGTGATTTTTGAAGCATACTAGAAATTGGTGATTTTTGAAGAATTATTTGATTTACTAAATTTTGAATCAATTTCAAAAATTATTAAAAATTGTGAATTTATGAGAAAATTATATGATTTATTAATTTTTGGATGAATTTCAAAAATTCAGAAATTACATGATGTTGAAAATTTTCAATTATTACTAAATTTAGTTAAATTGATTATTCATAGGAAAAAAGAATCACCTTATAAATACCCTTCCCTGTCGTAATTGGCCATACGCATGTGTATGATGATGTGATATACGTGATACGGATTGGCAATATGCATACGTAAAACGATATCACAATATATGTGATATTGGTTGCATGATGAGTACGTTGGTAAAGTGATGATATAATATGTGATATGAGAATTTTCTTCTCTATTTGCGTGCACCAGGTATGATAGATTCTCCGTTGGTACTTATTTGGCATAGATTTATTCGTGATATCCTAATTTCCTAAAATACCACATTTTTATTGAAGTAAAGTTGTTATTATTTTTACTATTATGGCATTTCAATTTACATTAATCATCAATTGATTAAGTTTATGATACATAGAGCATTCTTGAAATTTGTTATTGTTTTTATATGATTTAAAATTATTTATGAATTTAGTAAAAAGAATCCACTCACTGGGCCGTGTGCTCACTTCTTTTCCCATTTTATTATTTTATTTTTCCTGACACAAGTTGCTCGATTTGGTACCAAGCATCTCCTGTTACATAGAAGTGGCCACACACCTGGAGCTATATTTGGCCTTTTTGTTCACGTGTAAATACTTTTATTTTCTAAAAGTTCTATTAAACTGAATTATATCACTAAAATATGTTTTACGGTTGTATTGAGTTGAAACAAGAATTATCATAACTAGTGGCTTTGATATGATGAATATTTGAAGTGTTTTGAATAAATTTTCAGGTTGTGATTTGATTGAAAAACAGAGGAAGCTCTACCGAAAATGTGTCTTAATTAATTTTAGATATTGTATAAAAAGTTAAATCTTATGGTGAATTTAAATTGATTTTTTATTAGACATTTCTTAATTATCATGATTCATAGGAGTCCGGGATCCCATAAATAGTAATAATTGGGTTAGGTCACGTCATAAATACTATCCAATATTAAACGTGTTTTATCGTATTAACCTATTATTAATCCAACCCAATAAAACTAGGCAAGACATCCACTTTTATTGAATAGGTTTATATTGTATTAACAAGTCGTGTAGAATTTACCACATCTAATTAGATTGTCTTATTATATAAATGAGAAATACTTATATAAGATAGAGTCGTCTAGTCATCTTGTTGATTTGGTGAGACCATCAAATTAGATCTTGACATACTAGGTTGAAAGAATGAAACAAGTCAATTGAGAAATAATAAGAAATTGAAACAAGTTAGCATTGATAATTAAAAAAGTATATGTTTGTTGAACATAGGATATAATAGGAATACTTAGGCATATTACATTTGCATAATGACGTTGTATCTCAAGCTCATCTACTCTTTGAAAATATTATAATCTTATCATATGAGATAACTAATGATAATTAAGTGGATGGATTGGCAATATAATAAACATTTATTAATTGAAATCAATGATATATAATGGATGATTCATGATAGGATTAGAATTATATCTATGTAACATTAATCTTAGAAAATATTTAAAATAATTATAGATGTACAAATAAATTTGTACAATTTAATTTATAATAAATTTATTAGATAAGTCGATCACATTTTACTTATTAATTTTTTTTTTTACTCACCTAATAGATTTTTGTGAGATCAATTCTATGAATTTGACTATTTGGGTTGGTTTTATACTTACAACTACCCAAATATATATTGTTAACAGCAGTACCCAGGGGTTTTGTTTGGCGGTTTCAGCTCTTTACCATCTTATGCATTGCTGGTACCAGTCCGAGTCTTGGGGCTAGGGGTGCACACGGGTCGGGTTTTCCCGAACCCGATCACGACCCGATACTGTGCAAACCCGAAATTTTTAACCCGATTCGGGTTATAATTTCATGCCGACCCGATATAAACCCGACCAACCCCGATCGGGTCGGGTCGGGTTATATCGGGTTTAGCTTATTTAGTAATAAAATCTCAACCCGTTTGCACAACCCGATACTGTTTAACCCGACTATTTCAACCCGATTCGGGTTACAATAAAACCCCAACCCGATGAAAACCTGACCAACCCGATCGGGTCAGATCGGGGTTTTTTGCACACCCCTACTTGGGGCTGGGCAAGGGGTTTCCAAATTATGATTTGGGTCTTGACCCACCCCCTATACGTGTGTGTGTGTGTGTGTGTGTGTATATTGTTGACAGCAGGGTTGACGTTGGCTTCTCTGTCTAATGCGCCAGCGAATGGAGTGGGACAGCAATTACGTACTGTTACCTCGGAACTTAGGCGTTGGTCTCTGTACGTTTTCCTATTGACAGGAATGGGCTGTCCACCTCCACCGTTTAAACTTTGTATTTATTATTATTATTATTATTATTCTTCCTGGGCTTGAAGATTATTCGGTAAAGTGGTTGATGCTAAGATTGGAAGATAATTGCAATTAATGATGCAGAAGAAGATCCAAGTGAGAATACAACATAGCATGCACCATTAGACATTTTTATTAAAATTGGCTCCATGAACAAGGCCTTTTGAATATGAAGGTTTCCTGAATGAATAGCATTTGATGTGCAATTCATATTCCACTCCAAATACTTCGGAGGCACGCGGGCCGCTACGTCCATTCCCATTCGATGTTTCAGAAGTATCTATTGTAACATTAAAATGGGATATGGTGACCAAGTTGCCGTAAGATATTTATTATAATCTTTGCCATGTCGAGTGCCCTCTATGAAAGGCTAAGCCAAAATCGTCCTAGTGAACGGCGGAAATGTATGCACTAGAATGACTTTGACAGTCAGTTTCTCTCGCAACTTTTCTTTAAGTCCACACGCTTTTAAAAAAGTAATTCTTGACGTGAGTTGGGTTAATTTAATTTTTATCTGATGTTATACTATGATAGGATAGTAAAGTAAGGGTTTGGAAAGCCAGATTGGAGTCAGTGATTGTATTTGTGATTGTGGTTGCATGCAGCGTTTTCTGGTTTCAATTACTAGGTCTTTGATTATTAAAATATAGTGTGAACTTGTGAAGGTTGACGCAAGGCATTCACCTAATTGCATCACACATTCACACTTAATTTTTTTTTTTTTTTTTTTTAGTTTGAAAAGCTATAATGAATACATTAGTCTTTCTAACTTTACAAGTTATGATATTTCAGTGTCGCTACTATTCTTACAACTTGCATATGTTTATAATACATCGCAATGCACGGAATATGAGCAAAAAGTACGTGGATGTAAAGAAAATACTAAATGCAGCGTGCACTAAGTCTGGGCCACCGCCCTCTCATCATGAATGCTGAAGTTCTTGGCCCTTTTTTACCAACCTTTTTTTGAATAACGCCGGATATTTTTGGGAATAGTATTATTGTACGTATAAAGTTAGTGGCACTGGGGACGCAAAGCTAGAAAACCAATTTTGTACGTACAGTATTACTATTTTGAAAAACATGCAGTGTATATGGTGGAATATAGCTCAACCCGAAGAAAAATGATTACATCTGACCCTTGCAAATTTTCAATATAAACCTGTTTAAACAAATCAACGTGACATTATTTTAGAATTATTTGTCTAATTTATTCTACCATTACTTTTCTATTTATGATCATGTGAAACTATTTTGTGTTTATAAACTTATATATTAATATTATTAATAAATATATTATAATTATTCATAAGTTTATTTTACATATACCTTAAAACATATATTAAGAATTTAGAGAAGTGATATATTTCTCAAAATTTGTCTTAAAATCATATATTTAAAATGACATAACATGATGTTAATTCATTTAGTAATTATTAATTGAATTTGTATCGTTTAAGGTGCAAGATTTGAGATGAATATACTTATTTTTTTTTTAAATAACCGTGAAACATGTTTTCCTTATTTTAAATTATGATACTAGTTAAAATAAAACGGGTTTTTAATACGAATATTGAAATGAATTGAATTTAATCTTATGATTGATATTTAAAGTTAATAAAATAGATTTAATAATGTAAACTTCTCAATTGTTTGTATTATTATAATTAAAATATACAATTAATTTTTGAAAAAAACTGTTGACAGTACAGTTAACTGTGGCTTCGTATTGGTTGTCGCGAACGCAGAGTGGCTGCTGCTAATGTTGGCTATAGACTCTTAGATGTTGGCTTTTATGACTGCGTTTGGTACACCGTATAGGATTATATAATTATTACTATAGCGAATAGCATTGTATGGAATTATATAGTATAGGATTGAGTAAACTTTATACTGTGTTTGGTTTATCATTATATTGTATAAATATTATATAATATTGTGTTTAATAAAATATTGTATTTAACTATATTAAATTCCTTACAATAATAAAAATGGTTTAAAATTAATAAAATATTTTAAAATATAATAATTTAAAATTATTATAATTAAATTAATTTTTAGATAAATAATGTTTTATTTAAATATTTAATAAATTATATTTATTTATTAAAATAATTCATTTAAATATTCAATAAACTAATAATTTAAATATTTATTTATTTATATATGTTTGTAGTATTTAATGTCAAAAACTGAAACAAAAAATAAAGTTGTATAATTTAAATTTTATAATAATATAATATAATAATATATTATATTATATAAGACTTATGAATTAAAAATTATATCCAATAATTTCCCATATCTTTATCCTATCGAGCTTTAACACATGGTGGGGCATTATTATTTTAACTCCTTTTATGCGATCCTTATACAAATCTTATACAATATTTTACTATATTATCCATCCTTCGACCGCACCAAATACGATATAAAAAGATTTTATATGAATAATATTTTTTATATTATACTATACGGCCTCCCAAACACGCCGTATATTATTTATTGGAATGGGATGGCTCACAGTTTCACACTCCTGTCGGAAAGAGGAAGAGGAAAAAGATGCATCACTTGTGGCTGATCAAGGCAAAGATTATTCTGTTTGAAAATCGTTCGGTCAATGCATTCGGACGAGAATAGATTTAGACCTCGTTGACGCCCAGATTAGAAGGTAAATTGGACCATCACCGGCAATTTGTGTTTCGGACTGAAATTGGAGTCGGAGCACAAACACCTTTGTTCACACACGATTGAATTAATAAAGAAACCCAAATTTTAGCCATGAAGACCACAACACAACGCAAACACAACTGCACTCGTATGTGCTAATCTTTTCTTGTCCAATTCAAATTTCTTGTTTTCGGCTTTGAGTGGAAAACATGCAAAGCCCAGTGAGGTTTTCTAGCTGCAGAGGCGTAGCATTTGAGATCAAACCTCATGTGGATCCATTTGCCATCGCCACAGCAGCAGAAGATCACGAACCCCGTGCAGCCAGCAAGAGATTTTGGCCTTTCTGGAATGTAGGCAACTCCTCCAAAGTGTTTCCTTCTTCTGTTCAAAGATCAATGAGCCGAGCGAGTAGCCACTTCTGTGACCTTGACCCTGATGCCGAGGACGCAGATGGTGATGACGAAGATGAAGATGATACCATTCTGGAGAGATTAGAAGAAGGAAGCAACGAGGAGAAAGACCACAAGCCAATCATTCCTTCCGCTAGCAAACGCGAGCAACCCTCAAAGCCAGCACGTAAACAAGAATCAAGGTTGTCCGTTATATTGCTCGACCAAGGCTTGTTCACGGTGTACAAGCGACTCTTCGTAGTTTGCTTGACCCTGAACATTACTGGCTTGGTTCTTGCAGCCACTGGACATTTCCCATATGCAAGAAATAGAGCTGCCCTTTTTTCCATCGCAAACATTCTTGCTTTGACGCTATGCAGAAGCGAAGCCTTCTTGCGACTTGTCTTTTGGCTCGCAGTCAAAATATTGGGTAGGTCTTGGATGCCTCTCTCAATCAAAACCGCTACCACTTCCCTTCTTCAATGTCTTGGTGGCATCCATAGCGGTTGTGGAGTTTCTTCAGTTGCGTGGCTCATATATGCCTTAGTCCTCACTCTTAAAGACAGACAAAACACTTCTCCAGAGATCATAGGCGTGGCTTCTGCTATCCTATCTCTTCTCTGTCTCTCCTGTTTGGCTGCCTTCCCTCTTGTCCGCCATCTTCATCATAACGTATTCGAAAGGATTCATAGGTTTGCAGGATGGACTGCTCTTGGTCTCCTATGGGCCTTTGTGATCCTTACAATCTGTTACGATCCCAAAACCAAATCCTACGCAAATGAACTTGGTTCAAGGTTGATCAAACAACAAGAATTCTGGTTCACGGTTGCCATTACAGTACTAATTATCATCCCTTGGTTAACAGTGAGACGTGTACCCGTTAAGGTCTCTTCTCCTTCAGGCCATGCCTCTATCATAAAGTTTGAGGGAGGAGTGAAAGCCGGTCTATTGGGAAGGATTAGTCCATCCCCGTTATCGGAATGGCACGCTTTCGGCATCATTTCTGATGGGAAAACGGAACAAATGATGCTGGCTGGTGCGGTTGGCGACTTCACAAATTCCTTGGTGTCAAACCCACCAAGCCACTTGTGGGTTCGACAGGTGCATTTTGCCGGTCTGCCTTATCTCACTAACATGTACGACAGAGTTCTTTTGGTTGCGACTGGTTCCGGAATTTGTGTTTTTTTGTCATTCCTGTTGCAGCCGTGTAGGGCGAGTGTGTGCTTGCTTTGGGTGGCTAAAGGGATTGAACAAAACTTCGGCAAAGAGATTAAGAGCATGGTTAGCATGCATCCCAAAGACAAGGTGATTGTCCATGACACGGCTTTGCTTGGTCGGCCCAATGTGTCTCAAATGAGTGTGGACACTGCTAAAAGATGGGGAGCTGAAGTGGTTATTGTTACAAGCAATCCCGAAGGAAGCAGAGACGTTGTGAATGCGTGCAAGGCCGCAGGAATTGCAGCCTTCGGTCCCATTTGGGACTCTTAATTAATTTCATCGACATCCTTGCACAAGTAAATTTACTTCCTTTTCTCCCTTGCTCTCGTTAATTTTCTCCAAGCTTAATTTATGTAAAAGCTATATATATCTCATATATAGTCTTCCTATCAAATGTCACTCTGATGTAAATCTAGAAAATAATAATGCACTGAATACTGTTTGCTATGTAATATTAAATTGTTATTTTGACTAGATTTGTGTGTCGAACTAGCTACCTAATGGAATGTAGCAATACTAATTTATTGCTCTTTAACTAAGGTCATGTGAATCTCTTTTTATTTATTAAAAATTTGTTAATTTATTTTTTATTTTTATTTACTGATAAGTTCATTTGTGTCAAGAAAAATTGAATGAATTTTATAATACAAGTTGGTTGTATAGCTAATATCATTGTTCACCTAGTATAGTATGATCCATCATGTTTCGAAATATTTAATCCTCAATAAATGCTACTTTACTAGAGTTTATAGAAAGACCTTGACCTATTGATCCCATGCCTCACGTGCATATTCTAGTTATTTTTTACTGTGTTTTTGGCCAACGACCTGCTGGTTCATTTCTAAACAAAGACAGATACAGGGGAATTGCTAATAAAGTAAACTTAGAAATGTTGTATGTATATTTTTTAAGGGCGAAAGAGTCAAAGAAATTGCATCGGAATCTGAATCAGATTCTGATTCAGATCCATACGTTAGCTAGCATAGAGCTCATAAAATAGATTTAATCTTATGATTGATATTTAAAGTTAATAAAATAGATTTAAAAATGTAAACTTCTCAATTGTTTGTATTATTATAATTAAAAAACGAATACAATTAATTTTTGAAAATAATTGTTGACAGTACAATTAACCGTGGCTTCCTATTGATTATCGCGAACGTAGAGTGGCCGCTGTTACTGTTGGCTGCGGACTCTTGGAATGGGATGGCTCACAGTTTCATACTTGTGATCCTGTGGGAAAGAGGAAGAGGAAAAAGATGCATCAAGTGGTTGATCAAGGCAAAGATTATTCTGTTTGAAAATCGTTCGGTCAATGCATTCGGACGAGATTAGATTTAGACCTCGTTGACGCCCAGATTAGAAGGTAAATTGGACCATCACCGGCAATTTATGTTTCGGATTGAAATTGGAGTCGGAAGCACAAACACCTTTGTTCACACACGATTGAATTAATTAAAAAAAACCCCAAATTTTAGCCATTTTTTTAATTGTAAATTTATTCTTAATTAAAGATACTTAAAAAGTGGTGTGTCTATATATGCGTCTTTCAGAGTTATATATTTTAAGCCATAACTAATTTATTTTTAATTTAGAAAAACAAAAAAATGCTAAGATTTTTTAAACACACCATCTTCATCTATTATTGTGTCTCTATTTATGGATGTGTTGTATTATTCCTCACAAACAAGGGAATAAACTCTTTTTTCTGTCTCTTAATTTACAAGTCCTTGTAAAAAATAAAATAAAATATCTAAGTTTTATAGACTTGATTTGCATGAATATAAAATTAGAATACATCAAAAACATTATGAAAAATTTTTTAATAGATTTTGATTACTCTTATATTGATGGATATAAACTCTAATTTTTCAAACATAACTTAAAACCAATTAATATTAAAAAAGAGAGATTGCAAAATAATTAAAAAAGATAAAATATATGATCCTTAAGAAAACTCTTTTTTTATTTTAAAAATAAAAATATTGTAGAAAGAAATAAAGAGTAATATATCTATAAGGTGTTAAAAGAAAGAATAATTTAGAAAAAATTATTAATAAGTAAAGGATAATATTAAAATTCAGTGGGTGCTATTAGAAATATCTTTTTTTTTTTTAATTTTTAATTTGAAGTATAATTAGAAGTCAGATGTTTTTACTCAATAACAGGGGGCAAATAATGCTGCTTCTCGCGTTTTTATTTAGAAATGTCTCTATGGAGAACAAAGGCCAACTTTGCCTTTGAACGAAGGGTTTCACCGATAGCATTTGTAGCTTCATGACTAACTCCTGTTTCCACTCCAAATAATTGGAAGGCGCGTGGGCCTCGACGTAGGGTACGTACCCATGTTATGTTTCGGAAGCTTTTGGGTCGTTGCATCAACCAAACTAATAATAAGGCCCAACGCTATTGGTTTTTTTTTTTTTTAATTAGTTTTAGTGTCGTCAATCACAATTGAGTGCTTGCCATGAAGAAAAAGTACTTCTTAACTTCTCTGTGCGGCTATTGAATTTTTATTAATGAATAGTTTTATAGTAGTATCAAGATTTTAAATCAATAATTTAAGTTCCAATAGATTATCCTAACATAAATAAAGCTAGTTTTAAAATGTGTTTTAAGAGTATATGTTAAAAAATATTAATAATAATAGTAAATAAAAATATATAGATTTTGAGGTCCTCAAACACGTTAGAAGCACTCATTGGATTGGATTGATATGAATTTTATATCTAAAATAGTTCAAAATCCCTCTTGCAATAAATTTGAGATTCAGAACATCAAATTTAGTCCAATATTAACAAAGTACAGAAAAAAAGAGATAGAACGTACATCAAAGCAAATGTTTCAACGAATATCAAATCTACAAGAAAGAATAGAAGGTACTAGGGAAATTAAGATGGATGGGCCGCTAAACGAAGGTTTAAAGTCAACTGCAGGATGAGAACAGATAAACAACAAGAGAAACAATTCGATAATCAAAATTCAACACTAACAAGGGATCTGATCGGTGAACCACTTCATTACCAGAAAGGGGGCCTTGATCAACCACAGCGCAAACTCCACTATTACCGTCACGCACAAGCAGCACGGACATATACAACTCAACAACAGCCTGCAATTGCATTACCATCACCAAAACATAAACGACCCCACATCATTATGGTTTATGATCATGATTAATTATGATAAATATTGCACGACGAATCACGAAAAGAAGAGAGAGTTATAGAAACTGACCCGACGATCCAAATAACCACCCCTACTAGGGAGAGCAAGAGGGAGAGGAAGGCAAAGGGCAGGCCCAAGAGGAAACCCAAAGGCCTGCATTTACAATCATCATCACCGCAGCAGCAGCAGCAGCCCATATCTTCTTCTCCTCCTTTACGTCTCTTCTTTCTTTGGCTTGGCTCTCTTTTCTTGCTTGCGTTGCTATATATTCTATAAATTGTAACAGAAAAAATGTGACGAAACCAAGTTGACAGAGGGCACAAAAACTAATAGAGCCACCCACTACAAGACATAATTGTACACATATTATTATTATCTTTGCGGAAGTGCCGTCTATAAAAGGCTAAGCCAAAATCTTTGAAGGGAAAGACGGTTGTATGAATATGATTATGATCAGCCAATGTTGGTTTTCCACGAAACCTGCCTACTCACAACCAACCTTCCGTAAGCCTGCACGCTATCCTATCCACATTGAGAATTTATTCAAGGGATCTTTTACAGCATTATTGATTGTACCAATATTCTTACTAACTCTCAAAGAATTTTTCTCTAGTCCGCCCCACACAAGCTATCCGATTCACTCTAAAAAATTTTCAAGAGATCTTTCATATATAGCATTATGCAAAATCATATGATGCCAAGAAGTTAGGTGGATATTTATGTTTTGTTTACAAAACTGTAATCTTAACTAATGCAATACAAAGTCCCCTCCTATCTGAACCATTGATCAGGTAGAATTTTCCTTAGTTCAGTTGCTACATACCCGTTCAGCTTGCTCTAGAATCTCCCCGCAGATCATGTTTCTAGCTTCAACAATCAACATGTATAGTATTTCTTTCCTTTTTTTTTCTTTTAACTTCAACAGAAATGTCAACTCTTGGAGAAAATAGATGAATCAGAGCCATCCTGGATGATCGGTTGAAGGGAATTTTACTATGGATAATGTTATTGGATTCAACGATTCTTTCGGTCTAACATCTGTGTATGTTCTTGAGAAATATCCACCTATACTGGGAAGCAAGTCGACAATCAATAATTTCAACGCGCATTTGAAGAACATAACCTAACTTTAATGTTTAGACAGCCAAGAAGGCACAACAAGATTTGGAGAATTTGAGTAAATCTCAATTAAACATGATACCAGGAGAACTGCCTCCCTCTCTGACTCCATAAAAATGATTTAATAATTCATTCTCCTAACAACAGAAAATTGCCGCTCCCCAAGGATGTAGAAAACTGCCCCTATCAATCCATCAAGGTGAGATTTTTACAGTTTCAACGGCTGTTTTCTGAGTACTACTAGAGCTAAGTAGTCCTCCTTTTCCATTTTGACCGCTGTTTTTCACCATCTAAATAAATGAAATTAGAATTCCACACTCATGCTATTTTGACACATGAGGCAACACAGCTCACGTAAATAAATGATTATGAGAATACCTCTTTTCACCCAACATATTACACCATTTTCCAACGTGAACTTCATAGACTACTCTCAGTCCCAACCCAACTGAAGCCAGTATCTTTCAGTACACCTCTTGACTTCATTATCTCCCTAAGTTCACCAACGCTGTCCCATTTCCCAGCAGCCGCAAAAGCATTGGATAGTGCAACATAAGCCCCTGGCCGATTACTTGCATTTAATTTAAAAATTTCATTGGCAGCTATATTAGCCATCTCAATATCGCCATGCAGCCAACAAGAACTTAGCAGAGCTGCCCAAACATCAGAATTAGGTTTCCCAGGCATTTTCAGAACAAAATTCAATGCCTGTTGCAGACTCCCTGCACGTCCCAACAGATCAACCATACAAGCATAGTGCTCCATCTTTGGCTTCATGGAGTAATCTCTTTCCATGCTCTCAAAGATCTCACGACCTTTGGAAACTAAGCCAGCGTGTCCACAGGCTGAGAGAGCACCAAGAAATGTAACATAATTGGGTTCAACATGACATTCTTGCATCCAATTAAAGAGCTTAAGTGCTTCATTGGGGTTCCCATTCTTCCCGTAACCATCAATCATTGATGTCCATGTAAAAATATTCTTTGCTGGCATGTGGTCAAAAACTCTTCGTGCATGCTCAATTATTCCACACTTTGCATACATATCCACAAGGGCACTTCCCATTTTTACATCCTCAAAAAGCTCAGTCTTCATCAGCTGACATTGAACCTGTTGGCCAAATTCAAACTCGGTTAACACAGAGCAAGCCCCAATTACACTAGCAAAAGTTGAAATAGTGGGCCGAAAAGTAAACCTTTGCATATCAATATAAACCTCCAAAGCCTTCCTAGCAGTCTCAACTGACCTGCTATACCCTTCAATCATGGCATTGTAGACTACAACATCTTTTTCTATCGTTTTATTGAAAATCTCTTCAGCATTTTCTACCAAACCTTGATTCATATACCCTGAAATCATCGAGGTGGAACACATGACGTTCTTATCCAACATCATATCAAACACAGCCCTCGCGTAATCGACCTTCCCATTCTTCACATACGAGTCGACAAGCGCCGTATAGAGAACATCATCAGCCGCAATATCACATTTCACTATCTGGGCATGCACCATTCTCTCTAAGCTACGGGGCAAAAGCACATTGCTACCGCAACAGGTAGACGCCTTTAGAACCATCGAAAACGTGTACCCATCAGGCTTTTGACCAGAAGAAACCAAGCTACTAACCAAACTGAGGGATTCTTCAATCTGCCCATGTTTAAGGTACCCACCAATCATATAATTAAACGCCGACAAAGTTCGTTGAGGCAATTCAGCAAACATTTGGGTTGCATACTTCAATGCCCCACATTTTATGTGAAGTACTAGGAGTTTGATAGAGATATTGGTGTTGGGTTTAAACCCAGTTTTAATTAAATGGGTGTGGATCTTTTGGCCATAAAATGGGGCATCAGAATTGATGTAGTGTTGAAGGATCGAAGATAGAGAGTTGGAAGTTAATGAGGAAGATAGATAGTCAAACTCGTGTGGTTTTGGCGGGAAAGTCTCATTCAATGGAATCAAGGGCTTTTGGGTTGATGAGAAAACCAACGGTCTGATTCCAGTTACTTTCGGCATTTTTCATATATGATCGATACCGATTTGATCATTCAGTTTCTACTTTGTAGCGGCGATTGCATGATGCCTTGATCTATCATAAAAAGCTAACAAACGCCTGCACATGCCAAACTTGAAGTGCAATACTATTACTATTACTATTACCATATGCCAATTGCCAAATCATGCTAAATCCAAATTATTTGATACTGAATGAACTATACTTCCAGGGTTGGATTCAACTGTTGATAAATTATGAGCCTTAAGACATCTCCATACAAATAGTAGATACCAGGACAACCTAGCCCAACAAAAGGCCGAATTCTAATCTAAAGGCCTTCTGAGTTCATTCAGTCCCTCATATTTGCTTTTCTTTTGGTTCAGATAAGGCTCCATTTTGGGTGTACTAGAGAGTCGATAATGCTTTCAGAAAAAGACCAAACCCTGTATCCAGTTTTTTATGCTCCACATCAAGCTCTTCGGGCCCAAACTCAAGCTCATCATCGATGCTGATGCGGAGTAGTGAGAGCCCCAGCGACCCACTTAGTGGGATGAGGATGCCAACACTAAAGAGCCGAAAACAAAAAATAAGCCCAGCACGGAGCATTTGAAGAGTCTTGTATTTATCAACTTTTGTTGCATGATGTTCGCTTTAATGCCATTTGTGGAATGCGATTGCCCCTCCATTCCCCACTTTCTACTATAATTTTCCCATAAAGCAAACAACGCATGGGAGGCTTTCTTCTTTATGGGTATTGGAAAACAACTTCCATTTCCCATTCTTTTGAGTGGACTAGTGGGTTTTAGTCCCTTTCACCTTTTATTCGCCATCAAGTGGTCACTGCATTCGCCAAATTATGGTTAAATAAATCCTTTATACAAAGATTTTCTTTACAAAATGAGCTTTAGGAGTTATATCAATCTCGTCAAGGGTTGTTAAAATGTCTTATTAATTTCCTTTCAAGCCCTGTGGACAAAGTTGATCTCCTCTCACTTGACCTAGCAACTGTCGCCTTACATAAATCAAATAGCCCACAAGTTACTCCTTACAATAAAATATTTTCTAATACTAAAAGAATTATAATTGAACATTTATTTATTTGAGAGATGTAAAGAGTTTATGGTATCAACCGCAAAAATAATTTTAAGAAATTCAAGAGTAAGTTATAAATGTAAAAATAGAGTTGGTCTAATTACGCAAATTAATTATAATGTTAACCTCTCTCAGTATAAATTTATTATTATACTCTTTAAACACGAGTTATTGACAGAATATAATGCCTATTAAAGTGGCTTTGTTGGCGTGCGATGCCAAAGAAATATTCGGCTTTGAATAATTATATAGTATGGCCGAAGAGAAAACGGCAACAACAACATGTTAATCATTCATTTTGTGCTTGATTTAATGTTAAATCTTGAAAATAAACAAAATAAATAGATGTGGGAATCTTATTGAAAGAGAAATTCTCATGAGTTTAGTAGAATCCCACATGCTCGATAATATAAGGTTTTTTTTCCCCTTCATTCTCTGTTACTTTCTACGAAAATATAAACAAATCATTTGGAAAAGATAAAATTTATATTATTCAACCATGAAATCTAATTGTTAAATCAGAGATAATCTCAATAAAGGTATGCAAATTCCTAAGCAAACACTAATCATTGCTTTTAGCATCTTTGTGTGGCCTTTGAGGAACTGTTTTACAAATGGTTTTGTAAGGATTATAAGACACAACAAACATTGTAATGGATTCAGTCAAAGAATAGAGAAAAGGGCCTTTAATTTGTTGAAAGGGTTGAAAGGGTTTGCAGTGATGATATCGTTAACCATAAGTACCCAATGTCACGCTCCCAAAGGACCAAATCCATTTAATTATTAAGCTAAAACTTGTTAGGTTCAAGAGTATAATTAATTCAGTAGTACTAAACTTATAATATTTATACAATCTAAATTTTATAATATAATGTAATAATCTATATGATAAAAATTTATTGAAGAAATAAAAAAATAAAAAAGAATTATAAAAATTATATCTCTAATAAGATTTTATCATATAAACTGTTATATCAAATTATAAAATATAAGATATAAATCTAATATTTCTATTACTGTAATTGATATTTTGATATTAACTTAATAACAATATGGGAATTCAAATATAATATTGAGGAGTAAAAACCGCTAACTAATTAGCTCCATGTGAGGTAACAAGTGACATAAAGATGCATGGTTAGATTGGTGACAATGCCAATAGACAGCCATGATTGATTTTGTTGGCTAATCTCCGGTGGCCACAACACAACACTAATGTGTAAACTCTTAGGATTCCACGATTCAGCACACTCTTGAGCTCTTTGATTGGTACGCATAATTTGACTGTTTTGTGGTTAAGGAACAAACTAAAATAAACTGAAGGTGAAGATCATCAGCCCCTCCATGTCAGTTGCCCAATAAAATATATATTTCTTAGATTAGTTACTATTAATTTTCTAGTTGGGGGAATTATTTTGAGCTTCAATGAAACTTTAAATTTTTTTGTCTAATCAAATTTAATTTTAACATTTTTGATATATACCTCGTTTGTTATTAAATTTAGTTAAAACATTAAAATTTTATTAAAACTCAAGAAACTAACCCAGCTAATTATTTTCTCACGTTTTCTTTTATATATTATTTTTACTGGAAATATCTTCTGCGTGAATTTAATAAGACAGCCATGTAGAGTTAGACTAGCCATCCACCGTAGCTATTGATATATATATTTAAAAATTTATAATAATTCATGATCCACAATTATAATTATTTAAAAGATATTTGTTAACATTTTTAAAATAAAAATACATATTTTTAATATATCTAAATTAATTTCAGTTACTATCATCCTTAAATATATAAAAAAATTAAAATCGAGTACATCACCTTGCAAAATAAAAAAAAACCGAAACAATAGAAAAGGGATTATAATTTATTAAAAAACGACTATTAAATTTTACAATTAATAAAAACGATGGACGATCGGAGTGGAGGATTACGAAAAAATTTTCATTATAGTAAGCAATAATCAATAATGACAAAATCACCCTCATCATATCGAAGCGTGATACATAGACACAGGTCCCCACCAGTACCACAATAATGATATCCCCTAGTTAAAAAAAAAAAAAAATTAATCGAAGGAAATGAGGTCGTTGAAGATAAAAGGGCGACTGAATCGATGTAGGTGCAGTGCAGCTGCTCCCCTCCCTGGCGGAGAGCGATGAAGAGTCAGAGAGCCAGAAGCACTTTCCATCACAGACAGAGAATTTAATGTAAAGTCATCGGAGGGTCACGTCACAACCTAAAGTGTCTTTTCTATTTTGATTTCTCTAAACATTTTACAATTGTCAAGCCTTTGCCAAATTCATTACATCCTGACTAGAAGTGCTAAACTGCAACTATTTGTTCATTGGGGAAGCGAAACCAGTTATTTGCATTTAATTAAATAGAAAGCTTCAGTGGGTTTTTTTCCCTCATAAAGAGATATTTGGTTTTGCGGGTTTTCTTTTTCTTTTTCTATATGTAGTATTGCATGTGTGTTTTGCAATGTGTAGCGATAACTAGAAGTTGACTAGGATAGAGTTTATTGAGGAAGTAGCAAAACTCAACAAAAATATCTCAAAGATGAGGCCAAAGATATATCTTTTTGGTGACTCAATTACTGAAGAGTCATTTGCCGATGGTGGCTGGGGATCCTCTCTTGCTAACCATTTCTCTCGCACGGTATTTATAATTATCATCCATCTTGTTCAATTTCTCTGTCATCGATCATTAACTGTGTTTTAATTTCTGATATCTGTTTTTGTTGTCTATTTGTGTGTATTATTTGCTTTTCAGCTTGATGTCGTGCTAAGAGGGTATAGTGGGTACAATACTAGGTGGGCTCTAAAGGTGGCGGAGAGGGTATTCGCGCCGGTGAAAGACGGTTTTGAGTCCGGTGATGATGCTCCGCTAGCCGTCACGGTTTTCTTTGGGGCTAATGACGCTTGTCTTCCTGATAGGTGCTCTGCTTTCCAACACGTGCCTCTCCACGAATACAAGCAAAATCTCCACGCTATTGTCTCTTTTATCAAGGTGCGTTCTTCTGCATGTATATAACATCATCTATATATTATGTGTTCTGTAGACGCTGAGACACCAAAAAGGGGTTAAGTGGTGGGCGGCACGAGTAAACATTATGCTTTTCCTACATGACAACACAACATGCAATAAGATATCATTTTCTTGCCTGCAACTTCTTCAAAATTAAATTATAATAAAAATTCCTAATATTCATGTTCAACTGTTAGAGTCAAGGCTTAGCCCGTGTGGGTTAACTGTCAAAATCGTAAAAATTGATAATACAGATATCGATCTATAATATTATAACTAACTCATGTACATGATACTGCAGGCTAACCGCTACCGCTAGCTTAAAATTTCCTCCGGTTAGAATACAGTAAAGTATTAAAAAGAGTATATTTTAATTTTTAAAGAAGTTTAGGTAATAGGTTGACAGTAGTTTGGATGGTCAGAAATTCCTTCAAGGAGTGGGCCTGAGGCTGAGGAGTAGGATTGAAGAGTGTGGTAGGTGTGGCCCAGTCTTCTAATGGCTATTTTGGAGGTTCGTTGTCATCTTAATTGTCTTTTTTAATGCGTTACCGTCCTTTTTGACAAAGAGATGTCTAGTGTAGTCTTGCAGATGATTAATCTAAACTTGATGTAGGCGACCTTCTCGTGTACATGTTTAATTCAATTGGGGATTGGTGGTCCAAGGTGTTTATGGCTTTAAAAGCGCATTGCAATAAGTAGTAAATTTTTAAATACGTAGTTGTATTGGACCTTTTTTGATGTAATTATGGCCATTGATGGGATGCGTTGGCTTCAGTTTTAGCGCATTAGACCACAAGTTACGTGGTCGGGATGTGTCCATTCTCAAATTATCTCTCAGTTTGTTGATATGTTTATTCATTAATTGCCCTTTTGAAGTTAGGGCTGTTAGTTTGTTGGTTTTTCTTTTCATGTTCTATAGCTGAACTTCAAGCATATGTTAAAAGGAATGGTACAAGTCCCACTATAGTTTATTGTAGGTGTGGCTGGAACTCCATTGTACCGTGGACTTCTCCCATTATGAGGTCTCTGCAGAAGTCCAAGTATCAATTTGATCGATATCAATTTGATCGATGTTTGTAATTGTTCTCTCGTATGAAACTTTTCATGTGGTCGTAATTAAAGGTAGGGATTATGGGTAGAATTTTCCCACCGAAAATATTGTTTGCTCTCATAAGGTGGAAGACGTGGCAGTGGCAGAAGTGATCTGCTTCGGTTGAGAAGAATTCTATGTGTGGTGACGGTGGTTATAAAAATAATGCTTGAAAATCATAGAGCCTATTTCTAAGTTAGCTTTACTGAAATGACTTTCTCCATTGCTGTTTCTTAGTAACTAATACGATTGTGGGTTTTCTTTGACGAATTAAACAATGGTTTCACCACACTATCCTCTTCGTTGATTTGGTCTCTACTTCGATTTTTATTAACTATGTCAGCGTATGGCACCCTTACGCATTTGGTCATTCCCATGCTTCCAAGGCCACGGATATTGTTGATGCACGTATGTGTAAAGCTCAAATACAATTTGAAATTTCCTTATGAGTAAGTTGATAGAGGAATAATTGATAGACTTGATTCTAAATTATGTAGTTTGAGAGGCTTGAGGTTTTGGTAATGGGCTCCTTGAGATTGCATTATTCTGACCTAAGAGATCTCTGACATGTAGAAAAGACCTTGTGAAAATGAAAAGCGAGTACAACTCTTCCATAATTCTTTCATACATCAGTGCTTAACTCATTTCTGGTAGAATCAGAGACAAAGATCATTCTTTTCATGAATGTTTTCTCCGAATGACTTGTGTAGGTGACCTATATACAAATTATAAACCAATGGAAGGAAAGAGTTGCTTCCTTCTGCAGTTACTATGCTATTTACTGTCTCTGTTTTCTATCTTTCTATAAGAAAACATGACTGGTGATGAGACCACTTAGTGGTAGATTTATACAGGTTGCAAGTTTACTCGGTTCTCTAATTGCTGACATACACTTTGTTAAATAAAAAATGTTGGTTCTTTAGCTTCTTGGCTATCGCTGAATAGCCTCAATTTTCCCATCAATTCAGCTATGGTGTCTTAGTGGATTACATAGAGGTGAAATTACCTTGGTTTATATACTTTACATTGCTTTTCGTTAGAAATTGGCAATATACTTGCTAGAACAGATCATCACAATTATTGAGGAGCCCCTCCAACAATATCTAAGCCAGGGGAGGTAGAAATCCTTTTAGATTTTAGCCTGCTCTTATCACGTCTTTTGCTGAAGTGGCTACTCTGATACTTATTTAACTGAATATTCTTGAGGATTTTATTCAGTCAGTGACAACATAGAATTGATGTTTTTAAATTTATGATTTCTTTTATGTTTGCTTTTGATGTAGACTCCCTGATCGTGTTGCATCATTTTTAATTTTTATTTTCTCAGAATCGGTGGCCAACTGCCCTCGTTCTCCTCATCACTCCTCCTCCAATTGATGAAGAGGCACGCCTTAGGTATGTTTTCATTATACTTGCCTCTTCATATCATATAATCTTTTTCCTTTTTTTTTTTTTTTTAAATTGAAAAATGCTGCAAGGCACCTGCAGTTGCCGGATTAATATGACACATCTTATTTGTACATTATTAATATCATTTGGAAAATATTGCTTCAGAAGTTAATGATGTGTTCCTAAGTCCTTTTTTTTTGGGATGGGAAATTAATATTGGAAGGGAATTTTGAAATTGTTGATGCAGTCATCCTTACATTCCAAATCCCATGGGTTTGCCTGAGAGGACAAATGAGGCTGCTGGTGCTTATGCGAAGACATGTGTTGAGGTTGCTGGAGAACGTGGGATTCCTGTGATAGATCTTTGGACCAAAATGCAGCAGTTTCCCGGCTGGCAAAGAGCTTACCTAAGGTGGTATAGGGTATTGTTATGTTTGTCAATTTTTACCTTTCTGTGAAGCATGTACGTGAATATGTGAATTGGCATCTTAAATATTTTGATCTGGTTAACACATTTATGTTAGACAATACCCTTTGGAAGGACTCCCTTGAATTTCAGTTGCGAAGCCACTCTTAAGTGAAGATCATAATTATTGGTTAAAAGCATGCCACATTTATTTGATGATTTACAATAATTGGAACTGCAGAGATGGTTTGCACCTCAGTCAAACGGGCAACAGGGTTGTTTTTGAGGAAGTGGTCGTGAAGCTGAAAATGGAAGGCTTGAGTCTAGAGAAGTTGCCGATTGATCTCCCACTTATATCCGAGCTTGACCCTAACCACCCACTCAAGGCCTTTGAAAAGTAAGAATCATGTGGAGTCGTAATGTCTTGGATGTTTATCTTGCTTTTATTAGAGAAGTATATGTTTTTAAAAGCTGGTAGTAGACAAGCAGAGACCCTTTTGACATTTCTGCGGTTGTTTTGACGAAAACCTTGTAATTTCTCTTTCCTGAATGAGAAATAGGAAACATAATATCATTTTGGAGTTATTGTTATTGGAAGTGATATCAGTATATTGACCAGCTGTCTCTCATAACTACAAAAGTTGTATGTACTTGCAGGCAACAAGTGATAATTTCTAGTGCTATATCTTTGACTTTATAAGTCACTATTTGATGTGAAATTAATGAATGAGCAATATATACTCATTAGCATTGTTTAATTAGCAGTTGAATCGTGTTTTCATATTCGATCCATGAGTCCATATGTAGGTTTTACCAGAAGTGCATTGGCTGAATATTAAGATGAAGGGGGCATATGTAAGCCAATAAACTCTTTAGCTCCTGCAAAAGTGAACTGCGGTCGAGAAACGAATTTAATGCCTGTTAAGTTCTGTAACCTGTTTGTTTCCTATTGGAGTCGGACACTAGTTAGCTAAAATTTAGATCTTTAAGGTTGGCGAAGGATTGTTACTCGTTTGAAATTTACAGGGAGAAAGAAATACTAAATGGGAATGCGGATACTTCGTCACTTCCTTGTCAAATTAAAGGTATAAAGCACAGGCAACTATTGCCTAGTATCGCCTTTGCTTGCTTTCATGCACATTGCTTGTCTTAGTGCTGCCAGCTTTAGATAATCCAAAGTCAATGTTTGGTATGGGATAGTGTGTAATATTACATTATTACATTATGCAAAACAATACAATACAATGTCTGGACTTAATTTTGCATAGTATTAGAGAATATAATGAAGTACAACTCTTACATTCATATACATACTATCAAGTTATGTAATATTGATATGTGATATTGAGATTGCATAGCATAATGCTCCAAAAAATTTTGGAATATATCCTGCACGCCTCTGGTCCAGGACCTAACCTTGCAAGCCCCTAAGCTTGGAGCTCGATCCATTTGAGCCTCAATTTAAGTCCTAATTGTTTCTAGGCCAGAACCTAACCCAGAACGTCTCAAGCATTAATTTTTATAAATTATTTTAAAATTTTTTTTATTATAAATTAATATGTTACGTTATTGTATCAAACATAACATAATTTTTATATAATAATATTTTTTAGCACTATATAATATAATAGATAGTTTCAATACTCTAATGCATGTCATGGCCAAGAAAGAGGCAGTAGTTCAAATATCCATAGGCTATACCATTGGCTTGCATTGTGGAAATTAGCTGCAAACTCTTGGGGTTGGGGGCTAGCTAAGAGGTTTAACTTTTTTTTTTTAATTAATTTTCTTTCAATATTCCCTGCAAACTCAGGGACAAACTTTGCTCTTTTCACATGTGCTTTTGCTTAACTATTTATTTCTTGTTGCTGTATAAACTTCAAAATTTCCCATTGACACAATGCACATATAAGCTCAACACAGTGCGTTTATAAATTAACTTCTGCTTCTTAAAGGAAAAGAAATACAGAGAGGCATGGCACCAATTTCCAACTCATTTGACTGGCTTCGGCTGAAATTTGAAACTTAAGGCCCGTTTGGAAGACGGGCTTAGCATGGGACTGGACAAAAGATTAGTATTATTTATTCTCGACTCATGTTTGGCAATTTATATAAATTTGGCTTAATAATCTGAATAGTAAAATAAGACTCACTTTTCAGGACTATTTAGTCCCCTTCAAAACCATGGGACAGCTTGGGACCGGGACTAAGGCACACGGGTCTGGAGGTTCTCTCTCCCCTCCTCTCCTCAACTTCTTCTAAGCCAGAAATTTTACTCTCTCTTTTTTTTTTGTCTCAATTTTCTTTCACCCACTAGATGCTAGTTTAAAAAAGTTAGATTTTGCATTTTTTAATTCTTCTTTTATGTGAGTAGAAAATATCAATACATATATTTTAATTGATTTTGAATCAAAATATGAAATGTAACTGGATAGTTTTGTTTTTATTGATTTTGTATCAAAATATATGTATATAAATTTCATAACTGAAAGCTAATTTTCTAACCGAAATTTTATTAAAATTAATTAATAAGGTGAAAATATTCCTACCGGTATTTGTGTATAAAAAAATTAAATTATATTAATATCATAAAGTTCAAATATAGGCTTGACATGGCAACAAATTTGATATAAATTTTATATAACTACAATTAACTATCTAGTAACACAAAAGATCTTCAAACCCTACAAAAAATTTGATATGGTGTAAGATTCATACTGCTTAGAGCAAGAACCATGCAGTAGTCAATAAATCACTTGATCTTAAATAAAATTCTCCCATAATCTTGTCTATTATTTATTTATATATTTTTAAAGTAGATATAAATATATTTTATTTTAAATTTATATTTTAAAAATTGAGTTTGTATGTATTTTATTTTATTTGTATAATTTTTTATATATATAATAAAGAAAAAGGAAAAAAATTTAAGTTGTCAATAATAAAAATTTTATTATTTGAATATAAATTCATTCAATAACATAATCCAGTCTCAAATTATACCAAACATAGGATAGGATTACAAATAGTACAGTCCCTGTTGCACCAAATAAAAGATAACACTATATATACTCCAATCCAGTCCAATCTCAATCCCAATCCTAATCCCACTTTCATTCTCAGTCTAAGTAATATAGAAGGGCATTTTTTCCGAGACCCCCTAATGTTTACCAAATTATCACCGTCTACTCAAATTCTTGAAAAAAATTCACTCTACCGCCGGCCGTCTGACTCCGTTTCGTTAAGTTGTCTACCTACCAATTGACCCAAATTGCTAAGGTTACTATTACCCCTAATTGAATAATCTTCAAAATGGACTTTGATTTTTTGATTAATTGTAATTCTCCTTGCTTGTTCATTTTATAACAAATAAATTACAAAATATTATATATTTAAAATAAATAACAAATCTCTATTTTTTCACCGATCTCGTTCCTATTCAAAAATTTATCCCAAATCAAATGCTAGTCAAATCAAATGCTCAAGAATCCATACAAATCAAAGACAAATCAAACACATCAATAAGTATATTTATTCTCAAATAATTGAACATTCAAAATACAAATTCAAAATCAAACAAAAATTAGAATCACTTATCAATCATCGAAGAACAACCAGCCGACCGTTACAAGTTTCGCCTAAACAACCCAGCTACAAGTTTTGCCTAAACAAATCGGCAACCTCCCCAATACAAAACAAACTCCAAGCCACCGTAAATCTACAAGAAGTCGCAACTTTTACACGCCTAAAGCCGGCCACCACGACACTAGCCTCGACCCACCCACCCACCCACCCCGACAAGACCCCTAAGCAAATCAACTTGAAGCTCCAGATTTCACCATCTTTATCGCCCAAAATCACAGCCCAGATCTTTCAATCATCGGAAAATCGAAAAAGAAAAAAATAATAAACCACTAGATTCGGTGTTTGTTTGGTGAGAACTTGAAGAAGCTTGACACAGTTTTGGTTTTGTAGAATCTAAACAGGAAATTTGATTTTTTTTTTTTTTAGGTGAAGCTAAAACACAGGATCATCAAGAATTCATTGTCAAGATGGAAACTGAAGGGAGAAGAAGAACAAAAGTCAAGGTGAGAGGGTTTGACAGAAACGGAAGAAGAAAGGAAGAAAAAGATAAAAAAAGGTACAGTTCAATCGTAAAAACAGAGGGAGGAAGGTGAGATATTTGAAGACGGAAAATGAAAAAAGAAAAAAAAAATTTATCATTTTTTATCCGAGATATTTTTTTATATGGATCAAATGACGTTACTATCCTCATTTCTGGAGGTTTGACTGAATGGAAACTAACAGTTGGGGTTTAAGGAATATATTTGAGAAGGCGGTGTGGGCGAATATCCGTCAAATTAATGGGGGGTCGTATTTAATTACTCCATATAGAATCGGACGGGAACTTACACAACAGAAAATGTTAGAACTCAATGAAAAGTCTCACAAGTCAAATTGAACAGAGTCGTTGATTCCTCAGTGGTTGCACTACTTGGTTATTTCCCAGTTGCCCACTTTTCCACGGCAGGAATGCAATTTTGTCCCAATTTATTTATTTGAGTTCCATCAGACATGGCTTGTTGAAGTTAGCCTGAGGGCATTTTCCGTAGATGCGACTGGCATCTAGGGGGTCAGTGCCGTTGTTTGAGAGTGATGTTCAGGATCCGGCCCACCTGGTGAAAATCTGTCCGTCATTTCCCTCCTGTTATTCAACTTTGACAAATCATAGCCTAATTCACGTAACATGGAACGGCTATCAATTCTCTTACGCCCTTGATACCCATATGCTCCTTCCGTATTATTTATCAAACACTCTGATAACATCAATAGGATCAATATTGACATTTGAACAGAAGTTGAATTAGCCATTTTGACCAAAGTAATTAATGTTTCGCTGGAGGGTCTAAGTTGCTTGAGCTTGCAGGATTCAAGTAGCAATCTGCTAAAATTAATGGAAAAGCCCAAATATATAACCCAAATGCACCAGAAACGTGCAAGAGTTTAAAGCATAAACAACAAATTAAGCAGCTGTTGGCAACTAGAGACAAATTCAACATGTGGATTGCAGACCTTTTATGCTCTGATATCTTTAATACTTGTCGATATATGCAAAAGGGACCAATAACTCAAATTGCACGAAGACTTGTCTTAAGTCCCCACTTGGGCACCAGTGTCGTAAGCCTTTTAATGTGCTGCCAATATCTATTTTCAATTCCCAATTGCTTAGTTATCTTCTGCTATTCATTTGTAAAGTTTTTGGATAGTATTGAACATAAATGAATTAATTAAGAACAGTAATATATATACATCATGTACGGGACACACAAACTTTTATACCAAATATATTGATTTCATTATCGTTATCCTCGTTGCATTTTGTTTTCAGCTCTTGGCTGAATCATAACACACAAATTGATGTAGATCAGATGGCGTATGGGTATTTATCCAAGTCCAAGATGAGGAAGAAATAGTTTTGAGCTGTAATCTAATGGTTTTTAAGCTGAAAATTGTACAGTTACTTTTTGAAGGTCATAACTTTCACATACAATGTCTGTTTTATGTGTATGATATATTGTTTCGAAGCTTTCGGAATACTCCATAATGCGGTTTACAGCATTGCTTTAAAAGGGACCTCACGCGCCATTTACAGTAGTTAAATTCAAGTTTTTAGTTTTTGCATCAATTTCATTTTTGGGTATTTTGGCATCCGGGGCTGATCATGGAATTTTGTTGTGAAAAGGACAGATTTATTATACTTCCAAAACGAATGATATACTCTTCCCGAATCCTACTAATAGGAGGATGCTGGAGGCATGCCTTTCCACATCTTTATTGAGAACAAAAGTGCTTCTTTTCTTATGATTCCCAATTTAGCTATCTGCTTGTCATTATTTTCTTTCTGTTTTGCGGCGGCTATATCCTGCCAAATCCTAAGATTTCTTCTAATTTTTTTCTAAGCAATATAATGATTCTGGACAAAGTACGACAAACAGAAAAACCGAACGCTTTCTTTAAAGATTTGGAGCTTTATGAACAAAAGACAGTCAGCGACTGTTAACTTTCAACTAAAATATCTTCTCCTGCACAATCAACTTCGTTGCATTACTCGCATATATAAATATTTATTGGCAATGTGAAGCATATAAAATCACAGACTAAAGAAGTGTACCTAATCTGCATGCATGGTTTGCTCTAATTCTGAGTTCTGTTACTTTTGCATGCGTGCGTGTGCATGTCTAGTCAGTAGTCACAAAATTACTTGGCCTTACGTGTGTCACTTCGTAATTGTGAGTATAATGGACATCGATGATCGATGGCTCCCCTAAGGTTCTCCTTCATGCTAATTAATGATAAAATTTTTGGCTTATTCCAAGTAAAGATCTATATCCCACTCGTTTTATATATGACGTCTGATATTTGAGGTTGTGGACAAAATTTCAGAATCTGCTTTTTGTTTTTCTTTTTTGTTTAGTTTGTAGCTAGTTCCTAATGAGAGTTTCCAAATTAACTAATTAAGTTGATCCATGTTGTGGCAATTACTTTTAGTATCAAGAAATTAGAACAAACAAAAGACGTGAGCTGTTAAGTATAGTGCTTCAAGATGTTGTCTCTAAATGACTGAATCACATGCATGCACTACATGCACTGATCGATGAACTTTGGTTCAACTTGAACGATAATGGAAGTGATTACTTTCAGCCTACTCATCGATTACTTCTAAATGTACATGGTTATATTGAATTATTGATTTGAGATGATATGACAAACTACATATATTAAGACTTTATCGCGTGCCATCGTGGAGTTATCTATAACCTTCACATCGTCATCCATCTCTCTTGACACTCGAAAAAGTCCATATACTTTCCACTACGTACGAGATACTTCACATTTCACTCCATTTCAAAAATCAAATATAATTTCTTAAACTAATAGTCCTTTTTTTTTCCCATACATCATCTACAAGTAACATTAACTGAATTTCCAAACTGAAAGTTTGTGGACAGAAATTTTTCGTATCAGAATTCGGGCTTTGATGCTTTCTTATAGTATTTGGTGGTTTATAACGCGAGTGATAATTAATGAAACTTCATTTATCTATTCTAGCTGTAGCCCAAGTCATGTATAGATCAGATTTGATCTATCGTCCAGGAAATTTGGACCATGTCCCTATCTTATCTTACCTAACTTTATAATTGATTTTGTGACTGTGTCCATTCGTGAATAAGGGCATCATTCATTAGTTGCGGGATGGAAATTTCATAAGTTGGCCGGAAATGTTAGGATTTTGTCTGGTAAGATTCCTTCCATTTATATTAAAAGATTAAAAATGATATAGGGTTGTTTACCTACCCTAGCTGTAGTCGTGGATTAATCCCTTAAGATTAGACGACTAATATGCATAAAATGGCCCTGAAATTGAACGAGATTTTACTAATAATAGTTTTCCCTTGCTTCATAACAAACAAAGTGACTGCTTCATTACAGATTGAATAACTTGTTAAAAATATTGGCTGCATGCATTCATGGCTTCTTTCGATCGAACTGACAAGCAAGCACTTGAGAGATTCTCATGATTGCCACTGTGAAAAAAGGAAAATCTTAAAATTTACTTCAAAACAAAGATACATAGGTCTTTAGATGCATGATGTACGCTCGCCGACAAACTCATAAAAAAACATACATGCGTAGAAGTTGTAATTAACTCAAGGTTAACTAGTGGATAGAGTAGTCGTGGTAATTAAAACATAGCGTTACAAATTCTAGTTATAGAGAGAGTGGTGTTGTTGATCAGGCCCTCCTGGACTTGTTCTTGTGGGCTGCTTAAACTGACCTTTGGCAGCTGCCTCTCTGGCAATCTGTTTCGTAGCCTCAATTGATAAACTTAGGTTGATCTTCCTCCTCTCCGAAATGGAAATTAGAGGGCGGCTTTCAACCCTTGCTGATAGTAAGCCAGTTAACAGCAAGAGAAAGATGGGAGCCCAGAAGTAACGTGGCATAATTCTACTGATGATCAAATTGAATAAAAATTTTTGTTTGTGTCGTCTCTTCTATGATCTTAGAAGAATGGGCAAGTTTTTTCATTTATAGGTAGCAATTCAGCTTTACCTTAACTTTAGTGAAAGAAGGCATTATTCAATGAGAACGAATTTAATTGTCATCCACGTGAAAAGGCCGTTTTTCTCGTTGGCCGTGCGCCTCGCTAGAATATGACTGCGTCGTTGGTGCCATCTCCAACGTTGCAAATTTGTAAGCTAGTGCTGATATCAACCACTTATTTTTCATCTATGAGCTGTACCCATTAGCAATTTATCGACTACTTTATCCTGTTACGACTTCGTCCAATCAGTATCTTCATGTTAAGAGTAATTCTTTATACATTGCCCTCCCAATCGGTCCGGCCAAGCTTTCCACATACTGCACTTTCTAACTACCTTATTTCAATTAGTCTCTAATCATATCTGATCCTAAGACATATAAATCATGGATAACTTCAATTATGTCATTGTCTAGAACCATAATAAGACGTTTAACGATAAACAACCCGTCACTCTTGATTAATTGCACCAATTTAATATATATCTTAAAGGCAACTTAAATATTTTATATCAAATTTAACCGTATCATCAGCGAAATTGATAAATACCAATTTGGTTAATTGTTGATATATATTTAGTATTTAATAATTATTAATATTCAGATATTATATATATTTTCGAGAATACACTATTGTCAAAAAATAGAGAGAATTAATTCTTTTCCAACCAAAAATATCTTTTTCAAATTCATTATCCATGGTCTTCTTAAAAAAAAAAAAGATTTATGTGTGAATTTTCAATGAAACTGAATCTAACTGATGGCTACACTGAAGTACACCTTGTTTTAGAACACTGGCTAATTCATCACTTATCGTTAATCGGATCCCACTCAGGATAATTTTAAAGACCTGGTAGCGATAAGTATTGCGTCAAAGAAGATCAAGGAACTCTTGTTTATGTGATTAGTGATTATATAACTCCTTTTATGCGATGTGGTGATTAATGTTATAGATAAGCACAACTGTCATCGCCGTGCGAGTGAAGGCTTTATTAGCGCATCAAGCAGGTAACAGTGACACAGCTCATTGGCTGAATAGTTAAATAAAGTAAATTATCTATAGCTGGCCCTAATCTTCATAGCTCAAGATCTAATGGCTGTTTTCCCGTCCGTTGGTAGTCTGGAAATTCCAGGAGGCAATCTTTAACTTCGAGTCATACAATTAGAAGAAGGTGGGAGCAAGCATATGTATCTTGCACACCTTACAGGGCACGATACTTATAAAGACGTCAATATTAGACATATTAAAAGCATGATAATTGATATGGCGTTGTATAAATTAGAAGAGATCATACCTAGGGCTTGGTAAATGACGGTTGAAAACGTCAAGAGAAGAAAATTCTCTATTAACATGTTCTTCCATCTTCATAGTTCAACTAGAGTTAATTACCAAATGCCATTTATCTATTTGTCCTCGAGTAAATGCTCGACTATAATATACCTTCTTTTTATTATTAATGTGTGAATTACTTATATGTAAGTAAATACATTAACAAAGAAATCCTTCATATAAATATTATTTTATTTTTATATTTTCATTCATTTACATCCCATACATCGAGTAAACAAAGGTTTCATTTTGTTTTTTTATGCGTTTTCCTCAACAATATCTTTCCTGTCTTCTTTGATTTTTGGCACCATATTCTAAAGCAAAGAAAGGTTGTACAATGAGATAACAATACTATTAAAATAAACTTAAGAATTTTTTTTTTAAAAAATTAAATCGATCTAACATAAAAATTAAAAGAATGAATAAAAGAAACTTATAATCAGTACTAATCGCTAGTACCACTAGGCACTAGCTATAAAAATCCATATGGACCAATAATTCTCCAATAAAAAAATACAAGTCAACTTTGCAAGCACTATTATAATATGGGATAAACCTTATGCCTTTCCGTGGTTTGAAAATGTTATCCATTCAAGAAAGTCAACTGCTAGATTCTTGATCACTCCATATCTAATAGATAAATGGGTGCTGTTATTCTACCTATTATACTAATTCTTATATGTCTATTTATACTAACTTGGGTACAGAAGTGTTTATTGAAACAAAGATTAAACAAAACCAATATTTAGTACTCTACTATAAATTGTAAAATTAAGAATTTAGGTTAATAAAATATTGACTTTTGATGGCTAGTTAATTATTTTATGGATGCTTATACATTCACCAGTTTTGCAATTGCACTTGTAAAAGTATCGAAAAAGCATGTTACTTATGCTTATTAGAGTATCGAAAAGGCACCGTGCGGACGTTTTCTTCATTGTCAACAAGATAGACAATCATCGTCAATAACTATTACCATCAACTTACTATAATATTAATTTAAGCATTCATTGATGGTTCTCTTAGCTAGTTTTGCACTATCTACATATATTTTACTCTTAAAATTCTAGTGCTAGAGCCAAAGTCAAACCGAAAATGCTTCATAACATAGAAAAGTAAATTTATATATATGGGTTTATACATATATTATTGCAACGGAACGTGTATTATAATTATATATTATTAGAGCACTTAAAGTATTAATGTTAAACCCATATCTACAAGCTTAAGCTTTTAGAAAAGTGATAAATTTAACATGGTATCAGAGCCATAATGAGCCAAAGGTCGTAGGTTCGAATCCCCTCTGTGTTAGTTAAAAAATTAATTAAAAGATATGCTAGTAGTGTGAAAATTGTCTAGGTTAAAAATCTTTCAATGATGCATGTGACATTAAATCTTTGGACAACAAGTTGAGGGAAGTGATGAAGCTTAATTAGCACAATCCAATTCTCAATTCTGATATTTCACGTTGTTTGAAGTTAACAAGTACAATTCTATCGCATGAACACAAAAATACTCACTAGTTAATAATTTAATATGAGGTGTCCATTATAGATACAAACCAATATCCCTGTTAATGCCTTCTGCCTGGAAGGGGCAAAGTGCATTGGCCATATCTCAGTACCATCTATATTAAATGAATCTGGGTAGGGTTAGCAGTGGAGTAGTCATTGTACACGATCCTCCCAGGTGGTTTCTTTTAGGCTTCAGGCGCATGTAAAAGACCGTAATCTTTGGTTTCGTCTCTCCAACCCTACCACAATGCCCTAAAGTGTCGCATGCTTTGATTATTTAAAAGATTCCAGATTTGTCAGTACATGATATTCCTAATTGCTACAAGACGAATCCAACCCTTTCATTGACTTTAATTTTGTTTTAATCATTTTCAGAGTCTTATCTTGTAGCATGAAAAGCCTAGCCGATTTGGTGGGTCAGTTAGACAATAAAGCATGCATGCATAAGGATTCAGAAAGCTGATCAAGCAGAAATGCGATGCCATGCTGGTTAGAGACCCCAGGACAATTAACTAGATACATGTCAAATCAACTACTTAATCACAAGATGGTAATGACAGTGGGACACTCTGTTCGTTGGACAAGACAAGACAAATTGGGTAACAATCATTTGTCGGGCTATTGAGGCCAGTAGTTGTGCCTCGATTCACTTTTTGAAATTTGAGTTAATACATTATGTTTAAGAACTTGTAACCTACACATTAAAAATAAAAGCTGCAATGAAATTCCATATGCAACTTGTTCATTTTTTTTTCTTTAATTAAACGAAATGCAGATATAAGGACTTTATACTGTTCAACCCGTCCTTCTCTTCATCATATTTTCAGCAATAAAGCCAGAAACAGTGGTCTGTCCCGTACAATATTTTAGAATCTGTTTCTTCAGGATGCCAAAATTCAATCTAGTTCGCTTCTGTTGAATTTAGAAACTAAATGAAGAGAAGAAACTATGGAGAATTCTGTAATTGAATCTTGTTATTGGATCTTGATTAACAACTTACATCACATGCGTTGAGTATGTGTGTGTATATATATATAAAGTCTTAACAGAGAAACTACCTAAAGCTGAGTTGGCAGCTAATCTAACTGAAATTACAACTGGTATCACATAAAAAGAAACTCTACTCTATGATAACTAACTTCCTTTACACTTAACTATTTATGCGTAGCACACATTCCTTCAACAGCCCGCTCAAGCGTAGCTAGGTCTCTTGACCAGCTCACTTGTAATCTGCAACAATATTGAGATTTGATTTAAGTAGCTCAAATCTTGTCTTAGGTAAAGGCTTAGTCATAATATCAGCAACCTGAAATTCAGTAGAAATTTGTCTAACAATCAATTGTTTATCAAGAAACTTTTCCCAAATGAAATGTATGTCATCCTCAATGTCTTTAGTTTTTGCATGAAAAACTGGATTTGCTACCAAGGATTCAGCACCTTTGTTATCCCACCATATAGTAGAAACTTCACTTAGCTAGAATCCTAGCTCCTTTAGAAGACTTTGTAACCAAATAACTTCAGTTGCACAACTTGCATCTTGTGACAATGCTCTATACTCAGACTTTATTGAAGATCGAGCAATACTTTTTTGTTTTTTAGAAGACCATAAAATCAAATTGTCCCCAAAATAGATGTAGTAACTTGATGTTAATCTCCCATCATCGATGAAGCTTGCCCAGTCAGCATCACAATATCCAGTCAAGGTTAGATTATGCATTGGTTTGAATAACAAACCTTGATTTGACATTCCTTTAATGTACCTTAAAACCCTCTTGCAAGCTTTCATTGCATATTGGTTGGAGCTTGTAATAACTGGCTTAATTTGTTAACAGCATAGGCTATATCTGGTCTATACAGAGATAAATACTGTAAAGCTCCTATAACACTTCTATAGAATGTCGATTGCTCAAATTCTTTAATGTCCTTCTTAGATAAATTCATATTAGTCATCATAGGAGTCATGACCTTCTTAGCTTCTAATAGATTGCACCATTTTAATAAGTCAAGAGCATATTTCTTCTGGGTTAGTAAAAGTGCACCTTGACTCCTTTGCACTTCATATCCTAAGAAGTAATTTACATTGCCTGAGGATTTGAGTGCAAATTGTATATATAAGTCTTGGATAATCTGCTGCACTAAAAATGAATTGCTTCCTATGATCAAGATGTCATCAACATAGACTAGAAGCAAAATAAGTTGATCATCTTTTTTGTAAATGAAGAGGCTTGTATCAGCTGTAGACATTAGAAACCCCCTTTGAAGCAGTGCTCCTTTGAGCTTATCAAACCATGCTCTAGGAGCCTGCTTCAGGCCATACAATGATTTATGTAGTTTACATAAAGAACCAGGATGTTTACTATCTACAAAACCCTTTTATTGCTTCATGTCTACATCCTCTTGAAAATCCCCATTGAGAAAAGCATTGTTTATATCAATTTATTGGATGCCCCAATGGAATGTAATAGCAAGAGAAAACATAACCCTATTGGTAGAAGGCTTAATTATAGAGCTAAAAGTTTCAAAATAATCAATGCCAGGAGCTTGTTGAAAGCCTTTGGCCATAAGTCTAGCTTTATTTCATTGAATGCTCCCATCAGAACTATATTTAATTTTGAAAATCCATTTGCAATCAACTATATGCATATGGGATTGAAGAGGAACCAATGACCATGTGGAATTAGCCATCAATGCATCATACTCTGCTTGCATAGCTGCCTTACCATGGGAATGAGAAGATGCTTGAGAGACTGCCTTAGGTTCAGTGTGAAAAAATGAATCATCAACAACAGTATGAAAAAGCTTAGTCTTGAAAACACCTACTTTAGCTCTAACGATCATTGGATAAGAGTTAATGCAGATAGAAACATCGTTTTAATTATTAGGAGATGGAGAATGAGAAATGTCTCTGACAGAAGAAATAGTTGTTAAGGTCTCTTGACTATGTGAAGAAGTATTGGTGGTTTGAATTGGTGAACCAATTGATGGAGAAACAGATAATAGAGGTACTAGAGTAGCTTGATTTTCTTGAGAGGAGGATAACTAAGAAGAAGAAGTTTGCTATGATGTAATATGGTTAAAAGAAGGAAAAATTCTGGACTAAGTTTGGATTCATGCAAGGAATAGTTCAAATTATCCAATAAGAATGCAAGGGAGAATCGGATAGAGAAGAATTAGATATAAGCCTTCTTTAAAAGGTAATTGATTTTCATGAAAAGTTACATTTTTAGAAATAGACTCTCTACCAGAGAAATGTAGGCAGAGATATCATTTATGATGACTACTATACCCTAGAAAAACACATAAGGATGTGTGAAAAGAGAATTTATGCTTTTGATATGGTCTGGTGTTGGAAAAACATGCACAAACAAAGACCTTCAAAACCTTGAAATCAGGAAACTTGCTAAACAACATTTGATCAGGAGATTTAAAGTGTAATGCTGAGGAAGGAAGTCTGCTAAGAAGAAAAATAACAGTATGAAAAGAGTGCCACCAGTAATGAAGAGGAAGTCCAGCTTGAGCTAAGAGAGACAAGCTAACTTCAACAATAGATCTGTGCCTCCTCTCTATAAATTTATTTTGCTAATGAATATACGAACAAGGATGTCTAAAAAAGATGCCCAGATTGGCAAGCAAAGGCTTTAAGGGTTTAAACTCACCACCCTAGTCTGTTTGGAGGCATTTGAGTTTAGTATTTAACTATCTCTCAACTAAAGCCAAGAACTGAGGGAAAACAGTTGCTGCTTCACCTTTAGTATGCAATGGATATATCCAATAGTGTCTACTATAACCATCAGGAAGTAAAAGATAATAATTAAAACCATCTACAGATTTGATAGAAGCAGGTCCCCAAACATTAGCATAGACAATCTATGAAAGCAGTTGATTATTTAGTTGAAGATTAGAAGATTGATGCTGACTAGATATGTCTTGATAGCTGTAAAAACTATTATCAAATCTATGAAAGCAGTTAACAGCAATGTGCCCAACTTCACCACAAAGTTGACAAAATGGTTTACTTGATCCATTTCTACCTCCATCATTAGCTCCAAAATCAGGAAACCTTGCACTTGATCCTCTAGCCGCTCTTCCTCTTCCTCTAAGATTTTGATGATTAGAAGGCCTAGAGTACTAGTTGAACTGATTAGTAGCATTAGAATGATAAAATTGATTAGTTCTTCTAGCTACATTTGCACTATGGTCAACATTCACAGATTGGACAGTAAGATATTGAGCCAACCTTAGCTTATAACTCTGTAATTGAAATTATGCTTCCTTAATTGACACATAACCAACTTTTTAGGTAATGTTTATAATGATCGCATCATATTTTGGTCCTAATCCATCTAAAACGTAAAGTAACAAATCTGAAACGGTTATCTTTGTTCCTATAGCAAACAATATAGTTGCAGTTTCTTTAAGGAAGTATTCACCAATGGAAAATGAACCTTTCCTAGTGGTTTGAAGTTAATGCTTAAGCTGCATGGATCTAACTCTAGATTCAGTTTGAAATAGTTTCTTTAATGTTTGCCAAACACTCAAAGAACTTTCACATCTCACCATATATCCATACATTCCTTCCGTAATTGATGACAAAAGCCAACTTAAGATGAATTTATCAACCCTTTTCCAAGCTATATACTTATGATTTGTTTGCTTAATCAAATCAGTCTCATTACTAGAATTAACAACAGATAGATGCATGCAAGAAAGGAGAGGGACTGATCTTATCTCCAATAACATAGCCATTCAACTCATAGGCACCTAAGGTAGGAAGAACTTGAGATTGCAAGAAGTCGTAGTTATTTTGATTAAGCTTGATCGTAATCGAAGGTAAAATTGATGGTAATGAAATCACAATAGATGCTAAACATCCAGAATCAGTTGAAGAGCTAGCATCTCCTCCATTATTATGAGTTTGATGTTGTTATGAAGCTTGATTTCCAAAGCTTGTAACTCCAGGTCCAGTGACTGAGAAAGTTCTTAGAAAATTATTATTTCTCAAAAAATTTATAAGGTCATCCATGGATCTTGTGACCTTTGATACCAAGTTGAATTTAGAAACTAAATGGAGAGAAGAAACTCTAGAGAATTCTATAAATGAGTCTTGTTATTGAATCTTGATTAACAACTTACATCACATGCATTGAGTGTACATATATACAGAGTCTTCACAGAGATACTAATTCCTAAAGCTGAGCTGGCAGCTAATCTAACTGAAATTACAGCTGGCATTACATAAAAGGAAACTCTACTTTATGATAACTAACTTCCTTTACACTTAACTATTTACACCTAGCACACATTTTTTCAACAACTTCCAAACTGATAATAGTTTATTAGATGGCCTTTTAAATCTAGGGTAGTGAAACTTTAAGTTGGGTTTTAATTTGGGAACTTCAGCTTCATGGTCCAGCTTAGCAATTAGGCTTAGACTGAATTGGATCTAGTTAAAGGTAAATTTGTAACCAGATACAACTTTTATTGAAGATTTTTCATAATTGCCTGCAAATAGGGACGGCAAAATCCAGGCACAAGTGCGGGTGCGGTGTTTTCGTACTTGTATCGGACAAAAAAATTCTTCCCGAACCCCGCTAAATCCCCTAATTTTTTCAGATTTTTTCCTATTCGGGTTTTTGCGAGGTTGGGGATGGTAGATACCACACCCCAAAAAAACCCCCTATTTTCCCTGAATATCTGTGCTTTTATTTTTTTTAATTTCTTAACTCTTTTAAATGAGTCAAATAATTAACATTGCTTAAAATATCATAAAAGAGCTGGTTGGTAGTGGTGGAAAAGTTTGTATAATGGGTTTTCTAGCACATAGGTTCAAATCACAACACTACTTGATGAATTAGTTTTAATTATATATATACAAAAAATAATTTATATATAATTGTCTATCAATTATTGCAATGAGAAACCATGTGGTCTGGTCAGTAGATGAAATTCAACTTCTAAATAACGGGTTTGAGTCCTAGCTTATAGTTTTTTGAAATAAATAGAAAGGGTTTTGTGGGTGTGTGCTGGGCGTGAGGTTTAGTCAGTAATACTACACGTGGACAATGCGGGAAAAATTGCCATCCCTACCCGCAAACTTGACTTGTAGTTTTTAAGTTGCAGGAGCTGGGATCAAATGCAGCTAGATTCAACCTTCTAGTCTCATGATTAAGTTCTCAGTGTCACTAAGTAACAAATTCAGCAGCGAATATAAGACCACATTTATTTAATATCGCACATATATTATACCTTGGAAAGCAGTTGTATGCCACATTGTTAATTATGTGCTAATGCTACACTGGTATATTTAATATTACAGGGGACTGTATAAGGGTAGAAAAGCTATTCAATAAATGTAAAAATAAAAACATAAGAAAATGAATAATTAAATTAGCGCACAATCCTCGTGCTATTTCCGTACATACCCCACAAGACTCAATAAGGACAATTGATGTAGAGGTTTTGCCAATCTATTATACTAGTACAGAAGGCACAAAAGAGCATTGAATTGTAATTTAATTAAGGATGAAGTGGTTTCCTTTTCCATATTTTTTAGGAACTTTGGAAAGCAACTTCGCAATATAGATATAAATTAACGGACTCCAGGCCATCTGACTATTAAATTCATCATATCTCTTATATGGAGCAGTAAAATTTTCTCTATGGTGTAGTTCTGGATGACTGCTATACAATGAATCGAATATTCTTATATGAGCGGCTAGTTACCTGAGTGGCTGAGTGATGATGTACTAGTATTAATCTCAACATTAAGAAGGGTTCCAGCACTAACGAAAGGAATCGGGATCCCTCGGAGTCCAAACGAGGATAAGGTTGTTTATAGTTATTTATCTTATCCATAGCCGCCACTAATACTAATTGAGCAACACTTAGTATATACTGTTATTTTCAGTTACCCACATTGATGTGAGCTGGTGTTCATTTAGTAAATCTGTTAATTATGTGCTCATCGGATCTCCTTGGAAGGGACAACACTTCTCATATATTTCTTATCCTTGTCTGGCTAGGCAAACAATATTTAATCATTTTAGACTTCCCTTTTCTTTCCCATTTACCCGGAAATAGAATAAAACTAGATAAAAAGAACTTCCATTATGCAATATAAAAGTCATTCTGTGCACATACTACACACTGGACTACCCCACCCCCCTATCAACCCCGAAAACGAAAAATTTAAACAGAAAAGAGAATTTCAGAAATGATACATGGCCCTGAACTAGTAATGTTAAATTGAGCATTAGAAATGGAAGATACATCTCCTTGCCAAGATATCAGTAACCACTAATCATCAATAACTCAATAACTTAAAAGTTCTTTGCTACAAGAGGCACCCAAAAATTAACAAAACAAACAAAACAACGTGTTTTGACTCTGCATATAACCTGAGGCTACACATTATTATTGAGTGGATAAAATGGAACACACAGAGAGAGAGAGAGAGAGAGAGAATGGGATCTCCATGGAGGAATTACTTTTGACTCTTTTTGTTTTGCAATAAAACTATAAGTAAACCATTTCATACAGCTTGACCTGGATAGGAAATTACTTTTAAGATCTATATCCTTTTGCAATAAAACTATATATACGACTATTTCATACAACCTGACGCGGATGGGGAATTACTTACTATATATACGACCATTTCATGCAACCTGACACGGATGGCGAATTATTTTTGAAAGTAATTTCCCATCCATGTCAGGTTGTATGAAATGGTTCTATATATAGTTTTTCTGCAAAACAAAAAGAGTTAAAGGTAATTCCTACGTAGAGATCCCATTTTCTGGTTTTTTCAAACTAATCCCCAAAATTTAGACTCTCGTTTGCAGCTGATTTTTAGTGATGTTGCGGATCAGGACCTCCGGGACTCGCTCTTTTAGACTCAAATAGGCCTTTGTTTCTTCTCTCATTTTCCATCCCAATGATCAATACTTCCTTTGCATCTTCACCCAGAAGTCGAACCCACCTGGTTAGCGTGCGTCCCTCTACGTGTGAAGTAAGAGGACGATTCTCCGAGAATGGAAGTGAAAGCAACATGAATACAAGAAAGGCACACCTTTTTCCAACCATTTTGTTATGAAGAAGTAGGAAAATGCATGCAATATTGCTTGTCTTGTAGAGATTCAAACAAGGAGGGTAAGTTATTTATAGAAGAGGTGAACAATCTTTTTCCTATATTAAACGAAAACAAAGTGAGTGGAAAGAGGGCCGCGGCCACAATTTAGTATCTGTTTGTTTTCTTTTGTTTTGTGGCTGTGCCATTGTACTGTACTTAATTCTTTGCTTTGAAAAAACTATTACCGACCAGATTGAATCCCTATCAAACTTATTTGTCTGCAAATTAAAACAAACCTGAGAGACCTTTTGGTTGTATATATAAATGCTTCCATTTAATCCCTTATCTCCTAGTTGCTACCAACTTGTGTATTATTATTTCTTGTTATGGCTCTTGACTGAAGGCGGAGAATTAGCTTTGAAATTCAGAATATCATATCTTATGCTAACTTCTTATATTGTTAACCGACAAGGGTATTAACTAATTCGAAAGTCTCATTGCAAGGATGAATAACATTTATTTGAAATTGATATTTATCTAGGTAACGTTTTAAAGCCAACAAACGTCTATTTAATTGACTTGAATATTTTTATTTAAAGAGAAATCTCTGTAATTTTGTCATTCAATCTGCCATTGGGTGCAAGAAGTCACAGAATTTTGGATTATATATCTAACCACTTTTAACACTTCCAAATTAGATTGTTGTCAGGATTCGCTTTTGCTTACGAGTTGGAAACAAACTTCAGCTAAGCTTGTGTTGTCTTCAATTTAGCTATTGGAAGAACCTTAGTATTGATCCACGTGGAAAAAAATGACGGCCGGCATCCTATTTATTGAATAATAATAAGAATAATCATGGGAGGGCTTTATTGGTCAAAGCATTAAGGTTAAGTCAGAGATAAAACCTTAAACTAAATCAAAATCAAATAATGCATCCAATCCAAGTGTCTTAGTTGTTAGATTAAAACATTAATTTTGTGATGAGAGGCGGTCCTCAAGCCGAGATGTCGTCTTGTGATCCACAAACGCGATAATGCGTTATTTTTCGTGTTTCGTTGCTTAGTGGAGCGGTGGGCGGCCTCTAATTGGATAACTCGAATTTATCCTTTAATCTATGTAAAATCTATAATATATTATGATTTTGTTTAATAAACACATGAATAATACTGAAATTCATTTTGTTAGTGCCAACATGCACTACAATTGTCTGTGCCAGGCATACAATAATTTTTACCAACTTGTGATAAAACAAAAATATTATATCGTTTATTATTTTACTGTTTCTAAAAGTATATTTTAGGAAGCATTTAGTTCATAATAAAAATCCTTTTAGATTAGAACATTATTTAATATATCATAGAAAATATTTATTTGTGTTCTAATTTCTTTAGGAGTTATTGTATCACTTCCTATTATATTTGACTTTATTCCAATAAGAGTTTTATTATGATTTTTACAGTATTTTAAGAGATATCGATCAGCCATCCCAATATATATAACGTTATGTTTTCATAACACATATATGTTGTTTAGGTGAGTTGATGTCACAGTATTTTAAGAATTGAAAAGAGAGTTTCAACGCAAAACAACTGAAATAAATAAGTGAAAGTTACAAGATCTTATCCTCCAAACAGATTCATCATATTCAGATTAAATATCCTAAACATCTGAAATATAATTACTAACTTTACCCGGCCTATACAAGCTCAGGAAAATATAGGTTAATCTTGTTAGGTAAGAGACCTCAAAAGAATAGGTTCAACTCGGGGGCGGAGGAAACGGGTGGCTGAGTTGGGCTTAGGCCTACTAAGGATTTTGATATAAAAAAAAAAAAGGGAAAAAAATCACTTAGTTGTATGAGTTGAAGAAATTTGACATAAGAATCCACCAAGTTTTGGTTAAACTTTATACGAATTCAATAGTTTCATATATAAACTTAATTTGATCTCCTTACACCGCCCCTTCCCTAGTACGCTTCCATATTTATTTATTTATTGTTTTGTGTTTAATTCATGAAAAATATTGGAAAAAATTTAATAAACATCCCAAAACTTCCCATACTTCAGATGCCTCCCAGACTTTAAACTCTTTCTTAATCTTGTAATGTCACATGGTAACTTACCTATAATAGACTAATTTTAATTTATTATAATATAATTTTAGTTGTTTTTAATGTAAAAGCTATATTTCAAAGGTACGTTATATGAAGTTCCCCTAATTGAATATATCTTTTTTTAATTAATAAAATCTTCTTATATGTTAAGATTTGCCAAATTTTTATGAAAACTTCTCTGACCACAGTTCAATTCTCTTCGTATTCTTTATTTTGTTTCTTAATTGCTCTTCTCCCATTAAAAAGTGTTTAATCCATGAGTTAATGGATGGGTAATTCGTGTTTAGCCACCAAGAGAGATGACAATGATTCATGAATGTGGAAGTTTATTTAAATTAATGGGCCATTTAATTAATCCTTTAAGTACTTTATTAATTTCAAAATTAGATAAAGTTGAGATAACTTTTAACATTAATACATGCTTCCGTTTATAATAATATAATCTTTCCATGTAGCATGTCTCAGCTGGGCGGCTAGTCGATCGAACCCTTATTGTCTTAATTCAGTCATTCTAGTTCAGTCATTCTTCAACATTTTTATATATAAGAATTCAGCTCTGCTGAAGGAAATCTTCCGAATTAAGGGTAGGTAAGATTTATTGATAATTTCTTTAATCAATTTGTAAAATTCTTTCATCTCACAGAGATCGGGGCATCCGACACCTGTTATTTTCGGTTACCTACATTAAAATTAGGTAAGTTCTTATACACAAAACTAAGAAATTAATAATTATTTAATGCCATTTTAAGCTACTCAAACCTCCTTTCTATATACTTTATTAATATTATTTTCTTATATTTTTTCATGGTTTAGGCAAGCGCTGCGCGCATCTGCGGATTTCTGCAGTTTTATATAGTTATTATACTTTCCTACGCCACAAGCCACCGCATTACAAGATGAACGACCTGTAATGGTAAAAAGAGAAAGATATTGATTACTTCATTCGCTATGACATTGAGTAGTTTTCATGAAAATAGTCGACTTTGGGGGGCTTAATTGAAATTCAACCATACTAAATTACAAATAAATAATGAAAATGCCCCTCGATCGCTTCATTATTTTATAACTCTGGCTATTGCATGTTGACGGATAGAAAAAGTTTCCATGTTCAATTCTATTTACGTCTCTAAGTAGGGGATGCTTATTAACATGGATCTATGTTATTTCAACCATTCAAATTATTTGTTAAACAATTTTTTGTAAGCGCCGTGAAGTTTTGAAAAAGTTAAAGAGAAAGAAGAAGGAAGAAAAGAAGAAAACGGAGAAAAATAATTAAAAAAACAGGCATTTTCATTTCAAAAGGTTGATGAAATGATCATATCAATTTATCAAATTACATTTACATCTTCTTTTTTTATTTAAATACCTGAGCTCCAATTGGGTTATTAATGCCAATATCCGATATCTATTTACCATTTCAACTTCTGTAATCATTCTTAAATTTATATAATCTCATTAATGGACATAGAATATAGTTACTTTAACAGGGTAAGAAAATATACTCTTTTAACAAAAAATTTCTATACTATAATTAATATGATCGATGTTGTCACACGCATGTGATTTCGTTAAATTTATTAGATCTCGATTATCCAATACCACTGTTTCAAAATTTGCCTCCAGCCAACTTTAGTCAATGTTCATCTTCAATTACCTCCATTTGTTAGGTCTCTTATCTCTTTGTAGATGCTGCTATGACCTAATCAAATCTCTCTTTGTGCCACTGAACCTTTATGCCAAATCTAAAATTTATTCAATTTCTAAATATGCATGGTTTCTTTTGATGCAACTTTTCGATTTTTCAAACTGATAGTTTCACTTCCCTCCTACCTATAAATTATTACAAAAGAGTAAGAATAACAATTATTAAATTAACTTCACCAACAATATGTATCACACACTATCACTAAACCAAAACATAGTAAATAACTAAATAAACTATCCGGCCATTTATAGCAAATTGCCATTATTCCGCTTATCAATTTTGGTAATAAATACATGCATTCTGATGAGATGCAAAATCTTATTATAGTAATAGCAAAATAGATCCATACATATATATTATTATATTGGGAACCATTATTACATGTCGTAGAAGTTTCCCATTCATATTTCGAAAGAGTAATATTTAAAATAAGTGCAACATTATCATCAATGCCTTCAACCTTCACTACTCTTCTATAGCGTGATGCTTCGGATCAGGGCCGCCAGGACTCAACCGCTTTGACTCAACCGGGGTGAGGCTCTCGTCTATGCTTTCATTTGGCCTGACTTTTAGTACTTCTCTAGCCCCTTTACCCAACACTCGAATTAACACGGCTAAGTTCTTCCTCTCCCTCTCAGGACTAAGAGGACGAGCTTCAGAGTTTAAAACTAAAATCAATAGAAGTACGACTGCATGAAATTTCAAGCCACCCATTTTTTTCTCTAAGATTTCAGAATGTGCAATGCTTGTTTCTTGCAGATTCAAACCAGGAGCAATGTGGTGTATGTATACATAGAGCGTGGGTATGCAGCACAAATTAATATATTATTTTGTTATATATATATATATATATGTATGTATGTATATGTATATAACGGTAGGAAATTATATGTCTGCGTAGTCTTTGAACCACGTTTCACTCATGAAAAGCGAAGACCAACCAATTTATTCGAAAAATTGTACATTGTTTTGTTTGCAAATTGCAATATCATCTCCCACCTGATTAATTAGCAGATTCTTACCTGCCATTGGTGGTTCAAAAGTAGGCCTATTCAACTATTTTGTCTCGAAGCTGGGGATCCAATCTCTTCACTTAACTCCTCTTCTCCACCATAAATTATTAATAATGGCTAAATTATCTACAAAACGGAGAAAAGGCCTGAAGAATGGAGAAGCTTCTTCCAATTGTGACTCAGTCCTCGCCAGTGGCTTGTAAGAGTCAGACCCTTTTGGCTCCTTCTCAAGAATCAACTTATGATTGCATTTTTGACACCTTATAATTAAATCACATACTCAATCGTTGTCTGCATTAGCTTTTGTTAATAAGCCTACCGTACTTGTTTGCCATAGGTGAATCCACTAACTGAAATTGTGGGCGGCAAGCGTGTTTTGTATTTGTTTCCTTTCAGATTTCAACGGTTTCTCAAGGGAACGGACAAGAATTCCTTTCTCAAATCAGGGGATTTTGCTGCTTACAATTATATGTGTACGCGTTTATAATGGTATGACATTCGCAGTTTGGCAGAGGAACCAATAGCCACTTGATATATGTCTCTAGTTTCTATGCATTAGCAGACAAAACAGGGCAACTCTGTCGAAAATAACATGTGCTAGAACGATTTCCCATATATGGATTTTGCGGTATACTGGAAATGGAAACTGTAGAAGCAGAACTTATCAGGGTGATGGGCCCTTTAGATTGAGTGATTATGGATCACAACTGGCGCAACCATTATTATTAAACTGGTCCTATTCAAGGCTTCACGTTGGGTTCTTACAGCTTGCAACAGGCTCAAACTTTTTAAAAGCTATCATGACACATATCAACACCATGTCAATTTTGTTCTCAATGGAATTATTAATGGGTTACCATTTGAATTAAAAACCGACCCGTTGCACACATTTGCACGAGATGCAATCACTTGATTTGATCGAGAATCAATCAGAGAACTTTTGACATTTTGGGGGAGAGAAATTAAAGTATATGTGGTGTTATATATTAATTTACGGTCATTGAACAAATGAAGAAATTAAAAAAATAAAAAAGTAAAAACAGAAACATAGGAAGCGTCAATCATGACTATCTGAAGTGTCATCTGGAATACACCAAATGGGTCTTCTTGGACACTAAATCAAGAACGGGTTGAGCTCTCTTCCTCCGGCACCTGGCTTTAGAAGAGACAAGAGGTTGAATTGCGTGAATGGAAGAGATTGGTGATGTCCTCAAGCGGATATGTGGTTCTTCGTTTGTGGTTGCGGATGGAGGTGGATTTGGACGAGGAAGTGCTAGAGCCAATCCCTCCCATGTGAAGGGAGGGGAGGAAGTCAAGGTTAGGTGGTGTTAGGTAATCAAACAATTACCTAACATGTTTGAAAATTAATGCAGAAATCCTCCTATAAATATAGGACGATTTCTGCAGATTTATGCACTCCAGGATAGAGAGCCAGGAGAGCTCCAAGATCCAGGAAGATTCCAGAGAGAGTTCAGAGTTTAAACCAGAGAGTTTAAGATTAAGAGAGAGAGTCAGGAGAGCTCTAGGAAATTGTTTAGGGGAGTTTTTATGTAAATCTTGTATATTAATTTTTTCTGTGAATACAAGTTAATTTTCTCCCAGAAATCTGTTCTGAGTTTGCATTGCATCCCCAACAAGTGGTATCAGAGCCTCGTTGAGCTCCTGGAACGTCAGAACAGAGAGAAAAAATTCAGAGAAAATTCGTCCCCTGTTTATGGAAAATTTCAATTTTTCGAAAAGTATTCGAATTCCAAATTTGAAGTGTTCAGTGTGTTCGTGAGATCGAGGTGAGCATTCTGCAATTTTTCGGCGACCGATCCGACCACCAGAGACGCTGCACGCGCCGAGCACCTGGACTGCGAGTGGGCTTCACTCGCTTCACGCGCCATCTAGAGGTTGAAGAAGGCCGACGTCATCCGCCACGTAATCTGCCACGTCAGCAACGGCGTTATTAGCCACGTCAGCATTGCCACGTCATCATCCACGTCAGAGAACGTTGTCACGTGTCATCCACGTGACAGCCACGGGTCCGCCACGTGTCCCAAGACTGACACGTCAGCACACGGGTCCCACCTCTGACACGTCAGCAAATCTTTCTGAAATTACACTTTGACCCCTGTAATTTCGGGTAATTATTTCTAGCCCCATACGTTTCGGAAATTGTCAGATTAGTCCTTTGGAAATTTCAGTTTAGTCCCTCAGATTTCAAAACTTCATATTTCCTTCCATAAAAGGAATATTTGAGCCCCGGAAGAGGCTGTTCTACCATTTTTTATCGTTCCGGACGTAACGTTGGGCTCGGATTTTTGAAATTCAATTTCAATTTTAGTCAATTAATTGTTCTAAAATGGAATGATCATCCGGAGCCATGATCAAGTTGAAATTCTGAGATGCCAAAAAAAGTTCTAGAAGCAGATCAGGAAGAGGAAAATAAAGAGATTGTTGAGCCAAGAGGAGTCACAATCCACTGTACCTCTTGAAGCTGAAGAATCTCAGCCAAGACGATCTGAGCGAGGTAGGATTCCGTCGAGAAAATATCCGGAATCGGAATATACACTGCTTACTGATGAAGGGGGAGCTAGAAAGCTAAAACTATGCAGAGACATAGTTGGAATAGAGGCTGACTGACTATCTTCATGGTTATTCTCCTTCACATGGGATAGAGGGGGAGAATTGCTAGAGTCAATCCCTCCCATATGAAGGGAGGTGGAGTTAGGCACCTCCATGGGAGGAAGTCAAGGTTATGTGGTGTTAGGTAACCAAACCATTACCTAACATGTTTGAAAATTAATACAGAAATCCTCCTATAAATATAGGACGATTTCTGCAGATTTATGCACTCCAGGATAGAGAGCCAGGAGAGCTCCAAGATCCAAAAGGATTCCAGAGAGAATCTAGAGTCTAAACCAGAGAGTTTAGGATTAAGAGAGAGAGCCAGGAGAGCTCTAGGAAATTATTTATGGGAGTTTTTGTGTAAATCTTGTATATTAATTTTCTTTGTGAATACAAGTTAATTTTCTCCCAGAAATCTGTTCTGAGTTTGCATTGCATCTCCAACAGGAAGGACACTTCGCAAGAATTGAAGAGGGCTGCTTTGAGATTGAAATTGAGGAGGAAGGGGGGATGTTTTCTTTGTTATCATTTTCGGAAAGAGTAACAAGGGGGGATATTCTCATTGTCATGGTGAGCGAAGAACTAGTGGTGAAATGGGAGGGAGCAAGAAGAGGTATTTATTAATTTGTATTGTAAAGGTGGATTGGATTTTGGCGGGGGAAATGAGAGAATAAATTCAATTTATTTTGGTTTTGATTTTCATGATGACGGTGGGAGACGGTTCTTTTTTCTAATCGCTTTGAATCCTAAAACTAAAAAGACTGCCCGGTAGTTGGACTTGGAAGGACGCCCACTTTTTTGCGCCGTTGATTGGGATACAGGGGAGGGAGGTTTAAATTTTTAAATTCCTTTGGAGAACTGGATATCAAGTCCTACACCAATTTAATAGCATTGAAAATAATAATAATAACCTGAAAGATTTTTTTTTTGTTGAAGTTTTACTATGGGATGGAATTTTTTTTTCTTGTTCACAAATTGTTTGTTAAGTCTCAACAAGATGAGTAGCAATTTCATAGAGAGGATTCATATATGACAAAAGCTGCAATAACATACAATCAAACTTTTGCGCAATGCGTGCTAGATTTTAGCCCAATCCAATCTTCAGTACCTACCAACTGAAATCATAATAGTTTGGGAATGAAATTCAAGATCCCATCATCCAGACATTTATGTCTATGTACAATTTATTAAGGAATTATAATAATAATATCGTATTAGTACAAAGGCCTCTCACAGCCATTTTTAGAGTCACTATTCTGTCAGGTATGTATAACTTGCTCTTTAACACGTATGTCTAAGAGGCTCGTCACTTGAGAGGCCCGGTGACACATCGTTTTTGTTCTTTGATCTGTATCTGTGTTTGAAGGGCTGTTGTTGGAACTTAATTTAAAAGAAGATTTCTATACGAGAGTTGCCTGCCGGAGGCTTCAGCTTGAGATATCCACAAACAGATCCAATGCTTGTTTCGTGAGTGGAGATTGTATTCAAACTAGGAGCACGATGGGTGCATGATGTACATATATAAGAAGACCATCAGCAAGATACCTTTTATAAAAGAGTACAAACCAATATATTATTTCATTGATTTCACTACTACATAAATGGTCTTTTACTGCACTCATTTACCGTGGGCCTTTAAAAATTCAGTAAAAATTTGAATTTTGTGGCGGGCTAAGGCGACCGCAGTAAAAATTATGAACTTTATGGTGGTTGTGGAGGCCTGCAGTAAAAAGTTTTTATATAATCAAATTATTATACTTGGTTCCTCTCTTCTACACCATTCTCCCATTCTTTCTCTCTCTCTCGTGCTCCCCTCTCAAATCCCTAATTTCATCTCCTCTTCTCTACCCTTCATCGTGCCTTTCATTTTATCTCTTTGTCTCACCAACACACAAACAGAAAATTTCATCATCACCTTCTTAGATTTGCTTCCTTTTCTCGATCCCCCAACTGTAAGTCTATCTCAACCCTAGATTTTTTTTTTATTTTGCCCCTCGATCTTATCTCTATTTTCAAGAACCCTAATTTTCCTGTATTTTATTTTCCTTGTGTGATTAATTCACTCCCAAACACCAGCCTATCACCATGTCGGCCCTGTTTTGAAGAAGAGAAAATAAACAAAAACAAAAGCTTCAGCCTCACAAAGCAAAGCGAACCGAAACGCCTGTAAGCATTCCTCTTCTCTTTCCTTCTCTAAACCTTTGTCTCTTTCTCGCTTTAATCAATTTCTTTCACTCCCCTTCCCTTTTGACAAAGACAACTTTCAGGGCTTGGTTGCGAGAATCGAGGCTTTTTGATCGCTGCATTCGAACAACAACCATCACTGTCGACGGTGGTCCTAGACGACGGAGGCTTTCATTGACTTATAATTCTCGCCCTGTATTTGAATCGCTTTTAAGATTTGGAAAAATTAGGGTTAGGGTTTGTTAGGATTTTCATTAGAGGCCTTCGATTGCAAATTGGTCTTCTTTGTACTCTGTTCGATTATAATCGTATTGAAGTTAAGGGCTAGATTTTTTTTCCAGTCGTATTGAAGAAGCAAAAGATGGCAAGTTTAAGTGAAAACCCATTGGAAATGGAGGAAGAGATAGAGGTGAAGATGGTGAAGTTGGGATCGTATGGAGGGAAAGTTAGGTTATTATCTGATTCAGAATCAGAATCAGAATCAACTGCAGAAGAGACCATGCTACTATAGGGAATTCAGCAGCCAACTTTCTCTAAACCCAATGTATTTGTCTCCCAATCTTCCTTGCAGCTACGCCTTGACGCTTGTGGCCACTCTCTCACCATTCTCCAGTCTCCTTCTTCTTTGGAATCTTCACTTTCCATTTCTCCTTCTCTGTATACCCACTTGGAAACCCTACTTACTTGCCCCGTAATATTACTGCCTATAACATTTTATTAATCATGAATTCCTGCTTTCCATATCATTGATTTCATGTTGTTTCAGTGTAATGAACGATTCCCAGTATTGTTATTTTTGGGACCATGTTATGATTACTTGCCAGTGTCTATCGTTATTGGGTTATTGGTTGATTATATTACTTGCCAATGTCTATCGTTATTGGGTTATTGGTTGATTATATTACTTGCAGGGTGCGCCTGGAGTAACTGGAGCAGTGATGTGGGACAATGGAGTTGTGTTGGGGAAGTTCTTAGAGCATGCAGTGGACTCAGGGATGCTTCTACTTTAAGGAAAAAAGATTGTTGAGTTGGGTTCTGGCTGTGGTTTAGTTGGGTAATCATTAACATTTAGCACTATCTCTTACTCTTGCTTTTCTACTTTATCACTTTTAACTGTTTGATTCTTATGTTTTATTACTTTTAGCTGTGTTACAGCTCTTTTGGGTGCTCAAGTTATCCTTACTGATTTGTCGGATAGACTGAGGCTACTAAGAAAGAATGTTGAAGCTAATTTGCAACATGGAGATTTGCGGGGCTCTGCCACAGTCAAGGAGCTTACATGGGGTGATGACCCTGATCAGGATCATGGTTCAACCTTTACCTGATTACGGTAATGATCCTTCTATTGTTTGATCAACAGAATGCAATAACTGCCCTTGATTATATGTTTCTGTTTCTAGGTTTTGTCAAAAATTGGTGAAAATATGGTATATTTGGTTTTAATTTTGATTGAGAATGGCAAGTAATGTCCTTCTGATCTTGATCTTTAATTTTGATGTTGGAAAATTAAACAGATTGTGAAGAGTTAGGTTAATAAAATTAGCCGTGCAAAGGGGTTGAATAAGCAACTGGTTTAAGAAGCAAATGCCAAGATATTTACATTTGGTTCTTATCGACTTGGGGTATGATAATATTCTGAAAGGATTACATTTAGTGAAATTCGTCTTTTCTTTTGCTTATGTTTCTTTTTTGAAGAAAAAAAGCATGACAAATGATTTGCTGAATCGTTTAATTTGAGATAGCATTTATTTATTTATTTTTATTAAATTTCTACAGGATCCTTTTACATATTGTGCATTCTAGATAATTATAAGTTTCTGTTGGCATAGGTATGGTAAACTATTTTACGTGGACCCTGTGGTGTAGCTGGTTAGCACTATGTCTAGTCTATTGGTTTAGGTTTTTATTTCGATTATCAGCATAAACAGTAAAGAATCTTGTATAAGGTGTTTATAAAATTTCCCTGGCCATTGTTTAATATTTTGAATTTCTTCCATTTTCCTCATTTCACAAAAACAGGAGGTAGATTTGTTGCTGAATGATGGCAGTAAGCACATAAGTGCAACAGGATGGAGGAAGAATGCTACTTTACCTCAGAGAGTTGAGACTTGTCGAAGAAGGAGTAGGTGTTGTCTATTAATGAGTTTGGCTTTGGCAAACAAATCAGCTAAGCAGGTTTGGTTTTTGGACCAATGTGGCACCTGCATTGAGATTTCTCCTCAGCTTAAATTTCAATATTTGTTTCTTAAATTTGTAAGGCATCTTTGCAATTAATGGTTTGATAGATAAAAGGAAGACATAAAAGCATGTCTCCCTAAGTGTTTACATGTGGTAGTATATCAAATTGGTTTTAGGATTAATATAGATTTAATAAAGTAGTCATTTAATGTACTTGAAATGCTAGATTCATCTGTCTAACTAGAGGATTTGTTCAGTAATAGTTCCAACTTTAAAGTCTATGAATTGGGCACTTTTGCAGGTTGTTCTGTAGCTATATGTACATACATATATCATGTTTTGAGTGGGTTTTTTGAATAATTATTGGAATTTTTTAGGGTGGTTCATGCAATGAAATGGATTTTCTTCTTGATTAGTTTGTTGCTAACCATTGTGAATTTTTTAGTGTGATTCCAGTGTGAGATACATGAGTTATTGGCATTAGTATACTATGACAGCCTGCAGAATGTGGTACCATTTTATGATCAGCGATCTGTTGTTCCCTCAAAGAATGCTGCATGGAAGATGTTTTGTGAGAACTCATTCAAACATTTTAAGAAAGCCTTCTGTCACGGCCCGCCCAAGTTGCTTGCTAGAGATGGCTCAAACGTACACAAGGCTTGGCCTAATCCAAGTTCATATTCTAAATTCTAGCTAGTGGCATTAATATAAATATCTAGAGATTCTAGATGGTCAAATATAGCCATTGGGAACTAGCCGTTATATAGCCGTTAGGAACTAGCCGTTATATAGCCGTTAGGAAACTAGCCGTTATATAGCCGTTAGAAAACTAGCCGTTATATAGCCGTTAGCAACTAGCCGTTAGAAAATTAGCCGTTAGAAGCTAGCCGTTAACTAGCCGTTATGGAGGAGGTGACTTACTATAAAAACCCCTCCAAGGCTCATTTGTAACATATCCAAGCTAATCCAAGCATATCCACACATTCATTGAATTCAAGAATTGTAAGCTTTCAATCGTAATACAAAGCATTCTTTGAGTAAGCAATACTTGCCTTCATTCTTCCTACTCTTCTCTTTGTTGCCTTCAAGTTCTTAAGCTCAACAGTCCACAAGCTTCTTCCTTAAGTGAAGCAAGCTATCCGCAAGGCTTACTTAGCAACTTCGGGTTCAAGTTGCCTAAGTGCTGCACGAGCAAGCTGCGCTAAACTCCAAGCTCGTGATACTTGGTATCAGAGCACGGTTCGAGCTCAAGAACAAATGGCATCTAACATGGAGATGAACATTGAGGAGCAAGTTCGTGGATGAGAGGAACAATCTCTTCCACAACCACGCCCACAAGGAAAGCGTGGTAACTCCAAAGCTCCACCCACGGAAGTCTTGGAGCCTCGTGTTGCAAGCCTAGAACAAGCTATGTCGGGGATGGACAATACGATCGAGGGCCTCTCTGAACGTCTCGAAGGCCTAGAGATGGATTACGGAGAAATTACCCAAGCCACAAAGTCCAACATCCACGAGTTTAGCAAGGCTTACGAGAAGGAGCTTCATAACATCACACGAGAGCTCACAAGCTTGCGGAGCTTTATGGAGCATGAGTTGCGAGGAATTCGTGCCGAGGTAGAAGAGTCTCGCACGGAATGGGAGAGGCACCAATGCGAGTGCGCTAGCCTATCCTACACAAGCGCTAATGCGTTGATAAATATGCAAGTGCCTACTCCTGCCACGTACAATGGCACCCGCAACGCAATGGAAGTGGAAAACTTCCTCTTTGGCTTGGAGCAATACTTCGAAGCTAAATGTGCCTATGATGATGCTTCGAGGATCGGTGTTGCGCTTACGTTTCTACGTGATGCAGCCCAACTTTGGTGGCGTCGAAAGCATGACGACGCAGGCAAAGGCATCATTTCCCTCTGCACATGGAAGGATTTCAAGAGAGAACTCCGAAAGCACTTCTCTCCTAGCAATGCCGAGAAGGAGGCAAGAGGTCGTCTCTACCGATTGAAGCAAAGCGGCACAATTCATGAGTATATTAAAGACTTCACCATTATAATCCTTGAAATTGAGGACATGTCCAAAAAGGACTCTCTCTTCTATTTTCTTGACGGACTCAAAGATTGGGCAAGAATCGAACTAGAGAGGCGCAACATGTAAAATCTCGATGATGCTATAGCCGTGGCCGAATCTCTTGTGGATTACTCTTCCCAATTCAAGGAGAGAAAGCCCAACCACGAAAAAGGCGAGGGAGAGCAGTATTATTCTCGCAAGGAAGGTGGTGAACGCAAAGCATTCGAAGGGGACAAACGAGACACACCTAATAGAGGTAAGTTTGATACGCCTAAACCTAAGAGCCCTTGCTTCATCTGTGATGGTCCTCATTGGGTACGTGATTGCCCAAAGAGAAAGGCCCTCAATGCCCTTATCGCTCAAGACGGGGATGTTCATAATGAGGAGCCACAAGCGAAAATGGGTTCCCTTTATATCATTGGTGCACTCAAGAAAACCACACTTGCCACGAAGGGTTTAATGTATGTGAGTGCCACTATTAACGGCAAGGACGTGCGTGTGATGCTTGACACGGGAGCCACGCACAATTTCATTTTCGAAGAAGAGGCCAAACGGTTAGGTCTCAAATACACCAAAGGAGGTGGTGCCATCAAAGCCATAAATTCACCTGCCAAGGCGATATTGGGAGTGTCCAAGGCAATATCGGTGAAACTTGGCACATGGAATGGTAAGCTCGATTTCTCCATTGTTCCTATGGACGATTTTCAAGTAGTGCTCGGCATGGAATTCTTCGACCAAGTCCATACCTTTCCCATACCATATTTTAACTCCCTTAGCATCCTCGATGGAAATCATTCGTGCACGGTCAAGATAGAGCGTGTAGCTAAGGTCGAGAACAAGATAGTGTCTGCATTACAATTCGAACAAGGAATCAAGAAAGATCCGAGCCTCCTTACTCCCGTTCAGGAGCCCAACAATGGGGAGAACATCGTTGTTACTAAGAGCCCACAAATTCTGCCCATCCTTGACGAAAATAAGGATGTTGTGGCTCAAACGATGTCGGAGAGACAATCGCCAAGACAGGGGGTTCATCAAAACAAGTTAAAATTTGACACCGAACCTCCATCTATGGTGTCTCACGGAATGATACCTCCCAAGACCGCGAAGGCAACCAAGAGGTCACGTAAGCGCGGAAAAGGGAAGCGTCGACATAAGACCTCTCACCCACAGCCGATGATACATCCTCAAAGACGCGACGGGGACGTCGAGGAATCAGGTAGGGGAGGATGTCACGGCCCGCCCAAGTTGCTTGCTAGAGATGGCTCAAACGTACACAAGGCTTGGCCTAATCCAAGTTCATATTCTAAATTCTAGCTAGTGGCATTAATGTAAATATCTAGAGATTCTAGATGGTCAAATATAGCCGTTGGAAACTAGCCGTTATATAGCCGTTGGGAACTAGCCGTTAGGAAACTAGCCGTTATATAGCCGTTAGCAACTAGCCGTTATATAGCCGTTAGAAAACTAGCCGTTATGGAGAACGTGACTTACTATAAAAACCCCTCCAAGGCTCATTTGTAACATATCTAAGCTAATCCAAACATATCCACACATTCATTGAATTCAAGTATTGTAAGCTTTCAATCGTAATACAAAGCATTCTTTGAGTAAGCAATACTTGCCTTCATTCTTCCTACTCTTCTCTTTGTTGCCTTCAAGTTCTTAAGCTCAACGGTCTACAAGCTTCTTCCTTAAGTGAAGCAAGCTATCCGCAAGGCTTACTTAGCAACTTCGGGTTCAAGTTGCCTAAGTGCCGCACGAGCAAGCTGCGCTAAACTCCAAGCTCGTGACACTTCGCCCACAAGTATAGCTTCTTTTCTTATTTACATCCTAATTTTACTTACAATTTTTGAGGTTGACTGAATGCCTTTTTTATATAAGGAGGATTGGTCATATGCATTTTATATGGGGAAACTCTCTGAAAAGCTTGGGTACTCACATGAGATATCGTTATCATATTATGATAAGGCCATTGGTTTAAATCAGTTAGCTGTGGACCCTTTCTATAGGATGCATGCTTTTCGCTTAAAGTTGCTTTGCAATTATGGAAAACAAAATCTGGAGGTTTTAAAGGTCTTTCTGAAATCTAATGCAATATGGAAAGCCTCTTAAATAACATTTTTTTATTTTTTATTATTTTTTTTCTTTTGAAACTTATCCTTAACATCCTTGTAACTCTTTTTTACATCTCATATTGTAATTTTGAATATATTAGCTATGTATTTGTTTATAAAGTAAGTTACTACTTTATTTAGATAGCTGGGTACAATGGTTTTCACCCTTCAGTTCTCCAAATAACATGCCCTGTCCTTTTAATCTTGATTACTATTGTTATTTGGTTCCCATTCCAATAGCCTGCAGTAAATAATTTTAATGGTGGGCCCGTTGCCCGCGATAAAAAATTTCTATTAGATCATAAATGTTTACGGCGGGCCTATAGCCCGCGGTAAAACCCGTTTTGATTTTTTACGGCTGGCCCGCAACCCGCGGTAAAACCCGTTTTGATTTTTTACGGCGGGCTAGTAGCCCGCGGTAAAAAAATTTCTACCAGACCACGAATTTTTACAACGAGCTCACAGCCCGCAGTAAAATACGTTTTACCGTGGGTCGAAACCTCGGTAAAAGGTAAAATGCATTTTTATGGCGTCATTTTATACGGCGGGCTAAAACCGTCGTATGTCCACCGTAGAAGGGTTTTTACCGCGGTTTCGGCCCGCAGTAAAAGGCTCATTTTCTTGTAGTGTTTTAAAAATATCTAAATGGATTCTATTACTTTTAATAATTTTAATTCATTGATTTAAAGATGCATACCAGAATGTTAGACTTTGAAATGAAGCAACACAAGTATGGAAATGAAAACCAGAGTGAGATTTCTTTTTTTTAAAAAAAGTAATCAATTGATTTAAAAAATCCTCAAAATGCTAGGTGTAGGTCCAGCAATGATATCTTATTGTAATCATTTGATTCAAAAAACTTAAAATATTAGGTGTTCAACAATGATATTTGATTCTAATATGTGAAGTGTGAAGGCATTTTTGCCTTTCACACAATCCCACATCGATGAGAAACAAAATGTAAGTAGGAAGCCTTGGTAATATAATAAAGTATCCTCCTCCCCTTTGACTTATTCGAAACTTATGTATTAAGCTTTTATTTTTCTTTCTTCCTTGTTATCTCCTTCATTTTAATTATGATAAAGATTGTAATATTTTCTTCATAGTAAAATATTTTCGGTCTTGTCTCGTGGAGGCTTCCCTCAAATTGACGGTTTTACCACGTTAAATTTTTTTTACCTTTATTTTTCTTTGTTGCCTTTAATTTATTTACTGTGGAAGGCTGAACCGCTCAAGTTGTCTATTTTATTTATTGTGAAAGGTAGTGCCACCCAAATTGTTACTTCTAACATAACAATTTGTTTCTTATCTTTTATTTGAGCTGTGATGGGAGTGCTCAATCTCCTAACAGTGGTATCAGAGCCAAGTTGCCAAGGCAAAGTCAAGGATTAGGGTAGTGAGTGGTTACTTGTATGATTATATACATGTCTAGAAAAGCTTTATCAGAAAGACGATAAGAGTCTAAGGAGACTGAGTTTTAAGTGGGACCGCTTGTGACCCCTCCAGTCTTTCTTGAAAGCTTTTTTGGTGTAAATAAATCATATTGGCACTTACTACTATTCTTAGTTACTGTTTAGCAGTGGTGTACATATTTAGATATGGTTACTATTCATGTATATGTTACTATTCAACAGTACTGTTCACATATACGGTACTGTTCACTGCAAGATAAATGGCAGCCAAATTTAAGATAGAGAAGTTCAACAAAACAACTTTGGGCTATGAAAAATAAAAATAAAGGCTATCTTGAGAAAAGAAAATTGCCTTGAAGCAATTGATGGAAGACCAAAAAGTATGGAAGATAAAAGAAGTGAGAGAAGATAGATGATGATGCGATGACAAGTCTACATCTAGCAGCTGCAGATGAAGTGCTGTCAAGTATTCAAGAATTAAACTTTGCAAAGGAGATTTAGAATATGTTGACAAACCTGTATGAAGTCAAATCTCTATACAATAAAATTTTCTTGAAAAGGAAGCTGTACATTCTTCGTATGTCAGAAACCACTCCAGTGACTAAACATATCAACACTTTAAAGACATTATTCTCCCAGCTCTCAACGATGGAGCATAACATAGAAGAGAAGGAATGTGCTGAGCTGCTACTTCAGAGTCTACCTGATTCATATGATAATCTCATCATTAACTTGGCAAATGGTCTAATGAAGTCATCTCTAGTCTTTAATGATGCCGCGGTTGCTATTTTGGAAGAAGAAAGCAGACGCAAAAACAAGAAAGATGACTTCTCAACAAGCAAAGACCTTATTCGCTAACAGAGGGAGATCAAGAGAATATGGTTCTGGTGGTAGTTACAATTAGAACAAGGGAAAGTCCAAAGCAATGAAGCTTGTTAAATGCTACCATTGTGGAAAGCAAGGGCACGTGAAAAAAGAGTGTTGTCATCTGAAGAAGAATGGAGATGGAAACAGCAAAGGAAAAGAACCTAAGTTGTAGGATCCCAGGGTTGTGTAGCAAGTACTTCAAGAGATGGCGAAATCTTGTGCAGCGAGGTAACAACAGTTGTAGAAGGCAGAAAAAGGTTTGTTGATATCGGTTAATTGATTCAGTAGCAACATGGCATATGACTTCTAGGAGAGAATGATTCTATCAATATAAGCTTATCTCAGAAGGGTCTATGTACATGGGTGACGATCATGCCTTAAAAATTGCTGGTATTGGAACCGTCAAAGTAAAAATGTTTGATGGTATGATTCATAATATCCAATATTTACAACATGTAATTGGCTTGAAGAAAAATTTGCTATCGATAGGACAGTTGGATGACCTCGGATGTGAGTTCCATACGAAAAATGGGACCATAAAGGTTGTCAAAGGTGCGCTTGTGGTGACGAAGGCAAAAAAGATTGCTGCTAACTTATACATGCTCCATGGAGAAACAGTTCAGGAGGCAGAAACAACTGTTGCTAGTTCTGGAGAAGAATTGTCTATGATATGGCATATTTTAACATTTTTGATGTATACCTCGTTTGTTATTAAATTTAGTTAAAACATTAAAATTTTATTAAAACTCAAGAAACTAACTCAGCTAATTATTTTCTCACTTTTTCTTTTATATATTATTTTTACTGGAAATATCTTCTGCGTGAATTTAATAAGACACCCATGTAGAGTTAGACTAGCCATACCCCGTAGCTATTAATATATATATTTAAAAATTTATAATAATTCATGATCCACAATTATAATTATTTAAAAGATATTTGTTAACATCTTAAAGTAAAAATACATGTTTTTAATATATCTAAATTAATTTCAATTACTATCATCGTTAAATATATAAAAAAAAAATTAAAATCGAGTACATACCCTTGCAAAATAAAAAAACCGAAACAATAGAAAAGGGATTATAATTTATTAAAAAATGACTATTAAATTTTACAATTAATAAAAACGATGGACGATCGGAGTGGAGGATTACGAAAGAATTTTCATTATAGTAAGCAATAATCAATAATGACAAAATCACCCTCACCATATCGAAGCGTGATACATAAAGAAATAAGGGTGCGTTTGGGAAGGGGGACAAATACAGGATTGGACTAGATTTTAGGATTAATTGTCCAGTCTCTTGTTTGACATTTGAAGAAAAGATTGGGATTGGGTTATTGTTAGTCCCAATAGTACCAATCTTATGGGACAAGTTGTCCCATGTGAAACCATGGGACTCAATAGTCCCAAGCATTTACAAAAATTTTTATTGTTATTATAATTTATAATATTATAATTAAAAATAATATAATAATAAATAAAAATAAATATTATTAAACTTATATTAAATAATATTAAAAATACTTAATTCTGAATAAAAGAGTAATATTTAACAACTTTTCAATAAATATAATTTTTAGCTATATTTAATTGTGATGTAATAAATAAAATTTTTATTATAAATATTTTATTTTCCATAATATTACAAATTTTTATTATAATTGACAATATTATAATAAAAATATAGTATAATAATAAATAAAAATAAATATTATTAAACTTATATTAAATAATATTAAAAATACTTAATTCTGAATAAAAGAGTAATATTTAACAACTTTTCAATAAATATAATTTTTAGCTATATTTAATTGTGATGTAATAAATAAAATTTTTATTATAAATATTTTATTTTCCATAATATTACAAATTTTTATTATAATTGACAATATTATAATAAAAATATAATATAATAATAAATAAAAATAAAATATCATTAAATTCATATTAAATAATATTTAAAATACTTACTTTTTCATAATATAGTAATATTTAATAATTTCTTAAATAAATATAATTTACAACTATATTTAAATATTTAATAATGATGTAATAAAATATTTTTATTATAAATATTTTATTTTCCATTATAATACAATTTTTTTTTGTTATAATAATTCATAAAATTATATTCAAAATGTAATATAATTTTATTTTTATTATAATTGATAATATTATAGTTGAAATATAATAAATAATAAACAAAAATATAATATTATTAAATTCATATTAAATAATATTAAAAATCTTACTTTTTATTAAATAGCGATATTTAATAATTTTTAAATAAAAATAATTTTGAAATATATTTAAATATTTAATTAACTATAAATATGACGTAATAATAAATTAAACTTGAATAAAACTAAATTCGTTTATATTTAAAAATAGATGTTTTAAAAGTTTATAATATACTAATATAATCCTGTCCTATACTACATCAAATATAAGATAATACTATATGTAATTTAGTCTAATTTAGTTCAATCTCAGTCTCAATTCAGTCCAGTCCAATCCAATCCAGAGTCTCCAACGCACTCTAAAGGATTACCAATACGACAATAATGATATCCCCTCCCTGATTCATTATTCGATGGGTATTCTAGCAAGTTGTGTATAGTGGTAGTTGGGTTGTCAAATCAAATCCACACAAATCTATTGCCATAATGTTTCAAATTACCATTCCGAATACACACGAGGGTCATAATGTCTTGTTGGGGAACATATATACATGCCATTTCAAACTTGACCAAATGTTATCATCGTGGACAATGATAACACATGTTCATCAAATGATAGGCACCTAAGCACCATGGAGAACCACACCCCAAAAGCTAGTTGTTAAGGTGGGAGAGCCAAGTACTTAAATACCCCATCAAGCAGCCCATACTACCCAATGTGGGACTTTGGCATCCCATACTACCAAGGTCCCTATCAATTGCCCCTCCCCGGAAAGCCGACGTCCCGGCGGCTGCACTCAGCAGCACTTCACTCGGCTCCGCGCCGGTCAGAACCCTCTGCCGGTAGCCCTCTCCGTTCCGTCAAGCACCGGCTCTGATACCAAATGATAGGCACCTAAGCACCATGGAGAACCACACCCCAAAAGCTAGCTGTTAAGGTGGGAGAGCCAGGTACTTAAATACCCCATCAAGCAGCCCATACTACCCGATGTGGGACTTTGGCATCCCATACTACCAAGGTCCCTATCAATTGCCCCTCCCCGGAAAGCCGACGTCCCGGCGGCTGCACTCAGCAGCACTTCACTCGGCTCCGCGCCGGTCAGAACCCTCTGCCGGTAGCCCTCTCCGTTCCGCCAAGCACCGGCTCTGATACCAAATGATAGGCACCTAAGCACCATGGAGAACCACACCCCAAAAGCTAGCTGTTAAGGTGGGAGAGCCAGGTACTTAAATACCCCATCAAGCAGCCCATACTACCCAATGTGGGACTTTGGCATCCCATACTACCAAGGTCCCTATCAATTGCCCCTCCCCGGAAAGCCGACGTCCCGGCGGCTGCACTCAGCAGCACTTCACTCGGCTCCGCGCCGGTCAGAACCCTCTGCCGGTAGCCCTCTCCGTTCCGTCAAGCACCGGCTCTGATACCAAATGATAGGCACCTAAGCACCATGGAGAACCACACCCCAAAAGCTAGCTGTTAAGGTGGGAGAGTTAGGTACTTAAATACCCCATCAAGCAGCCCATACTACCCGATGTGGGACTTTGACATCCCATACTACCAAGGTCCCTATCAATTGCCCCTCCCCGGAAAGCCGACGTCCCGGCGGCTGCACTCGGCAGCACTTCACTCGGCTCCACGCCGGTCAAAACCCTTTGCTAGTAGCCCTCTTCGTTCCGCCAAGCACCGGCTCTGATACCAAATGATAGGCACCTAAGCACCATGGAGAACCACACCCCAAAAGCTAGCTGTTAAGGTGGGAGAGTCAGGTACTTAAATACCCCATCAAGCAGCCCATACTACCCAATGTGGGACTTTGGCATCCCATACTACCAAGGTCCCTATCAGTATGATAATCTGCCTGCATGACACGGTAACACATTTTGCTTCTCATGTATAGATCTTATTTCATTCAATGGTCTTAAAGTATTGCGCAGTTTTAATAAAAGTTTCCCACCGATGTTCACAGGTCTATTACACCAGCAAATTTTGTTATGTCAAGCAGGTTTACTTACTTATATATATTTTGAATATATCTCAAGGAAGCTTTGCTATCAAAAATTTGATTACGAAGGTAAAAACTGTCATTCTGTTCTTATCGTTGACAATCTTGCGTAGTGTGGCAAGGATATAGCTGAGTATTAAATTTTGGTTTTCTTTCCCTTTGAAAAGGCCACCTTTTAAGGAGACGTGTTGATATCTACATGTTATTGGTTTTGACTCCACGATAGTTTTGTAATGGTTAGAATGGATTATGATTGATACTATAATAATGGTTATCAATTAACTAAATTTTGGAGATTTATTTTTAATAGTGGTTTAGAGGATGTTGAACATTCTGTCATACTGGAACGACTGTTGTATTCTAGTAAGTATTGATGTGCTAAACATCTGCGTTGTTTTGTACAGGTGCAATAATAGTCGAAGGAAATGAGGTGGTTGAAGATGAAAGGGCGACTGAATCGATACAGGTGCAGTGCAGCTGCTCCCCTCCCTGGCGGAGAGCGATGAAGAGTCAGAGAGCCAGAAGCACTTTCCATCACAGACAGAGAATTTAATGTAAAGTCATCGGAGGGTCACGTCACTACGTGAAGTGTCTTTTCTATTTTGATTTCTCTAAACATTTTACAATTGTCTTGCCTTTGCCAAATTCATTATATCCTGACTAGAAGTGCTAAACTGCAACTATTTGTTCATTGGGGAAGCGAAACCAGTTATTTGCATTTAATTAAATAGAAAGCTTCAGTGGGTTTTTTTTCCCTCATAAAGAGATATTTGGTTTTGCGGGTTTTCTTTTTCTTTTTCTATATGTAGTATTGCATGTGCGTTTTGCAATGTGTAGCGATAACTAGAAGTTGACTAGGATAGAGTTTATTGAGGAAGTAGCAAAACTCAACAAAAATATCTCAAAGATGAGGCCAAAGATTTATCTTTTTGGTGACTCAATTACTGAAGAGTCATTTGCCGATGGTGGCTGGGGATCCTCTCTTGCTAACCATTTCTCTCGCACAGTATTTAATATTATCATCCATCTTGTTCAATTTCTCTGTCATCGATCATTAACTGTGTTTTCATTTCTGATATTGGTTTTTGGTGTTTATTTGTGTGTATTATTTGCTTTTCAGCTTGATGTCGTGCTAAGAGGGTATAGTGGGTACAATACTAGGTGGGCTCTAAAGGTGGCGGAGAGGGTATTCGCGCCGGTGAAAGACGGTTTTGAGTCTGGTGATGATGCTCCGCTAGCCGTCACGGTTTTCTTTGGGGCTAATGACGCTTGTCTTCCTGATAGGTGCTCTGCTTTCCAACACGTGCCTCTCCACGAATACAAGCAAAATCTCCACTCTATTGTCTCTTTTCTCAAGGTGCCACTTCCTTCTTCTGCATGGATATAACATCATCTATATATTATGTGTTCCGTAGACGCTGAGACGCCAAAAAGGGGTTAAGTGGTGGGCGGCACGAGTAAACATTATGCTTTTCCTTCATGACAACACAACATGCAATAAGATATCATTTTCTTGTCTGCAACTTCTTCAAAATTAAATTATAATAAAAATTCCTAATATTCATGTTCAACTGTTGGAGTCGAGGCTTAGCCCTTGTGGGTTAACTGTCAAAATCGAAAAAATTGATAATACAGATATCGATCTATAATATTATAAATAACTCATGTACATGATACTACAGGCTAACCGCTACCGCTAGCTTAAAATTTCCTCCGGTTAGAATACAGTAAAGTATTAAAAAGAGTATATTTTAATTTTTAAAAAAGTTTACCCCTATGCAATTGGTGGGTGATTAGGTAATAGGTTGACAGTAGTTTGGATGGTCAGAAATTCCTTCAAGGAGTGGGCCTGAGGCTGAGGAGTAGGATTGAAGAGTGTGGTAGGTGTAGCCCGGTCTTCTAATGGCTATTTTGAGGTTCGTAGGCATCTTAATTGTCTTTTTTAATGCGTTACAGTCCTTTTTGACAAAGAGATGTCTAGTGTATCTTGCAGATGATTAATCTAAACTTGATGTAGGCGACCTTCTCGTGTACATGTTTAATTCAATTGGGGGTTGGTGGTCCAAGGTGTTTATGACTTTAAAAGCACATTGCAATAAGTAGTAAATTTTTATATACGTAGTTGTATTGGACCTTTTTTGATGTAATTATGGCCATTGATGGGATGGGTTGGCTTCAGTTTTAGCGCATTAGACCACAAGTTACGTGGTCGAGGATGTGTCCATTCTCAAATGATCTCTCAGTTTGTTGATATGTTTATTAATTAATTGCCCTTTCGAATATATGGCTGTTAGTTTGTTGGTTTTTCTTTTCATGTTCTATAGCTGAACTTCAAGCATATGATAAAAGGAATGGTACAAGTCCCACTATAGTTTATTGTAGGTGTGGCATGGAACTCCATTGTACCGTGGACTTCTCCCATTATGAGGTCTCTGCAGAAGTCCAAGTATCCAAGTATCAATTTGATCGATGTTTGTAATTGTTGTCTCGTATGAAACTTTTCATGTGGTCGTGATTAAAGGTAGGGATTATGGGTAGAATTTTCCCACCGAAAATATTGTTTTTTCTCATAAGGTGGAAGACGTGGCAGTGGCAGTAAGTGATATGCTTCGGTTGAGAAAATTTTTTGTGTGGTGACGGTGGTTAGAAAAATAATGCTTGAAAATCATAGAGCCTACCTCTAAGTTAGCTTTACTGAAATGACTTTCTCCATTGCTGTTTCTTAGTAACTAATAGGATTATGGGTTTTCTTTGATGAATTAAAAGATGGTTTCACCACACTATCCTCTTCGTTGATTTGGTCTCTACTTCGATTTTTATTAATTATGTCAGCGTATGGCGCCCTTAAGCATTTGATCATTCCCAGGCTTGCAAGGCCACCGATATTGCCGATGCAGGTATGTGTAAAGTTCAAATACAATTTGAAATTTCCTTATGAGTAAGTTGATAGAGGAATAATTGATAGACTTGATTCTAAATTATGTAGTTTGAGAGGCTTGAGGTTTTGGTAATGGGCTCCTTGAGATTGCATTATTCTGACCTAAGAGATCTCTGACATGTAGAAAAGACCTTGTGAAAATGAAAAGCGAGTACAACTCTTCCATAATTCTTTCTTACATCACTGCTTAACTCATTTCTGTTAGAATCAGAGACAAAGATCATTCTTTTCATGAATGTTTTCTCCGAATGACTTGTGTCGGTGACCTATATACAAATTATAAACCAATGGAAGGAAAGAGTTGCTTCCTTCTGCAGTTACTATGCTATTTACTGTCTCTGTTTTCTATGTTTCTATAAGAAAACATGACTGGTGATGAGACCACTTAGTGGTAGATTTATAAAGGTTGCAAGTTTACTCGGTTCTCTAATTGCTGACATACACTTTGTTAAATAAAAAATGTTGGTTCTTTAGCTTCTTGGCTATCAGTGAATAGCCTCAATTTTCCCATCAATTCAGCTATGGTGTCTTAGTGGATTACATAGAGGTGAAATTACATTGGTTTATACACTTTACATTGCTTTTCGTTAGAAATTGGCAATATACTCGCTAGAACAGATCATCACAATTATTGAGGAGCCCCTCCAACAATATCTAAGCCACGGGAGGTAGAAATCCTTTGAGATTTTAGCCCGCTCTTATCACGTCTTTTGCTGAAGTGGCTACTCTGATACTTATTTAACTGAATATTCTTGAGAATTTTATTCAATCAGTGACAACATAGAATTGATGTTTTTAAATTTATGATTTTTTTATGTTTGCTTTTGATGTAGACTCCCTGACCGTGTTGCATCATTTTTAATTTTTATTTTCTCAGAATCGGTGGCCAACTGCCCTCGTTCTCCTCATCACTCCTCCTCCAATTGATGAAGAGGCACGCCTTAGGTATGTTTTCATTATACTTGCCTCTTCATATCATATAATCTTTTTTCTTTTTCTTTTTTAATTGAAAAATGCTGCAAGGCACCTGCAGTTGCCGGATTAATATGACACATCTTATTTGTACATTATTAATATCATTTGGAAAATATTGCTTCAGAAGTTAATGATGTGTTCCTCAGTCCTTTTTTTTTGGGATGGGAAATTAATATTGGAAGGGAATTTTGAAATTGTTGATGCAGTCATCCTTACATTCCAAATCCCATGGGTTTGCCTGAGAGGACAAATGAGGCTGCTGGTGCTTATGCAAAGACATGTGTTGAGGTTGCTGGAGAACGTGGGATTCCTGTGATAGATCTTTGGACCAAAATGCAGCAGTTTCCCGACTGGCAAAGAGCTTACCTAAGGTGGTATAGGGTATTGTTATGTTTGTCAATTTTTACCTTTCTGTGAAGCATGTACATGAATATGTGAATTGGCATCTTAAATATTTTGATCTGGTTAACACATTTATGTTAGACAATACCCTTTGGAAGGACTCCCTTGAATTTCAGTTGCGAAGCCACTCTTAAGTGAAGATCATAATTATTGGTTAAAAGCATGCCACATTTATTTGATGATTTTCTATAATTGGAACTGCAGAGATGGTTTGCACCTCAGTCAAACGGGCAACAGGGTTGTTTTTGAGGAAGTGGTCGTGAAGCTGAAAATGGAAGGCTTGAGTCTAGAGAAGTTGCCGATTGATCTCCCACTTATATCCGAGCTTGACCCTAACCACCCACTCAAGGCCTTTGAAAAGTAAGAATCATGTGGAGTCGTAATGTCTTGGATGTTTATCTTGCTTTTATTAGAGGAGTATATGTTTTTAAAAGCTGGTAGTAGACAAGCAGAGACCCTTTTGGCATTTTCTGCGGTTGTTTTGACGAAAACGTTGTAATTTCTCTTTCCTGAATGAGAAATAGGAAACATAATATCATTTTGGAGTTATTGTTATTGGAAGTGATATCAGTATATTGACCAGCTGTCTCTCATAACTACAAAAGTTGTATGTACTTGCAGGCAACAAGTGATAATTTCTAGTGCTATATCTTTGACTTTATAAGTCACTATTTGATGTGAAATTAATGAATGAGCAATATATACTCATTAGCATTGTTTAATTAGCAGTTGAATCGTGTTTTCATATTCGATCCATGAGTCCATATGTAGGTTTTACCAGAACTGCATTGGCTGAATATTAAGATGAAGGGGGCATATGTAAGCCAATAAACTCTTTAGCTCCTGTAAAAGTGAACTGCGGTCGAGAAACGAATTTAATGCCTATTAAGTTCTGTAACCTGTTTGTTTCCTATTGGAGTCGGACACTAGTTAGCTAAAATTTAGATCTTTAAGGTTGGCGAAGGATTGTTACTCGTTTGAAATTTACAGGGAGAAAGAAATACCAAATGGGAATGCGGATACTTCGTCACTTCCTTGTCAAATTAAAGGTATAAAGCACAGGCAACTATTGCCTAGTATCGCCTTTGCTTGCTTTCATGCACATTGCTTGTCTTAGTGCTGCCAGCTTTAGATAATCCAAAGTCAATGTTTGGTATGGGATAGTGTGTAATATTACATTATTACATTGTGCAAAACAATACAATACAATGTCTGGACTTAATTTTGCATAGTATTAGAGAATATAATGAAGTACAACTCTTACATTCATATACATCCTATCAAGTTACGTAATATTGATATGTGATATTGAGATTGCATAGCATAATGCTCCAAAAAATTTTGGAATATATCCTGCACGCCTCGGGTCCAGGACCTAACCTTTCAAGCCCCTAAGCTTGGAGTTCGATCCATTTGAGCCTCAATTTAAGCCCTAATTGTTTCTAGGCCAGAACCTAACCCAGAACATCTCAAGCATTAATTTTTATAAATTATTTTACAAATTTTTTTATGATAAATTAATATGTTACGTTATTGTATCAAACATAACATAATTTTTATATAATAATATTTTTTAGCACTATATAATATAATAGATAGTTTCAATACTCTAATGCATGTCATGGCCAAGAAAGAGGCAGTAGTTCAAATATCCATAGGCTATACAATTGGCTTGCATTGTGGAAATTAGCTGCAAACTCTTGGGGTTGGGGGCTAGCTAAGAGGTTTAACTTTTTTTTTTAATTAATTTTCTTTCAATATTCCCTGCAAACTCAGGGACAAACTTTGCTCTTTTCACATGTGCTTTTGCTTAACTATTTATTTCTTGTTGCTGTATAAACTTCAAAATTTCCCATTGACACAATGCACATATAAGCTCAACACAGTGCGTTTATAAATTAACTTCTGCTTCTTAAAGGAAAAGAAATACAGAGAGGCATGGCACCAATTTCCAACTCATTTGACTGGCTTTGGCTGAAATTTGAAACTTAAGTAATATAGAAGGGCATTTTTTACGAGACCCCCTAATGTTTACCAAATTATCACCGTCTACTCAACTTCTTGAAAAAAATTCACTCTAACCCCGGCCGTCTGACTCCGTTTCGTTAAGTTGTCTACCTACCAATTGACCCAAATTGCTAAGGTTACTATTACCCCTAATTGAATAATCTTCAAAATGGACTTTGATTTTTTGATTAATTGTAATTCTCCTTGCTTGTTCATTTTATAACAAATAAATTACAAAATATTATATATTTAAAATAAATAACAAATCTCTATTTTTTCACCGATCTCGTTCCTATTCAAAAATTTATCCCAAATCAAATGCTAGTCAAATCAAATGCTCAAGAATCCATACAAATCAAAGACAAATCAAACACATCAATAAGTATATTTATTCTCAAATAATTGAACATTCAAAATACAAATTCAAAATCAAACAAAAATTAGAATCACTTATCAATCATCGAAGAACAACCAGCCGACCGTTACAAGTTTTGCCTAAACAAATCGGCAACCTCCCCAATACAAAACAAACTCCAAGCCACCGTAAATCTACAAGAAGTCGCAACTGTTACACGCCTAAAGCCGGCCACCACGACACTAGCCTCGACCCACCCACCCACCCACCCCGACAAGACCCCTAAGCAAATCAACTCGAAGCTCCAGATTTCACCATCTTTATCTCCCAAAAGCACAGCCCAGATCTTTCAATCATCGGAAAATCGAAAAAGAAAAAAATAATAAACCACTAGATTCGGTGTTTGTTTGGTGAGAACTTGAAGAAGCTTGACACAGTTTTGGTTTTGTAGAATCCAAACAGGAAATTTGATTTTTTTTTTAGGTGAAGCTAAAACACAGGATCATCAAGAATTCATTGTCAAGATGGAAACTGAAGGGAGAAGAAGAACAAAAGTCAAGGTGAGAGGGTTTGACAGAAACGGAAGAAGAAAGGAAGAAAAAGATAAAAAAAGGTACAGTTCAATCGTAAAAACAGAGGGAGGAAGGTGAGATATTTGAAGACGGAAAATGAAAAAAGAAAAAAAAAATTTATCATTTTTTATCCGAGATATTTTTTTATATGGATCAAATGACGTTACTATCCTCATTTCTGGAGGTTTGACTGAATGGAAACTAACAGTTGGGGTTTAAGGAATATATTTGAGAAGGCGGTGTGGGCGAATATCCGTCAAATTAATGGGGGGTCGTATTTAATTACTCCATATAGAATCGGACGGGAACTTACACAACAGAAAATGTTAGAACTCAATGAAAAGTCTCACAAGTCAAATTGAACAGAGTCGTTGATTCCTCAGTGGTTGCACTACTTGGTTATTTCCCAGTTGCCCACTTTTCCACGGCAGGAATGCAATTTTGTCCCAATTTATTTATTTGAGTTCCATCAGACATGGCTTGTTGAAGTTAGCCTGAGGGCATTTTCCGTAGATGCGACTGGCATCTAGGGGGTCAGTGCCGTTGTTTGAGAGTGATGTTCAGGATCCGGCCCACCTGGTGAAAATCTGTCCGTCATTTCCCTCCTGTTATTCAACTTTGACAAATCATAGCCTAATTCACGTAACATGGAACGGCTATCAATTCTCTTACGCCCTTGATACCCATATGCTCCTTCCGTATTATTTATCAAACACTCTGATAACATCAATAGGATCAATATTGACATTTGAACAGAAGTTGAATTAGCCATTTTGACCAAAGTAATTAATGTTTCGCTGGAGGGTCTAAGTTGCTTGAGCTTGCAGGATTCAAGTAGCAATCTGCTAAAATTAATGGAAAAGCCCAAATATATAACCCAAATGCACCAGAAACGTGCAAGAGTTTAAAGCATAAACAACAAATTAAGCAGCTGTTGGCAACTAGAGACAAATTCAACATGTGGATTGCAGACCTTTTATGCTCTGATATCTTTAATACTTGTCGATATATGCAAAAGGGACCAATAACTCAAATTGCACGAAGACTTGTCTTAAGTCCCCACTTGGGCACCAGTGTCGTAAGCCTTTTAATGTGCTGCCAATATCTATTTTCAATTCCCAATTGCTTAGTTATCTTCTGCTATTCATTTGTAAAGTTTTTGGATAGTATTGAACATAAATGAATTAATTAAGAACAGTAATATATATACATCATGTACAGGACACACAAACTTTTATACCAAATATATTGATTTCATTATCGTTATCCTCGTTGCATTTTGTTTTCAGCTCTTGGCTGAATCATAACACACAAATTGATGTAGATCAGATGGCGTATGGGTATTTATCCAAGTCCAAGATGAGGAAGAAATAGTTTTGAGCTGTAATCTAATGGTTTTTAAGCTGAAAATTGTACAGTTACTTTTTGAAGGTCATAACTTTCACATACAATGTCTGTTTTATGTGTATGATATATTGTTTCGAAGCTTTCGGAATACTCCATAATGCGGTTTACAGCATTGCTTTAAAAGGGACCTCACGCGCCATTTACAGTAGTTAAATTCAAGTTTTTAGTTTTTGCATCAATTTCATTTTTGGGTATTTTGGCATCCGGGGCTGATCATGGAATTTTGTTGTGAAAAGGACAGATTTATTATACTTCCAAAACGAATGATATACTCTTCCCGAATCCTACTAATAGGAGGATGCTGGAGGCATGCCTTTCCACATCTTTATTGAGAACAAAAGTGCTTCTTTTCTTATGATTCCCAATTTAGCTATCTGCTTGTCATTATTTTCTTTCTGTTTTGCGGCGGCTATATCCTGCCAAATCCTAAGATTTCTTCTAATTTTTTTCTAAGCAATATAAAGATTCTGGACAAAGTACGACAAACAGAAAAACCGAACGCTTTCTTTTAAAGATTTGGAGCTTTATGAACAAAAGACAGTCAGCGACTGTTAACTTTCAACTAAAATATCTTCTCCTGCACAATCAACTTCGTTGCATTACTCTTATATATAAATATTTATTGGCAATGTGAAGCATATAAAATCACAGACTAAAGAAGTGTACCTAATCTGCATGCATGGTTTGCTCTAATTCTGAGTATTGTTACTTTTGCATGCGTACGCGTGTGCATGTCTAGTCAGTAGTCACAAAATTACTTGGCCTTATGTGTGTCACTTCGTAATTGTAAGTCTAATGGGCATCGATGATCGATGGCTCCCCTAAGGTTCTCCTTGATGCTAATTAATGATAAAATTTTTGGCTTATTCTAAGTGAAGATCTATATCCCACTCGTTTTATATATGACGTCCGATATCTGAGGCTGTGGACAAAATTTTAGAATCTGCTTTTTTTTTTTTTTTTTTTGTTTAGGTTGTAGCTAGTTCCTAATGAGAGTTCCAAATTAACTAATTAATTTGATCCATGTTGTGGCAACTTTTAGTACCATGAAATTAGAACAAACAAAATAAGTGAGCTGTTTAAGTATAGTTCTTTAAGATGTTGTCTCTAAAGGACTCAATCACATGCATGCACTACATGCACTGATCGATGACCTCTGGTTCAACTTGAACGATAATAGAAGTGATTACTTCCAGCGCCCTGCTCATCGATTACTTCTAAACGTACATGGTTATATTGAATTATTGATTTGAGATGATATGACAAACTACATATATTAAGACTTTACCGCGTGCCATCATGGTGTTATCTATAACCTTCGTATCGTGATCCATCTCTCTTGACACTCGAAAAAGTCCATATACTTTCCACTACGTACGAGATACTTCACATTTCACTCCATTTCAAAAATCAAATATAATTTCTTAAACTAATAGTCCTTTTTTTTCCCATCCATCATCTATAAGTAACATTAACTGAATTTCCAAACTGAAAGTTTGTGGACAGAAATTTTTCGTATCAGAATTCGGGCTTTGATGCTTTCTTATAGTATTTGGTGGTTTATAACGCGTGTGATAATTAATGAAACTTCATTTATCTATTCTAGCTGTAGCCCAAGTCATGTATAGAGATTTGATCATATCGTCCAGGAAATTTGGACCATGTCCTTATCTTATCTTACCTAACTTTATAATTGATTTTGTGACTGTGTCCATTCGTGAAAGAGGGCATCATTTATTAGTTGCGGGATGGAAATTTCATAAGTTGGCCGGAAATGTTAGGATTTTGTCTGGTAAGATTCCTTCCATTTATATTAAAAGATTAAAAATGATATAGGGTTGTTTACCTACCCTAGGTGTAATCGTGGATTAATCCCTTAAGATTAGACGACTAATATGCATAAAATGTAGGAGTGGAAATTTGGGATATGATATGCGAACACGACATGAATACGACACGAACACGATACACTATTAATAAATGGGTCGGATTCGTGTTGAGGGTGTTCAACACACCAACCCGTTTAATGACACGAATAGTTAAACATATTTTATTTATCCTTAATATATAAGCTCATTTAATGATATAAATTGTTACCTACTTATAACATAAATATTATAGAACTGAAAATTTTATATTATAAAATAACTTAATTTACTAAATAATAAATTATGATGATTTTAATAATATTTTATACTAACAATGGTTTATATTCTAAAAATAATTTTAATTGATATAAATATATAGAATAGAATATATTATGCATAACTAGGTTAAACAATTAAGTAAATTATGTGAATTAAATATGACACGATTACAACACGTGGGTAACATGTTTAATCACCGTGTCGGATCCGTGTTTCATGTCTTGATACGAATAATTAAATGGGTCGACACGCATGATACGAATTCCCACCTATAGAAAAATGGCCCTGAAATTGAATGAGATTTTACTAATAATAGTTTTCCGTTGCTTCATAACAAAGTGACTGCTTCCTTACAGATTGAATAAGTTCTTATAAAGTATTGGCTGCATGCAGTCATGGCTTCTTTCGATCGAACTAACAAGCAAGCACTTGAGAGATTCTCATTGCCACTGTTAAAACGGAAAATCTTAAAATTTACTTCAAAACAAAGATACATAGGTCTTTAGATGCATGATGTACGCTCGCCGACGAACTCATAAACAAACATACATAGGTAGAAGTTGTAATTAACTCGAGGTTAGATAGAGTAGTCGTTGTAATTAAAATTCTAGGTATTTAGAGAGTGGTGTTGTTGATCAGGCCCTCCTGGACTTGTTCTTGAAGGCTGCTTAAACTGACCTTTGGCAGCTGCCTCTCTGGCAATCTGTTTCGTGGCCTCAATTGATAAACTTAGGTTGATCTTCCTCCTCTCCGAAATGGAAATTAGAGGGCGGCTTTCAACCCTTGCTGATATTAAGCCAATTAACAGCAAGAGAAAGATGGGAGCCAAGAAGTAACGTGACATAATTCTACTGATGATCAAATTCAATAAAAATTTTTGTTTGTGTCGACTCTTCTATGATCTCCGAAGAATGGGCAAGTTTTTTCATTTATAGATAGCAATTCAGCTTTACCTTGACTTTAGTGAAAGAAGGCATTATTCAATGAGGACAAATTTATTTGTCATCCACGCGAAAAGGCGGTTTTCTCGTTGGCCGCGCGCTCGCTAAAATATGACTGCGTCGGTGGTTGCCATCTCCAACGTTGCAAATTTGTAAGCGAGTGCTGCTATCAACCACTTATTTTTCATCTATGAGCTGTACCCATTGGCAATATATCGACTACTTTATCCTGTTACGACTTCGTCCAATCAGTATCTTCGTGTTAAGAGTAATTATTTGTACGTTGCCCTTCCAATTGGTCCGACCAAGCTTTCCACATACTGCACTTTCTAACTACATTATTTCAATTAGTCTCTAATCATATCTGATCCTAAGACGTTTAAATGATGGATAACTTCAATTATGTCATTGTCTAGTACCATAATAAGACGTTCAAGGATAAACCACCCATCACTCTTGATTAATTGCACCAATTTAATATATAACTTAAAGGAAACTTAAATATTTTATATCAAATTTAACTTTATCATCAGCGAAATTGATAAATACCAATTTGGTTAATTGTTGATATATTTAGTATTTAATAATTATTAATATTCAGATATTATATATTTTTTCGAGAATACACTATTGTCAAAAAATAGAGAGAATTAATTCTTTTCCAACCAAAAATATCTTTTTTGAATTCATTATCCATGGTCTTCTGAAAAAAAAGATTTTTGTGTGAATTTTCAATGAAACCGACCCTAACTGATGGCTACACTGAAGTACACCTTGTTTTAGAACACTGGCTAATTCATCACTTATCGTTAATCGGATCCCACTCAGGATAATTTTAAAGACCTGGTAGCGATAAGTATTGGGGCAAAGAAGATCAAAGAACTCTTGTTTATGTGATTAGTGATTATATACTCCTTTTATGCGATGTGGTGATTAATGTTATAGATAAGCACAACTGTGATCACCGTGCGAGTGAAGGCTTTAGCGCATCAAGCATGTAACAGTGTCACAGCTCATTGGCTGAACAGTTAAATAAAGTAAATTTTCTATAGCTGGCCCTAATCTTCATAGCTCAAGATCAAATGGCTGTTTTGCCGTCAGTTGGTAGTCTGGAAATTCCAGGAGGCAATCTTTAACTCCGAGTCATAGAATTAGAAGAAGGTGGGAGCAAGCATATATATATCTTGCACACCTTACAGGGCACGATACTTATAAAGATGTCAATATTAGACAAATTAAAAGCATGATAATTGATATGGCGTTGTATAAATTAGAAGAGATCATAACTAGGCTTGGTAAATGACGGTCGAAAAAGTCAAGAGAAGAAAATTCTATATTAACATGTTCTTCCATCTTCATAGTTCAACTAGAGTTAATTACCAAACAGTGGCGGACCCAGGATTTTGTGAAAGGGGGGCGCCTTAGTATTTTTAAGTTTTTATAATTTCTTTGATAAACAACGAAAAAGAAAAAATTTATTAAAAATTAAAAAAATACATATAGATAGGGGATATAATGAATTAACCTTATCACTTCAAATAAATTGTAACACAATAAAACAAAATATAAAATATTAAAATATGATAATTCAACAATTTAGTAAATACAAAGTCATAATTGTATCCTACAAGTTTTCATGCTTTGAAAATATTGCATGATTACCTTATTATATCAAAAATATCCTTCTAAATGCATACAAACAAGTTATCGTTTATCCATTCATCTCCTATTCGATTGCGTGATTCAATCTTTACAATATTTATAGCAAAGAATGTATCAAAATAAATAAATAAGCATTAATAAAATATACATAAATTTTATTGATAGAATATAGTAATAAGAATTAATTAAAATAACGATGTAATTTACTTGAAATGAATGATAATTAGTTATACATAATGTATTCGATTGCACTTGTTATAAAAAAGGTATATGAGTGTCTGCAAAATAAAAACAAGATATTGACAACAAATGAGCATGAATACTACATGAGAAAAACATTAAAAATTTGATTAAAATTTTATGTATAAAATAAAGAGTAAAATATTAAATATAATAAAATATAAACTCGTTTGGCTTTGGAAGAAAATTGTCCTCGTCTTTTCATTTGTACCAATTCGCAGGGGAGAAGGGTAGGTGGCGGAGGTCAGTGGTCAGGTGGCTGTAATAAAAAAAATAAAAAAAAATAACGTGTAGTTAAATTAGGTACTTTTCAATAAAATGATGTATTTGAAACTAGTAGAACCTGAGGAGGTATAAGAGAGTTTAATTTTTTATGAGGGGTCTGAGCTCGCCTGGATCCCAATGTAGGTCCGCCTTTGTTATCAAATGCCATATATCTATTTGTACTTGAGTAAATGCTCTACTATAATATACCTTCTTTTCATTATTAATGTGTGAATTACCTATATGTATAGAGCTAGAAAGTAAATACATTAACAAAGAAATCCTTCATATAAATATTATTTTATTTTTATATTTTCATTCATTCACATCCCATACTCCAGATCGAGTAAACAAAGGTTTCATTTTTTTTTTTATGCGTTTTCCTCAACAATATCTTTCCTGTCTTCTTTGACTTTTGGCACCATATTCTAAAGCAAAGAAAGGTTGTACAATGAAATAACAATACTATTAATGTAAACTTAGATTTAAAAAAAAATTAAATCGATCTATCTAACATAAAAATTAAAAGAATGAATAAAAGAAACTTATAATCAGTACTAATCGCCAATACCACTAGGCACTAGCTATAAAATCCATTATGGACCAATAATGCTCCAACAAAAAAATACAAGTCAACTTTGCAAGCACTTTTATAATATGGGATAAACCTTATGCCTTTCCGTGTGGTTAGAAAATGTTATCCATTCAAGAAAGTCAACTGCTAGATTCTTGATCACTCCATATCTAATAGATAAATGGGTGCTGTTATTCTACCTATTATACTAATTCTTATATATCTATTTATACTAACTTGGGTATAGGGTTAGTAATGGGGCAGGGCGGGGCGGGTCCGGGGCTACCCTCAGCTAGTACCCAGCCCCGCCACGCCCCATTGCCCCTTAAAGGGGCTGGGCGGGGCAAAATATAAATGAGCGGATCCAGAACCCCCCTGCCCCGTCCCGTCCCGCCCCTGTAAAATTTTATAACCACCCTAATTTATTGACAAGTACACAAGTAGGGATGTCAATTCACTTGCCATTTGCTTCAACTTGCAAATACAAGTCCGTTATAATTAAATATGATGCAAAAATGCAAAAAAAGCTAAAACAACCAACTTGCCAAAACACTCGACACGACTCGACATATAAGTGTCGAGTGTTGGATGATGCATCCGACACTCGATGTCTTCGAAAATAGACTGATATCGAGTGTTGGTTGTGAAACTTGACACGACTTGATGTGAAAGTGTCGAGTGTCAGATGATGCATCCGACACTCGATGTCTTCGAAAATAGACTGTATCGAGTGTCGGTTGTGAATCTCGACACGACTCGACATGTTAGTGTCGAGTGTCGAATGCATCTGACACTCGATATCTTCGAAGATAGACTGATATCAAGTGTCGGTTGTGAATCTCAACACGACTCGATATGTCATCCGACACTCGAAACTTACATGTCGAGTTGTGTTGAGTTTTGTCGAGCGTTATTGCAGATTGCTTGTTTTAGCTTTGTTTTTTTTTGTTTTTTTGCATCATATTAACTATAACGGCCTTGTATAGCACGGGTAATTTTGACATCCCTATAATTTTGTTTATATAGCTTAGTAAAAGTACATGATATTGTAAAATATTATAATTTGTCATAATCACCCCTAAAAATGACTTGTAAGTTCAAATATTTTATTTTTTTTCATTTACATTCTAATATGTGCGGGGCGGGTCAAACAGGTCTGAAGGGTCGACCCAGGCCCGAACCCATCCCGAATGGGTCAACACATTTAGAGACCCAGACCCGCCCCTAAATTCAAAATAAATGGGTGAAGACCCGCTCCTAAAACACGGGTCACACTAGGGCCCCAGACCAGGCGGGTCATTTTGCCATCCCTACTTGGGTACAGAAGTCTTTATTGAAATAAAGATTCAACAAAACCAATATTTAGTACTTTACTAAAAATTGTAAAATTAAGAATTTAGGTTAATAAAATATTAACTTTTGATGGCTAGTTAATTAGTTTATGGATGCTTATACATTCACCAGTTTTGCAATTGCACTTGCAAAAGTATCCAAAAGGCACGTACTTACGCTTATTAGAGTATTGAAAAGGCACCGTGCGGACGTTTTCTTCATTGTCAATAATATAGACCATCATCATCAGTAACTATTGCCATCAACTTACTATAATATTAATTTAAGCATTCATTGATGGTTCTCTTAGCTAGTTTTGCACTATCTACATATATTTTACTGTTAAAATTCTAGTGCTAGAGCCAAAATCAAACCGAAAATGCTCCATAACATAGAAAAGTAAATTATACATATACTATTGCAACAAAACATTTATTATAATTATAATTATAATTATATATATATATATATATATATATCCCATCTCCAGGTCCATATCCATAACTAATTTTAAAGTATAAGATATGCTAGTATTGTGGAAATTGTCCAGGGTTAAAAATCTTTCAATGATGCATGTGACATTAAATCTCTGGCTTTGTGAACCAATTTTTTAGGAGTCATGGAGTGATGCCACGGCCGCCACGTCCCCCAATTTCAATTTCTCTGGCGTTCAAGAGCACCACTAGAAATGTTTTGGCTGTATTATCGGCAATACATGCAATTAATTTAAGAGTGTAAAGAGAAATGGTTATAAAATCAACGAATGGTGTTGCTAGCTATTGCTAGGAAAGCAAGTTGAGGGAAGTGATGAAGCTCAGTTAGCACAATCCAATTCTCAATTCTGATATTTCACATTGTTTGAAGTTAACAAGTACAATTCTATCGCATGAACACAAAAACACTCACTAGTTGATAACTTAATATAAGGTGTCCATTATAGATACAAACTAATATCCCTATTAATGCCCTCTGCCTGGAAGAGGCAAAGTGCATTGGCCATAACTCAGTACCATATATATTAAATGAATTTGGGTAGGGTTAGCAGTGGAGTAGTCGTTGCACACGATCCTCTCAGGTGGTTTCTTTTAGGCTTTGGGCGCATGAAAAAGACCTTAATTTTTGGTTTCTTCTCTCGAACCCTACCACAATGCCTTAAAGTGTCGCATGCTTTGATTATTTAAAAGATTCCAGATTTGGCAGTACATGATATTCCTAATTGCTGCAAGACAAATCCAACCCTTTCATTGACTTTAATTTTGTTTTGATCATCTTCAGAGTCTTATCTTGTAGCATGAAAAACCTAGCCGATTTGGTGCGTGGGTCAGTTAGACAATAAAGCATGCATGCATAAGGATTCAGAAAGCTGATCAAGCAGAAATGTGATGCCATGCTGGTAAGAGACTCCAGGACAATTAACTAGATACATGTCAAATCAACTACTTAATCACAAGATAGTAATGACAGTGGGACACTCTGTTCGTTGGACAAGACAAGACAAATTGGGCAACAATCATTTGTCAGGCTATTGAGGCCCGTAGTTGTGCCTTGATTCACTTTCTGAAATTTGAGTTAAGAACTTGTAACCTACACATTAAAAATAAAAGCTGCAATGAAATTCCATATGCAACTTGTTCATTTTTCTTCTTTAATTAAACGAATTAATGCAGATATAAGGACTTTATATTTTTTAACCTGTCATTCTCTTCATCATATTTTCAGTAATAAAGCCAGAAATAGTGGTCTGTCCCGTACAATATTTTAGAATCTGTTTCTTCAGGATGCCAAAATTCAATCTAGTTCACTTATGTTGAATTTAGAAACTAAATGAAGAGAAGAAACTATGGAGAATTCTGTAATTGAATCTTGTCATTGGATCTTGATTAACAACTTACATCACATGCTTTGAGTGTGTGTGTGTGTGTGTGTATATATATATATATATATATATATATATATATAGAGTCTTAACAGAGAAACTACCTAAAGCTGAGTTGGCAGCTAATCTAACTGAAATTACAACTGGTATCACATAACAAGAAACTCTACTCCATGATGACTAACTTCCTTTACACTTAACTGTTTATGCGTAGCACACATTCCTTCAACAGCACTCTCAAGTGTAGCTAGGTCTCTTGACCAGCTCACTTGTAATCTGCAACAATATTGAGCTTTGATTTAAGTAGCTCAAATCTTGTCTCAGGTAAAGGCTTAGTCATAATATCAGCAACCTAAAATTCAGTAGAAATGTGTCTAACAATCAATTGTTTATCAAGAAACTTTTCCCAAAGGAAATGTATGTCATCCTCAATGTCTTTAGTTTTTGCATGAAAAATTGGATTTGCTACCGAGGATTCAGCACCTTTGTTATCGCACCATATAATAGAAACTTCACTTAGCTAGAATCCTAGCTCCTTTAGAAGACTTTGTAACCAAATAACTTCAGTTGCACAACTTGCACCTTGTGACAATGCTCTATACTCAGACTCTATTGAAGATCGAACAATAATTTTTTGTTTTTTAGAAGACCATAAAATCAAATTGTCCCCAAAATATATGTAATAACCTGATGTTAATCTCCTGTCATCGATGGAGCTTGTACAATCAACATCACAATATCCAGTCAAGGTTAGATTTTACATTGGTTTGAATAACAAACCTTGATTTGACATTCCTTTAATATACCGTAAAACCCTTTTGTAAGCTTCCACTGCATATTGGTTGGAGCTTGTAAAAACTGGCTTAATTTGTTAACAACATAGGCTATATCTGGTCTATACATAGATAAATACTGTAAAGCTCCTATAACACTTCTATAGAATGCCGATTGCTCAAATTCTTTACTATCATTCTTAGATAACTTCATATTAGTCGTCATAGGAGTCATGACCTTCTTAGCTTCTAACAGATTGTGCCTTTTTAACAAGTCAAGAGCAAATTACTTCTAGGTTAGTAAAAGTGCACCTTGACTCCTTTGCACTTCAAATCCTAAGAAGTAATTTACATTGCCTAAGGTTTTGAGTGCAAATTGTTTATCTAAGTCTTGGATAATCTGTTGCACTAAAAATGAATTGCTTCCTATGATCAAGATGTCATCAACATAGACTAGAAGCAATATAAGTTGATCATCTTTTTGAAAATGAAGAGGCTTGTATCAGCTGTAGACATTAGAAACCCCCTCTGAAGCAGTGCTTCTTTGAGCTTATCAAACCATGCTCTAAGACCTTGCTTCAGGCCATACAATGATTTATGTAGTTTACATACAAAACCAGGATGTTTACTATCTACAAAACCCTCTTGTTGCTTCATGTCTACATCCTCTTGAAGATCCCCATTGAGAAAAGCATTGTTTATATCAATTTGCTGGATGCCCAAATGGAATGTGATAGCAAGAGAAAACATAACCCTGTTGGTAGAAGGCTTAATCATAGAGCTAAAAGTTTCAAAATAATCAATGCCAGAAGCTTGTTGAAAGCCTTTGGCCACAAGTCTGGCTTTATATCATTGAATGCTCCCATCAAAATTATCTTTAATTTTGAAAATCCATTTGCAATCAACTATATGCATATGGGATTGAAGAGGAACCAAACATGTGGAATTAGCCATCAATGCATCATACTCTACTTGCATAGCTGCCTTACGGTGGGAATGAGATAATGCTTGAGAGACTGCCTCAGGTTCAATATGAAAAAATGAATCATCAACAACAGTATGAAAAAGCTTAGGCTTGAAAACACCTACTTTAGCTCTAATGATCATTGGATAAGAGTTAATATAGATAGAAACATCATTGTAATCATTAGGAGATGAAGAATGAGAAATGTCTCTGACAGAAGAAATAACTGTTAAGGTCTCTTGACTATGCGAAGAAGTATTGGTGGTTTGGTGGTTTGTTTTTTCCAAAAAAAAAAAGGTTTGGTGGTTTGAATTGGTGAACAAATTGATGGAGAAACAAATAATGGAGGTACTAGAGTAGCTTGATTTTCTTGAGAGGATAACTCAAAAGAGAAGTTTGCTATGATGTAATATGGTTAAAAGAAGGAAAAATTCTGGACTAAGTTTGGATTTATGCAAGGAATAGTTCAAATTATCCAATAAGAATGCAAGGGAGAATCGGATGGAGAAGAATTAGATATAAACATAAAACTACCTTCTTTAAAAGGTAATTGATTTTCATGAAAAGTTACACTTTTAGAAATATACTCTCTACCAGAGAAATGTAGGTAGAGCTATCATTTATGATGACTACTATACCCTAGAAAAACAGATAAGGATGTGTGAAAAGAGAATTTATGCTTTTGATAGGGTCTGATGTTGGAAAAACATGCACAACCAAAGACCTTCAAAACCTTGAAATCAAGAAACTTGCTAAACAACATCTGATAAGGAGATTTAAAGTGTAATGCTGAGGAAGGCAGTCTGCTAAGAAGAAAAATAACAGTATGAAAAGAGTGCCACCAGTAATGAAGAGGAAGTCCAGCTTGAGCTAAGAGAGACAAGCCAACTTCAACAATAGATCTGTGCCTCCTCTCTATAAATCTATTTTGCTAATGAATATGTGAACAAGGATGTCTAAAAAAGATGCCCAGATTGTAAGCAAAGGCTTTAAGGATCTAAACTCACCACCCTAGCCAGTTTGGAGGCATTTGAGTTTGGTATTTAACTATCTCTCAACTAAAGCCAAGAACTGAGGGAAAACAGTTGCTGCTTCCCCTTTAGTATGCAATCGATATATCCAATAGTGTCTATTGTAACCATCAGGAAGTAAAAGACAATAATTAAAACCATCTACAGATTTGATAGAAGTAGGTCGATAATCTCAAGAGGAGCAATTGTGCTGTTATTAGATGAAAGATAAGATGAACGACATTGTTTGCCATATCTACATGCCTCACACAGCAATTTATTATTCTTACTTGAAAACAACTTGAACTTTTTAGCTATATGATTAAGCATGTTTTCATTAGGATGTTTTGGGTGCCTATGTCATGTGGCTAAAGATGATACATCAATTGAATTAACAATAACACAAGATAGCATGAATATAGGAGAACTGACTGGATTTGTTATAGTTTTATTATGATATAATACTGAAGAAGTCACAACTGCCAAAGAGCTAGTAGATCTTGTACTTGAAAGCTTGTAAAGTCCTTGATCAAGATGGCCTTGCAAAAGAACCTGTCTTGTGTTTTTGTCCTTGATTAAGCAAGTAGAAGAGTGAAATTCCATAAACATCATTGTCAACAAAGAGCCTAGAAATGCTTAGCATTTTTTTTTTTTTTGTAATTTGAGGTACATGTAGAACTTTACTAAGTATTAAACACTTAGAAGAATGACATTGCAATGAACCTCTCCCAATAAGTAAGATAGAAAAGGAATTACCATTTCCAACCTGTACTAATTCAGAACCACTATATTCTTCTTTTATTTCCAGATTTTGCAAGTCATTGATAATGTGATCAGTTGCTCCTGTGTCAAGATACTAATTGGATTCAATAATTATAACTAGGGAAGCAACTAAAGCTTGCATGTTACTTTGATTATTCAGTTGAAGATTAGGAGATTGATGCTGACTAGATGTGTCTTGATAGCTGTGAAAACTAATATCAAATCTATGAAAGCAGTTAATAGCAATGTGCCCAGCTTCACCACAAAGTTGACAAACTGGTTTACTTGATCCATTTCTACCTCCACCATTAACTCCAAAACTAGGAAACCTTCCACTTGATCCTCTAGCCCCTCTTCCTCTTCCTCTAAGATTTTGATGATTAGAAGGCCTAGAGTTCTAGTTGAACTGATTAGTAGCATTAGAACTATAAAATTGATTAGTTCTTCTAGTTACATTTGCACTATGCTCAACATTCACAGATTGGACAACAAGATATTGAGCCAACCTTAGCTCATAACTCTGTAATTGAAATTGTGCTTCCTCAATTGACACATAACCAACTATTGAGGTAATGTTTACAATGATGGCATCATATTCTGGTCCTAATCCATCTAAAACGTGAAGTAACAAATCTAAAACAGTTATCTCTGTTCATATAGCAAACAATATATTTGCACTTTCTTTAAAGAAGTATTCACCAATGGACAATGAACCTTTCCTAGTGGTTTGAAGTTAATGCTTAAGCTGCATGGATCTAACTCTAGATTCGGTTTGAAATAGTTTCTCTAATGTTTGCCAAACACTCAAAGAACTTTCACATCTCACCACATATCCATACATTCCTTCCGTAATTGAAGACAAAAGCCAACTTAAGATGAATTTATCAACCCTTTTCCAAGCTATATACTTAGGATTTGTTTGCTTAATCAAATCAGTCTCATTACGAGAATTAACAACAGATAGATGCAAGAAAGGAGAGGGACTGATCTTATCTCCAATAACATAGCCATTCAACTCATAGGTACCTAAGGTAGGAAGAACCTGAGATCGCAAGAAGTCGTAGTTATTCCGATTAAGCTTGATCGTAATCGAAGGTAAAATTGATGGTAATGAAATCACAATAGCTGCTAAACATCCGGAATCAGTTGACGAGCTAGCTCTCGTCCATTATTATGAGTTTGATGTTGTTGTGAAGCTTGATTTCCAAAGCTTGTAACTCCAGGTGCAGTGGCTGAGAAAGTTCCTAGAAAATTATTATTTCTCCAAGTTTGAATTTAGAAACTAAATGAAGAGAAGAAACTCTAGAGAATTCTATAAATGAGTCTTGTTATTGAATCTTGATTAACAACTTACATCACATGCATTAAGTGTACAAATATACAGAGTCTTCATAGAGATACTAAGTCTTCACAGAGATACTAATTCCTAAAGCTGAGCTGGCAGCTAATCTAACTGAAATTATGGCTGGCATTACATAAAAGGAAACTCTACTTTATGATAACTAACTTCCTTTACACTTAACTGTTTACACCTAGCACATTCCTTTAACAACTTCCAAACTGATAACAATTTATTATATGGACTTTTAAATCTAGGGTAGTGAAACTTTAAGTGGGGTTTTAATTTGGGAACTTCAGCTTCATCGTCGAGCTTAGCAATTAGGCTTGGACTGAATTGGATCCAGTTAAAGGTAAATTTGTAACTAGATACAACTTGTATTGAAGATTTTTCATAATTGCCTGCAAATAGGGATGGCAAAATCCAGGCACGGGTGCGGGTGCGGCGTTTTCGTACCTGCACTGGACAAAAAAATTCTCCCGGGACCCCACTAAATCCCCTGATTTTTTCAGGTTTTTTTCCTGTCCAAGTTTTTGCGAGTTTGGGGATGGTAGATAACACACCTCCAAAAAACCCCATATTTTCCCTGGTTCTCTGTGCTTTTATTTTTTTTTTATTTCTTAACTCTTTTAAATGAGTCAAATAATTAACATTGCTTAAAATATCATAAAAGAGCAAGTTGGTAGTGGTGGAAAAGTTTGTATAATGGGTTTTCTAGCACATAGGTTCAAATCACAACACTACTTTTGATGAATTAGTTTTAATTATATATATACAAAAAATAATTTATATATAATTGTCTGTCTATTATTGCAATGAGAAAGCATGTACATGGTCTGGTTAGTAGATGAAATTCAACTTCTAAGTAACGGGTTTAAGTCCTAGCTTATACTTTTTTGAAATAAATAGAAAGAGTTTTGTGGGTGTGGGCTGGGTGTGGGGTTTTACTCAGTAATACTGCACCTGGACAAAGCGGGGAAAATTGCCATCCTTACCCGCAAACTTGACTCGTAGTTTTTAAGTTGCAGGAGCTGGAATCAAATGCAGCTAGATTCAACCTTCTAGTCTCATGATTAAGTTCTCAGTCTCACTGAGTAACAAATTCAGCATCGAATGTAAGACCACGTTTATTTAATATCGCACATATATTATACCTTGGAAAGCAGTTGTATGCCACATTGTTAATTATATGCTGATGCTACACTGGTATATTTAATATTACAACTGAATGTATAAGGGGAGAAAAGCTATTCAATAAATGTAAAAATAAAAACATAAGAAAATGAATGATTAAATTAGCGCACAATCCTCGTGCTATTTCCGTACATACCCCACAAGACTCAAAAGGACAATTGATGTAGAGGTTTTTGCCAATCTATTATACTAGTACAGAAGGCACAAAATAGCATTGAATTGTAATTTAATTACGGATGAAGTGGTTTCCTTTTCCATATTTTTTAGGAACTTTGGAAAGCAACTTCGCAATATAGATATAAATTAATGGACTCCAGGCCATCTGACTATTAAATTCATCATATCTCTTATATGGAGCAGTAAAATTTTCTCTATGGTGTAGTTCTGGATGACTGCTATACAATGAATCGAATATTCTTATATAAGCGGCTAGTTACCTGAGTGGCTGAGTGATGATGTACTACTATTAATCTCAACATTAAGAAGGGCTCCAGCACTAACGAAGGAATCCGGATCCCTCGGAGTCCAAACGAGGATAAGGTTGTTTATAGTTATTTATCTTATCCATAGCCGCCACTAATACTAATTGAGCAACACTTAGTATATACTGTTATTTTCAGTTACCCACATTGATGTGAGCTGGTGTTCAGTTAGTTAATCTGTTAATTATGTGCTCATCGGATCTCCTTGGAAGGGACAACACTTCTCATATATTTCTTATCCTTTGTCTGGCTAGGCAAACAATATTTAATCATTTTAAACTTTCCTTTTCTTTCCCATTTACCCGGAAATAGAATAAAACTAGATAAAAAGAACTTCCATTATGCAATATAAAAGTCATTCTGTGCACATACTACACACTGGACTACCCCACCCCCCCTATCAACCCCGAAAACGAAAAATTTAAACAGAAAAGAGAATTTCAGAAATGATGCATGGCCCTGGACTAGTAATGTTAAATTGAGCATTAGAAATGGAAGATACATCTCCTCAAGATATCAGTAACTACTAATCATCAGTAACTCAATAACTTAAAAGTTCTTTGCTACCAGAGGCACCCAAATATTAACAAAACAAACAAAACAACGTGTGATAAGTGATTCGACATATTAAACCAATTCACGCTGCAGCATGCATATAACCTGAGGCTACACATTATTATTGAGTGGAAAAAATGGAAAAGAGAGAGAGAGAGAGAATGGGATCTCCATGGAGGAATTACTTTTGACTCTTTTTGTTTTGCAATAAAACTATAAGTACACCATTTCATACAGCTTGACCTGGATAGGAAATTACTTTTAAGATCTATATCCTTTTGCAATAAAACTATATATACGACCATTTCATACAACCTCTTAAGTTGTATGAAATTGTTCTATGTATAATTAAGTAATTCCCATCCGCGTCAGGTTGTATGGAATGGTCGTATATATAATTTTATTGCAAAAGGATATAGATCTTAAAAGTAATTTCCCATCCACGTCAGGTTGTATGAAATGGTTATATATATAATTAAGTAATTCCCCATCCGCGTCAGGTTGTATGAAATAGTCGTATATATAGTTTTATTGCAAAAGGATATAGATCTTAAAAGTAATTTCCCATCCATGTCGGGTTGTATGAAATGGTTCTATATATAGTTTTACTGCAAAACAAAAAGAGTCAAAGGTAATTCCTACATAGAGATCCCATTTTCTGGTTTTTTTAAACTAATCCCCAAAATTTAGACTCTCGTTTCGCCCTCGTTTGCAGCTGTTTTTTAGTGATGTTGCGGATCAGGACCTCCGGGACTCGCTGTTTTACACACAGATAGGCCTTTGTTTCTTCTCTCATTTTCCATCCCAATGATCAGTACTTCCTTTGCATCTTCACCCAGAAATCGAACCCACCTGGTTAGTGTGCGTCCCTCTATGTGTGAAGTAAGAGGACGATTCTCCGAGAATGGAAGTGAAAACAACATGAGTACAAGAAAGGCACATGACCTTTTTCCAACCATTTTTTTACGAAGAAGTAGGAAAATGCATGCAATATTGCTTGTCTTGTGGAGATTCAAACAGGGAGGGTAAATTATTTATAGAAGAGGTGAACAATCTTTTTTCCTATATTAAATGAAAACAAAGTGAGTGGAAAGAGGACCGCGGTCACAATTTAGTATTTGTTTGTTTTCTTTTGTTTTGTGGCTGTGCCATTGTACTGTACTTAATTCTTTGCCTTGAAAAAACTATTACCGACCAGATTGATTAATCCCTATCAAACTTATTTGTCTGCAAATTAAAACAAACCTGAGAGACCTTTTGGTTGTATAAATGCTTTCCATTTAATCCCTTATCTCTTAGTTGGCACCAACTTATGTATTATTATTTCTTGTTATGGCTCTTGACTGAAAGCGGAGAATTAGCTTTGAAATTCAGAATATCATATCTTATGCTAACTTCTTATATTGTTAACCGAAAAGGGGATTAACTAATTTGAAAGTTTCATTGCAAGGATGAATAACATTTATTTGAAATTGATATTTATCTAGCTAACGTTTTAAAGCCAACAAATGTCTATTTGATTGGCTTGAATATTTTTATTTAAAGAGAAATCTCTGTAATTTTTTCATTCGATCTGCCATTGCGTGCAAGGAGTCACAGAATTTTGGATTATCTAACCACTTTTAACACTTCCAAATTAGATTGTTGTCAGGATTCGCTTTTGCTTACGAGTTGGAAACTTCAGCTAAGCTTGTGTTGTCTTCAATCTAGCTATTGGAAGAACCTTAGTATTGATCCACGTGGAAAAAAAATGACGGCCGGCATCCTATTTATTGAATAATAATAAGAATAATCATGGGAGGGCTTTATTGGTCAAAGCATTAACGTTAAGTCAGAGTTAAAACCTTAAACTAAATCAAAATCAAATAATGCATCCAAATCCAAGTGTTTTAATTGTTAGATTAAAACATTAATTTTGTGATGAAAGGTGGGCCTCAAGCCGAGATGTCGTCTTGTGATCCAGAAACGCGATAATGGGTAATTTTTCGCGTTTCGTTGCTTAGTGGAGCGGTGGACGGCCTGTAATAGGATAACTCGAATTTATCCCTTAATCTATATAAAATCTTTGATATATTATGATTTTGTTTAATAAACACAAGAATAATACTGAAATTCATTTTATCCCCAATAAAGTTAATTAAAAATAAACTATGGTAATGCTACTCTTTCAAACTACTTATACAAACTCACCCGTACAAATTGGCGTGACATAATATGATTTGATAAATAAATGTAGTGATTTAATAAATATATATTAATAATAAACGACATTAATTAATATGGATGATGTGATGATGATATAAGGATGTCACATCAGTTTGTATGTATGAGTTTGTATAAATAATTTGTATGAGTAGTATTACTCATAAACTATATAAATATAGATGGTACGGACTACCGTATAGGAAGAAGACTTTGTAATTAAACAAGACTATTAAATTGCTCTTAAAAATACGCCACATGTGTATCATGTGAATATAGGAAAAAAAAAAAACGGAAGACGTGGTTAATTTGATAAAAAAGAGATTTCATGCTTCGGATGATATATCTTTGCACGTTGTACATGCACCTGGCTTCAATTCATTACGGTGGATAAATCTTCATTCTTCATGATTGATATGATCATAATAACACCTCTAATTTACCAAACATAATTAATATTTCATTTGTGACAAGGGCTAAGTGAAAAAGGGCATATTATATAAGCATGATACTAAATCGTGAAATAAATAAGTGAAAGTTACGCGATCTCATCCTCCAAACATATTCATCATATTCAGATTAATTGTCCAAAACAAGTGAAATATAATTACTAACTTATCCGGCCTATGCAAGCTCAAATCCCATGCAGGAAAATATAGGTTAATCTTGTTAGATAAGAGACCTCAAAAGAATGGTTCAACTCGGGGGCAGAGGAAAGGGGTGGCTGAGTTGGGCTTAGCCCTACTAAGGATTTTGAAAAAGAAAAAAATATCACTTAGTTGTATGAGTTGAAGAAATTTGACATATGAGTAACACAAGTTTTGGTTAAACTTTATACGAATCCAATAGTTTCATTTATATAAATTTAATTTGATCTCCTTACGCCGCCCCTTCCCTAGTACTCTTCCATATTTATTTATTTATTGTTTTGTGTTTAATTCATGAAAAATATTGGAAAAATTTTATAAATATCCCAAAACTTCCCATGCCTCAGATACGTCCCAGACTTTAAACTCTTTCTTAATCTTGTAATGTCACATGGTAACTTACCTGTAATAGACTAATTTTAATTTATTATAATATAATTTTAGTTGTTTTTAATATAAAAGCTATATTTCAAAGGTACGTTATATGAAGTTTCCCTAATTGAATATATCTTTTTTTAATTAATAAAATATTCTTATATGTTAAGATTTGCGAAATTTTTATGAAAACTTCTCTGGCCACAGTTCAATTCTCTTCGTATTCTTTATTTTGTTTCTTAATTGCTCTTCTCCCATTAAGAAGTGTTTAATATATGAGTTAATGGATGGGTAATTGATGTTTAGCCACCAATAGAGATAATAATGATTCATGAATGTGGCAGTTTGTTTAAATTAATGGGCCACTTAATTAATTCTTTAAGTACTTTATTAATTTCAAAATTAAATAAAGTTGAGATAACTTTTGACATTAATACATGCTTCTGTTTATAATAATATACTCTTTCCATGTAGCATGTCTCAGCTGGGCAGCTAGTCGATCGAACCCTTAGGGTGCGTTTGGCACATCGTATAGGATTGTATAATTATTACTGTAGCGGATAGCATTGTATTGAATTGTATAACATAAGAAATAAGTAAATTGTATACTATGCTTGGTTTGTCATTGTATTGGATAAATATTAACCAATACTGTGTTTGGTCCAAGATTGAATTGGATTGCATTAAAATTTTTATATTAATTAAACTAATTAAAAAATATATTTAACAAATTTTAGTAAAAAATTAAATTCATTGATTTTAACTAATTATGAAATATTAAATTTTTAAGTACATAAATAAGTTAATATATTTAAAATAACAAATAAATATGAATAAATTAAAATTTTAATTATAAAAAATGAAGAATATTTAACTAAATATGAGTATACAAAAGTTTAGAATTAATTATTTTAATTAAATTTTATTTGATTTAAATCATATATTTAGTTTTATAATATTTCTTTTCTCTCTCTACTTTCCTTTCTTCCTCGTTTTTTTGGCTCAAGTTGCAGACCTTCTCTTTCTGCCAATCGCTTCTGTTTTTATTTATTTGTTTTAAATCGATTTCAAGTACTGGTGGCTTAGCAGCTAAGCATCCTTTGGCTGAAATTTGTTAGCCAGTGAACAAGCCATGCTCAATCTCTTTCTCCATGTCAGCCATGCCCGATCCATTTCTGCAAGCCAAGTCCTTTTCTTTTTCTTTTTCTTTTTTAATATCTTCTTCCTCTTGATTTGATTTTTGATGGGTTTGAGATTTTGGTTTGTTTGTATTGAAATGAGATTTTGGGAGAGGAAAGGGAAGAAGAAAGATTAACAAAGGGAGAAAGAGATCTCGTAGCGGGATTTGGCAGTGATGGGGAGTTGATGGCAATGGTGGCATGGGAAGGGAAGAGGTCTTTGAGGGATATGTAGGATTAAGAAGAAGATTTGAGAGAGGAACTCACCAGATGATGATGACGCTGTGGATTTTGGGAGGCTGGAGTGGGAAACGAGAGTGAAGAAGGAGAAGCGAGAGTTTTCGCTAGAGAAACTAAATGCAAACAGTACTTCTGCGGCCTTAACCCAAGGTCCCCCGCGTGATAATTTTTCCTGCCTTTATGCGCTCCTTATGCGCTTTTTTACAATCCTATCCCACTTAATTTTTCAACCAAACACTGCGAATACAAAATCTTATACAAACAGGCCCCTTTATACAATGCTATCCGGGCCATCAAACACGCCCTTATTGTATTAATTCAGTCATTCTAGTTCAGTCATTCTTCAACATTTTTATATATAAGAATCCAGCTCTGGTGAAGGAAATCTTCCGAATTAAAGGCAACTAAGATTTATTGATAATTTCTTTAATCAATTTGTAAAATTCTTTCGTCTCACAGAGATCGGGGCATCCGACGCCTGTTATTTTCAGTTACCTACATTAAAATTAGGTAAGTTCTTATACACAAAACTAAGAAATTAATAATTATTTAATGCCATTTTAAGCTACTCAAACCTCCTTTCTATATAATTTATTAATATTATTTTCTTATATTTTTTCATAGTTTAGGCAAGCGCTGCATCTGCGGATTTCTGCAGTTTTATATAGTTATTATACTTTCCTACGCCACAAGCCACCGCATTACAAGATGAACGACCTGTAATGGTAAAAAGAGAAAGATATTGATTACTTCATTCGCTTTGATATTGAGTACTTTTCATGAAAATAGTCGACTTTGTGGGGCTTAATGGAAATTCAACCACACTAAATTACAAATAAATAATGAAAATGCCCCTCGATCTCTTCCTTATTTTATAACTCTAGCTCTCGCATGCTGACGGATACAAAAAGTTTCCATGTTCAATTCTATTTACGTCTCTTAAGTAGGGGATGCTTATTAACATGGATCTATGTTATTCCAACTATTCAAATTATTTGTTAAATAATTTTTTGTAAGCGCCGTGAAGTTTTGAATAAGTTAAAGAGAAAGAACAAGGAAGAAAAGAAGAAAACGGAGAAAAATCATTAAAAAAACAGGCATTTTCATTTCAAAAGGTTGATGAAATGATCACTATCAATTTATCAAATTACATTACATCTTTTTTTTTTTAAATACTTGACCTCCAATTGGGTTATTAATGCCAATATCCGATGTATATTTACCAATTCAACTTCTGTAATCATTCTTAAATTTATATAATCTCATTAATGGACATAGAACATAGAAAAATGGTTATTAATTTATTAGGACAATAATCATTGTCAAGTCATTACTTTAACAGGGTAAGAACTATACTCTGTTAACAAAAATTTCTATACTATAATTAATATGATCGATGTTGTCACACACGCACGTGATTGTCGTTAGATTTATTAGATCTCGATTATCCAATGCCACTGTTTCAAAATTTGCCTCCAGCCAACTTTAGTGAATGGTCATCTTCAAATACCTACATTTGTTAGGTCTCGTCTCTTTGTTGATGCCGCTATGACCTAATCAAATCTCTCTTTGTGCCACCGAACCTTTATACCAAATCTAAAATTTATTCATTTTCTACATATGCATGGTTTCTTTTGAAGCAACTTTTCGATTTTTCAAACTGATCGTTTCACTTCCCTCTTACCTATAAATTATTACAAAAGAGTAAGAATAACAATTATTAAATTAACTTCATAAAACAATATGTATCACACACTATCACTAAACCAAAAAATAGTAAATAACTAAATAAACTATCCAGCCATTTATAGCAAATTACCATTATTCCGCTTATCAATTTTGGTAATAAATACATGCATTCTGATGAGATGCAAAATCTTATTATAGTAATAGCAAAATAGATCCATACATATATATTATTATATTGGGAACCATTATTACATGTCGTAGAAGTTTCCCATTCATATTTCGAAAGAGTAATATTTAAAATAAGTGCAACATTATCATCAATGCCTTCAACCTTCACTACTCTTCTATAGCGTGATGCTTCGGATCAGGGCCGCCAGGACTCAAACGCTTTGATTCAACCGAGGTGAGGCTCTTGTCTATGCTTTCATTTGGGCTGACTTTTAGTACTTCTCTAGCACCTTTACCCAACACTCGAATTAACACGGCTAAGTTCTTCCTCTCCCTCTCAGGACTAAGAGGACGAGCTTCAGAGTTTAAAACTAAAATCAATAGAAGAAGTACGATTGCATGAAATTTCAAGCCACCCATTTTTTTCTCTAAGATTTCAGAATGTGCAATGCTTGTTTCTTGCAGATTCAAACCAGGAGCAATGTGGTGTACGTATATATAGAGCGTGCGTGTGCAGCACAATTAATATATATATATATATATATATATATATATATGTAACAGTAGGAAATTGTATGATGACGTAGTCTTTGAACCCGTTTCACTCATGAAAAGCGAAGACCAACCAATTTAGTCGAAAAATTGTACATTGTTTTGTTTGCAGATTGCAATATCATCTCCCACCTGATTTAGGAGATTCATAAATGCCATTGGTGGTTCAAAAGTAGGCCTATTCAACCATTTTGTCTCGAAGCTGGAGATCCAACCTCTTCACTTAACTCCTCTTCTGTACCATAAATTATTAATAATGGCTAAATTACAGTATAGTATTTGGAACTCTACAAAACAGAGAAAGGGCCTGAAGAATGGAGAAGCTTCTTCCAATTGTGACTCAGTCCTCGCCATTGGCTTGTAAGAGTCACACCCTTTTGGCTCCTTCTCTAAACTTAACTTATGACTTCATTTTTTACACCTTATAATTAAATCACATACTCAATCGTTGTCTCCATTAGCTTTTGTTAATAAGCCTACCGTAATTGTTTGCCATAGGTGAATCCACTAACTGAAATTGTGGGCCGCAAGCGTGTTTTGTATTTGTTGCGTTTCAGATTTCAACGGTTTCTCAAGGGAACGGACAAAAATTCCTTTCTCAAATCAGGAGATTTTGCGGCATACAATTATATGTGTACGACTTTATAATGGTACGACATTCGCAGTTGGCAGAGGAACCAATAGCCACTTGATATATGTCCCTAGTTTCTATGCATTAGCAGACAAAACAGGGCAACTCTTGTAGAAAATAACATGTGCCAGAACGATTTCCCAAATATGGATTTGGGTTCTTACAGCTTGCAACAAGCTCAAACTTTTTAAAAGCTATCATGACACGTATCAACACCATGTCAATTTTTGTTCTTAATGGAATTATTAATGGGTTACTATTTGAATTGAAAACCGACCCGTTGCACACATTTGCACGAGATGCAATCACTTGATTTGATCGAGAATCAATCAGAGAACTTTTGACATTTTCGGGGAGAGAAATTAAAGTATATGTGGTGTTATATATTAATTTACGGTCATTGAACAAATGAAGAAATTAAAAAAAAAAAAAAAATAAAAATAGAAACATAGGAAACGTCAATCATGACTATCTGAAGTGTCTACTGGAATACACCAAATGGGTCTTCTTGGACACTAAATCAAGAACGGGTTGAGCTCTCTTCCTCCGGCACCTGGCTTTAGAAGGGACAAGAGGTTGAATTGCGTGAATGGAAGACATTGGTGATGTCCTCAAGTGGATATGTGGTTCTTCGTTTGTGGTTGCGGATGGTGGTGGATTTGGATGAGGAAGGACACTTCGCAAGAATTGAAGAGGGCTGCTTTGAGATTGAAATTGAGGAGGAAGGAGGGATGTTTTCTTTGTTATCATTTTCGGAAAGAGTAACAAGGGGGGATATTCTCATTGTCATGGTGAGCGAAGAACTAGTGGTGAAATGGGAGGGAGCAAGAAGAGGTATTTATTAATTTGTATTGTAAAGGTGGATTGGATTTTGGAGGGGGAAATGAGAGAATAAATTCAATTTATTTTGGTTTTGATTTTCATGATGACGGTGGGAGACGGTTTTTTTTTTCTAATCGCTTTGAATCCTGAAACTAAAAAGACTGCCCGGTAGTTGGACTTGGAAGGACGCCCGCTTTTTTGCGCCGTTGATTGGGATACAGGGGAGGGAGGTTTAAATTTTTAAATTCCTTTGGAGAACTGGATATCAAGTCCTACACCAATTCAATAGCATTGAAAATAATAATAATAAACTGAAAGATTTTTTTTTTTGGTTGAAGTTTTACTATGGGATGGAATTTTTTTTTTCTTGTTCACAAATTGTTTGCTAAGTCTCAACAAGATGAGTAGCAATTTCATAGAGAGGATTCGTATATGACGAAAGCTACAATAACATACAATCAAACTTTTGCACAATGCGTGCTAGATTTTAGCCCAATCCAATCTTCAGTACCTACCAACTGAAATCATAATAGTTTGGGAATGAAATTCAAGATCCCATCATCCAGACATTTATGTCTATGTACAATTTATTAAGGAATTATAATAATAATATCGTATTAGTACAAAGGCCTCTCACAGCCATTTTTAGAGTCACTATTCCGTCAGGTATGTATAACTTGCTCTTTAACATGTATGTCTAAGAGGCTCGTCACTTGAGAGGCCCGGTGACACATTGTCTTCGTTCTTTGATCTGTATCTGTGTTTGAAGGGCTGTTGTTGGAACTTAAATTAAAAGAAGATTTCTATACGAGAGTTGCCTGCCGGAGGCTTCAGCTTGAGATATCCACAAACAGATCCAATGCTTGTTTCGTAAGTGGAGATTGTATTCAAACTACGAGCAAGATGGGTGCATGACGTACAAATATAAGAAGACCATCAGCTTAAGACACCTTTTATAAAAGAGTACAAACCAATAAATTATTTCATTGATTTTGAAAATATCTAAATAGATTCTATTACTTCTATAATAATTTTAATTCATTGATTTAAAGATGCATACCAGAATGTTAGACTTGAAATGAAGCAACACAAGTATGGAAATGAAAACCAGAGTCAGATTTTTTTTTTTTTTTAAAAAGTAATCAATTGATTAAAAAAAAAACTTAAAATGCTAGGTGTAGGTCCAACAATGATATCTTATTGTAATCATTTGATTCAAAAAACTTAAAATATTAAGTGTCCAACAATGATATTTAATTCTAATATGTGAAGTGTGAAGGCATTTTTGCCTTTCACACAATCCCACATCGGTCAGAAGCAAAATGTAAGTAGGGAGCCTTAGCAACATAATAAAGCCTCCTTCTCCCTTTTGACTTATCCCAAACTTATGTATTAAGTTTTTATTTTTCTTCTCCTTTGTTATCTCCTCCATCTAATTATGAGAAATATTGTCATATTTTCTTTACAGTAAAATATTTTTGATCTTGTCCCGTGAAGGTTTTCCTCAAATTGACGGTTTTACCATGTTACATTTTTTGTGGCTTTATTTTTTTTATTGCCTTTAATTTATTTACTGTGGAAGGTTGAACCACCCAAGTTGTCTATTTTATTTATTGTAAAAGGCAGTACCACCTAAATTGTTATTTCTAACATAACAATTTGTTTCTTGTCTTTTATTTGAGCCGCGATAGGAGTGCTCAATTTCCTAACAGTGGTATCAGAACCAAGTTGCCAAGGCAGAGCCAAGGATTAGGGTAGTGAGTGGTTACTTGTATGATTATATACATGTCTAGAAAAGCTTTGTCAGAAAGACGATAAGAGTCTAAGGAGACTGGGTTTTAAGTGGGACCGTTTGTGACCCCTCCAGTCTTTCCTGGAAGCTTTTCTGGTATAAATTAAATCATACTGGTACTTACTATTCTTGGTTACTGTTTAGCAGTGGTGTACATATATAGATAGGGTTACTGTTCATGTATATGTTACTATTTAAAGGCACTGTTCACATATATGGTACTGTTCACTGCAAGACAAATATCAGCCAAATTTAAGATAGAGAAGTTCGATGAAACAACTTTGGGTTATGGAAAATAAAAATAAAGGCTATCTTGAGAAAAGAAAATTGCCTTGAAGCAATTGATGAAAGACTGAAAAGTATGGAAGATGAAAAGAAGTGAGAGAAGATAGATGGTGATGCAATGGCAAGTCTACATCTAGTAGTTGCAGATGAAGTGCTATCAAGTATTCAAAAATTAAACTTTGCGAAGGAGATTTAGAATATGTTGACAAGCCTGTATGAAGCCAAATCTCTACACAACAAAATTTTCTTGAAAAGGAAGTTGTACACTCTTCGTATGTCAGAAACCACTCCGGTGACTAAACATATCAACACTTTAAAGACATTATTCTCCCAGCTCTCAACGATGAAGCATAACATAGAAGAGAAGGAATGTGCTGAGCTGCTACTTCAGAGTCTACCTGATTCATATGATAATCTCATCCTTAGCTTGGCAAATGGTCGGATGAAGTCATCTCTAGTCTTTAATGATGCTGTGGTTGCTATTTTAGAAGAAGAAAGCAGACGTAAAAACAAGGAAGATAGAATAATGACTTCTTAACAAGCAGAGGCCTTGTTCGCTAACAGAAGGAGATCAAGGGAATGTGAATCAAGTGGTAGTTACAATTAGAACAGGGGAAAGTCCTAAGCAATGAAGCTTGTTAAATGCTACCATTGTGGAAAGCAAGGGCACGTGAAAAAAGAGTGTTGTCATCTTAAGAATAATGGAGAGGGAAACAGCAAAGGAAAAGAACCTAAGTTGTCAAGATGTCAAGGTTGTGTAGCAAGTACTTCAAAAGATGGCGAAATATTATGCAGTGAGGCAACAATAGTTGTGGAAGACAGAAAAAGGTTTGCGGATATCGGCTAATTGATTCAACAGCAACATGGCATATGACTTCTAGGAGAGAATGGTTCTATCAATATAAGCCTATCTCAGAAGGGTCTATGTACATGGGTGACGATCATGCCTTAAAGATTGCTGATGTTGGAACCGTCAAAGTAAAAATGTTTGATGGTACGATTCATACTATCCAAAATGTACGATATGTAATTGGTTGAAGAAAAATTTTCTATCGATAGGACAGTTGGATGACCTCAGATGTGAGTTCTATGCGAAAAATGGGACTATGAAGGTTGTCAAAGGTGCACTTGTGGTGATGAAGGCAGAAAAGATTGCTGCTAACTTATACATGCTCCATGGAGAAACTGTTCAGAAGGCAGAAACAACTGTTGCTAGTTTTGGAAAAGAATTGTCTATGATATGGCATCGAAAACTTGACCACATGTTCGAAAAGGGTTTGAAGACTCTCTCTGATCGAAAACTAGTTCCTGGAATTAAAACTGTAGATTTACCATTCTGTAAGCATTGTGGTATTAGCAAGCAGAGTAGACTGAAATTCAGCAGATCTATTGCTAGGAGTAAAAATATTCTAGACTTGATTCATTCTGATGTTTGGGAATCACCGGTTACATCCCTAGGAGGAACAAATTACTTTTTATTGTTTGTAGATGATTATTCTGGGAGATGTTGGGTGTATTTCATCAAGAACAAGTCAGATATATTTATTGTATTTAAAGCCTTCAAAGCACAGGTGGAACTTGAATCCCAAAAAAGCATCAAGTGTTTAAGGACAAACAATACGATAGAATTTTACAACAAGGAATTCGATGCATTTTGCAGTCAAGAAGGTGTAAAACGGCAGAAGACAGTTGCTTATACACCATAATAAAATGGATTGACAGAGTGGATAAATAGAACTCTCGCAGAAAGAATAACAACATTACTAAGGACTGCGACTCTTCCCAAGACATTTTAGGCAAAAACAGCTACTTCAACCTGTTACTTGATAAATAGGTCTCCATCAACAGCAATTGAGATGAAGATACCTATGGAGATGTGGACTGGTAAGCCAATTGATTATTCTCCATTCATATTTTCAGATGTCCTGCTTATGTGATGTATCATGACTAAGAATGAACGAAGCTAGATCTAAAATCCAAGAAATGTATCTTCTTAGGATATGCTGATGGAGTAAAAGGGTATCGCCTATGAAATCATACTGCCCATAAAGTTGTCATCAGCAGGGATGTTGTCTTTGTAGAAGACATATTTAAATGTGAAGAAAGTCATAGCATGAAGAAAAATGTTGAGACTATATCAGTATAGGAAGAAACAGTTTCTTTTGAAGCAATACCAGAACACGATGATCAAGAACCAGTCGAATTTGAAACACCTGAAGTCTGTCGATCAACTTGAGAAAGAAAAGAACCTTCTTGGCATTCAAAGTATGTGATGGTGAGCAATGTTGCATATTATCTTCTAACAGAAGATGGGGAGTCTTTAACCTTTCAAGAGGCTATAAACAGATCTGATGCATCTCTATGGATGATAGCAATGCATGAGGAGATGGAAGCTTTAGACAAAAACAAGACATAGAAACTTGTGTTACTACCACATAGATAAAAAGCCATCAGAAACAAATGGGTCTATGAGATCAAACGTGATGACAATAATCAAGTGGAGCGATATCGTGCTAGACTGGTGGTCAAAGGACATGCTCAGAAAGAAGGAGTTGATTTCAACAAGATATTCTCCCCTGTGGTACAACTTATAACAATTCGGACAGTCTTGGCTATGTGTGCTACATTTGACTTACACTTAGAGCAGTTAGATGTAAAAATTGTGTTTCTTCATAGAGAATTTGAAGAAGAAATTTATATGTTCTAACCGGAATGTTTTATTAAAGAAGGAAAAGTGAACTTGGTTTGCAAGTTGACCAAATCTCTGTACGGTTTAAAACGGGCGTCGAGATGTTGGTACAAGAGATTTGATTGTTCATCATCAACCTTAGGTACAACAGACTCAGTTCAGATCATTGTACATATTACAAGAGGTTTGAGGAAGACTTTATCACTTTGCAGTTATACGTGGATGATATGTTGGTAGTAGGCACTAATAAAGATCAGATCCAAGAATTAAAAGCACAATTAGCTAGGGGATTTGAAATTAAGGATTTAGGACCGACAAAAAAGATTCTAGGGATGCAAATTCACCGAGATAGAAAAAACAGAAAAATTTGGCTATTTCAAAAGAACTACTTGAAGAAAATCTTGCGTTGCTTCAACATGCAAGATTAGAGGCCAATTTCCACCCTACTTCCTGGTAATCATAAATTATCCTCAAGTATGAGTCCTAGCAATGAAGCAATGTATGCTATGATATGTACAAGACCTGATATTGCATAAGCAGTAGGAGCAATAAGTAGATTCATGGCTAATCCAGGGAGAGAGCATTAGAATTCTATTAAGAGAGTCCTTAGATACATCAAAGGGACCTCTGATACTGCATTATGCTATGGAGGATCAGAGTTCATTGTCAAGGGCTATGTTGATTTAGATTTTGCAGGAGATATTGACAAAAGGAAGTTTACTATAGGCTATGTGTTTACAATTGCAGGAGGTGCTGTGAGCTGGGTATCAAAACTACAAACTGTTATGGCTCTATCTACAACAGAAGCAGAGTACATGGTAGCTACATAAGCTTGCGAGGAAGCTATTTATATCAAAACGTTATTGGAGGAACTCGGGCACAAACAAGAGGAAATTTCTTTATTTTGTGATAGTCAAAATGCCTTGTATATCGCAAGGAATCCAGCCTTTCATTCAAGGACGAAGCAGATAGGAGTTCATTATCATTATGCACAAGAAGTAGTGGAAGATGGAATAGTGGATATGCAAAAAATCTACATGAAAGACAATACAGCAGATACATTGACTAAACCAATCAATGCTGACAAGTTCATCTAGTGTAGAACGTCTTGTGGCCTGTTAGAGATGTAAGCAGCATGTATATAGACAGGATTGAAAGGAAAAATGCCTTCAAGTGGGAGAATGTGAAGTGTGAAGGCACTTTGCCTTTCACACAATCCCACATCGGTGTGAAGAAAAATGTAAGTAGGGAGCCTTGGCTATATAATAAAGCCTTCTCCCCCCCTTTTAACTTGTCCCAAGCTTATGTATTAAGCTTTTCTCTTCTTTTTCTCTTGTTATCTCCTCCGTTCTAATTGTAAGAGAGATTGTAATATTTTCGTCATAGTAAAATATTTTCAATCTTGTCCCGTGGAGGTTTCCCTCAAATTGAGAGTTTTAACATTTAAATTTTTTGTGCATTTATTTTTCTTTGTTGCCTTTAATTTATTATTTCTAACACAAAAATTTGTTTCTTATCTTTTATTTGAGTTGCAGTGGGAGTGCTTAATCTCCTAACATAATTTGAATAATCTTTTTTTTAACAATCTATAATTATTTGTCACTATTTAATTGGATAAGCCCAATAAAATCAGCAAAAGCAAAGCGGTTTGGTGACTTTCATAAACATCAATCTTTCTCATATATAAAGATCATTTGTACAGTGAAGCGCATTGGTTGTGAAATTGAATATATCACATCAACAAGGGGTATGAACAGATTTAAAAGAATAATTACAAGGAAGAAGAATATTTATTTGAAAGTATCATATTTCTTATAAAATTTTAAAGTCTCCTCAATCGACTCGAATCTTCAAAGAGAGATCTCTGTAATTTTCTCGTTAATTCTACCATTGAAGCCAAGGAGTCACACAATTTTGAATTATCTTACCATTTCTAAACCCCGCTAAATACTTCCAAGTTACATTGTTGTCAGGATTCTCTTTAATTTGCATATGACTTGAAAACAAACTTCAGCTAAATTCATGTTAACTTCAATTCTTGTCCAATTATATTCTTTATCAGCATGAGGCTCAGAGCTGCCAAGCAACATCGATGGTTGACTGATGGAACATTTAATATATTCATTCTAGTTCGGTCATTCTCCAGCGCACTGGCGAAGGAAATCTTATTATAATTGAAGGCAAAGTAGATTTATATATCATTTCAGTATTACTCTTCTAACTCATAAAATTATTTTGTCTGCTCCATATATAACCACTAAAGCTAGCCATAGCTAAAATCGAAAAATTCCGGAACCTGTTATTTTCAGTTACCTAACATTATAATTAGGTACGTTCTTATATAACTAACAAATTAATAATGAATTAATCAATACCATTTTAAGCGAATCGAAGTATTAAACCTCCTTTCTATACACTATAAATGCGCATGCGCATTATAATTTATTTCCAGCTACTTTCTTAAATATGCTTTTTCATGATTTGGGTAAGCGGCGCATGTGCAGTTTCCTATCGTCATATATTTATAGTATATTTTCCTACACCACGAGCCAACCCATATCAGATTAATTAACAATCATGCACTACATTCAATCCAATTGGTAGTATCTGAATGTATCTTCCGTTACAGTTCACCCGGCCGCAATTTTACTGATTTAGTTTTTCCCTTTCTAATCAAATTATTGATCGACTTTGGGGGGATTAATTGAAATATAACCGCACTTGGTGATAAAGAAATGATGGGAATGCACTTTTCTCTTTCTTACTTGATTTTTTTCTTTAACTCTCTTTGCATGATTGTCGACATATAGACTCAGTTTTCAATTGAAAAACTAAATTTATATTTACGTTTCTACTTAGTCAATGATGATCAATATGAATCACTGTTAATTTAGTCATTCCCACTATTGTTAAAATATTTTGGTACAGACTTTGCAGTTTTGAACAAATTGAAAGAAAAGAAGGAAAAACAAAGAAAATAGAGAAAACAATCAAGAAAGGGGCATTTTCACTATTTCAAATCACTTTCTTTTTAGTTTGGATACATGTTTTTTAGCACAAAAAACTTTACAGATGACCTTGAGATAAGGTAACATTTTTGTCTACCACTCTTGGGAATTAGCCTCAAGTGACCCTGCTTGTTAGGGAGCTTTTGTGTTAAATTGGATGTTCGATAACAAAATGACTATAATAACCCTTAAAAATTATTATTAAATAGGTATATTGTTTTAGAGAAATTCTATACTTATAAAATCTGTATACAAAGTTGATGTGGTATCACTTATTCAATATCACATCATTAATCATTTATTACATTGATCTATATCAACTTTATATACAAATTATGTATATAAATTTTATAAGTGTAACATTACTATTGATAATTTTATTAAAAATAAAACTCAATAAAATAATAATTTTATTAGAAAAAAATCAGTGAAGCCTCCATCTTCTCTCGTGTTGATCTTCCTCTCCTAACCTAAACATAACATGCTTCCAACAAATCTATCATCGCCAGGATCATCGAAATCACTGCTGATGGAATCTTCGAAAGTTGTCTCCACTACGAGAAACTGAAATTGAAACTGCCTTGATGGAGTGCTGAGATTGAAGCAAGGCAATGTCACTCTCACTCTTGATAGGAGATGTCTAGGTCATTTGGTGGTTTTGTTTTTAGATCTTGGTTAGGATATTCTCCACTTTTTAGATCTTGGTTAGGATATTCTCCACTCCTCTTCGTAGAAAATTATGTAGAAGAATATTTGACATTGACATTGGTAATAGGCGAAAAATTAAATCGCACATAAAGAAACATCATATTTACTTGGTTTCAGCATTAATTGCCTACGTTCACGAATGAGGAGATAATTTTGTTAAATCATAAATATATAAGAGTACAAGTGATAAAAAAACCAAACATGATATTCTATTGGATATCTAATACTGTAAAGCCTTGAAAATATTTCCTGTTCCGCTTGCTCAACCTTGATGTTGTTGAACCATCTCTTTTATAACTCCTCCCACATCCCTACAAAGTTGTGGATTTTGTTTAATCCTTTTTGTTTAATCCCTCTCTCATACTTGAAATTGATTCTCAACCTCTATATTTATAGGTCTTTGTGGAGTTGTTCTATTCCTAATCGAAGTAGGACTCCTATTTGTTTAACAACTCTAATTTCATGTTCCTTCTACTTTTCATATTACATGTAAAAGTCAACTTGAATTATGAAATGTGCCACAAATCCCAACACCCTCCAATTTTTTCTTTCAGATGAAGAGAGGCTCCTATGCATTACTTTCCTTTTTTTTTTTTTAGGTATGTTATTGCTCCCTAGTTCAGTGCAATATCGTGTCTTCTTATTCAGGTTGGATTGCAGATCTGTAAATCTTAGACAACCAAATTATTTCAGTCGAACTAAAAAACAAGAAAGATTTAGCTGGCCTCTAAATACAAAATCTCATGAATCTTGTTGGTGAAATGCTAAGAGGAATCGTTATTGAATTTTCAAACATTATTTTTGGTGAATCTTATTTGTGCATTATGAGTTAGTGTGATTGGGTAGGCGATGGGGTTACGCGAATAGGTTGCTTAGGGTATGTTTGATTCCATCACTGAACACTTTTTAGATCTAAACACTTTTTAGGACTTAATTTAGATCACTTAAAAATATGTTTGTTTTTTCTTTTACATACAACTTAAAAAAAGTGATAAAAACATATCTGATTTTTAATGTAACTTTTTTACCCTTATAATAAGAGATGTAAAATATTTATATTATATTTATAACAATTCTTTAAAAATTACATAATTAATAAAATTAAACCAAAATTATCATTTTTTACGTTTAATGAAATTAAACCAAAATCATCCTTAGTTATATATATTTATTAATTATATTTAGTAAAATTAAACCCAAATTATCAATAATTATACATTTAATATTTATTAATTACATTTAATAAAATTAAACCAAAATTTAATTAGTAATAATTTGCTTTACCTCCATGGGCCCACGGAACTAGACTGGCATCACGTGGTTTGCTCCCACTTCATTATTTCCCTCTCTCTTCCTTTGCTTTACCTCCATGGGCCCACGGCTAAGTTTGGTTGGTCACAAATTTATTTTGTAAAAGGGGCATTAAAGGTATTTAAATATATTCAGATGTTTTAAGAGAAAAAAGTGATATTTTTTCACTTTTTTGATTCAGACAAAAATATATGAAAATAAGTGATTAAAACGTAAAACAAACAAGATTACCACCTAATTCTATTCAGATTTAGACTTTAGTAGGCAAAACAAACAGCCACTTAGTGTTGATAACTTGATTATGGCGATTTTGTTTGGGAAGAAAAAATTTAAAAAGAAAATGGAGAAAGTGGAGAAAAAAACTACTAGATGTATATCTTTTATTTAAAAGTTAACAGTTCATATCTTAACAACATCGTCCTGAAGGAAGGACATTGAGACTAATTCTAAAAGGTGGCGGTCATTCAGGTGATTAGACCTTGCCTCAGGGTTGTTCATTAAAATTTCCCCCAATGTATATGTAATGTCAATGATCAATTATCCAATTCCTTCCTTATGATTATCTTCAATTACCTAAATTAGGTCTTGTCGCTTGTTACGTAGATGCCAATATTAGCTAATCAAATCTCTTCTTGCGCAATCAAACCTTAGTTCAATTACCTAAATTAGGTCTTGTCGCTTGGTAGATGCCACTATTAGCTAATCAAATCTCTTCTTGCGCAATCAAACCTTAATTATTTATCCAGAAGTTAATAATCACTTCTTCTTTTTTTAAATAACTCATCGATTTTCAAACCGATCTCAATTCGCTTCCCTCCTATAAATTATTCCAAAAGAAATGAAGAGTAAGAATAACAGTTAAATTGACTTTATTAATTAATCAACATGCATGGATCACCAAACGAAGAAACGAGTGTACGCTACATAAAATGATCCTTACGTAGCCCATGACCATCGCATGAGCATTGCGCTATTCCACTCGCCAACTGGTACCAATACATGCATTTCGCAAGTTGCAAAATCTTACTGACACGAAGAAATTCGAAACATGTCCATGCCACGATGGATGTTGATAATCATTATTTCATTAATTTATACTAAGTTCTTTTGATAGATAACTGGAAACAGTAATGTTATACATTCCAAATTGTTAATCACAATGATGTGGCTGTTATATGACATCAGTGAATAAACGATGAGATGATAATATCTTTGTGATGAAAATTATGGAATAGACCTTGGATTTATAACATTATTATTAGTGTCTTCAAACTTCACTATAGTCTTCTAATGATGCTTCGGATCAGGACCTCCAGGACTCAACCGCTTTGACTCAACCAGGCTCTTGTCTATGCTTTCATCATTTCCTGGGCTGACTTTTAGTACTTCCGCAGCACCTTCACCCAACACTCGGATTAACCTGGTTAAGTTGCTCCTCTCGCTGTCAGGATTCAGAGGACGAGCTTCAGACCTTAAAACTAAAAGCAATGAGAGAAGTAGGATTGCATTAAATCTCAAGCTACCCATTTTCTCTAAGATTTCAGAAGATGCAATGCTAGTTTCGTTTAGATACAAGCTATAGGAGCAGTCTAGGGTATATATAAGATGTGTGTCACAGCTCAAATTAATAGTTTATTTGTTTAATTAATAAGCACATATTCGATTGGTGGTTCACAGGTAGGTATCTATTCAACTATTTTGTCTGGAATGTCACTTCATTTAACTATTCTCTTCTCCACCTGTGATATTTATTTGGGTGCGGCTATTTGTCAAAGTAAATAAATGAATAATACTTTCAACATCCAAATTTATAAAAATGTTTTTTAGTATTAAAATACATATTGAATAATACACTATATATTAAATATAAATAATAAATCTCAACCTTCATCTTGATTTATCTTTAATATTTTAACATAAAACTAAATTATTGAATCATATTCAAGTAAAAATCTACCATTAATATGTATAAAGTAATATTAAAAAAATGGAAGACATAAAAATCAATTATTATTTATGGATGATCTCTAGTTTTTTTTTATTGTTTTCATTTACTTTCTCTATCATTGATGAAATCTCAACTAAGCTTAAAGAATAGTAAAATTCCTTAATTATAACTCCATATTTGTTTCCCCCATGATAGCTTCTTTTACACATTAGAGAAAAGTTAAAAAAAAAAACAAAAACAATTTTTCTTAATGAAAAAAAAATCAGATAATAGTCACTCAACATGCATGGCTTGGGAAGTAGAAAACTAAATCCACCTGCTTTCACGCCAAAAAAAAAAAAACAATATTGTCTTGAATGAATAGCATAAATACATTGCAAATTCAAATGTATTAACGAATTAAATATTCAAGTTAAGTTCGCATCTATAAAATTAAGCTTTCAGAAAAGTTACAATTTAATATGGTATTAGGGCCATCATAAGTGACAAATTTAATTAATATGGTATTAGAGTCGTCATGTCTCAACGGCCGTAGGTTTGAATCCCCTCTATATCATTTAAAAATTAATTTTACTCATCATTATATTATCTTAAAAGCAAAAATATAGGAAATATAGTAAAATGGAGCCTGCCTTAATTTTTTTTTCCATTTTTTATAATTACACCACGGTAGATGCATGATGGATGATAGAACACTGAAATTACAAATTTGTTTCTCAATATTCAAACTATTAACAGTTTAAGAACTAGTTCAATAGATAAATTTAATTCAATAACTTGAAAGACGCAAAATACAAAGACAAGTCGCTTTGTTTTCTAAGAAACAATGAACAACTACAGAAAAAAAAAGACTAACAGAAGAAGAAAAAACAAAAAAAAAAGAAAGAAACAAGATTGTAGTTAGTTCATCTCTTCATACTACTATGTATTTGCGAAGAAGAGAATAAGTGAAGAGTATTTGCGAAAATATTTGGGTTCCAATGAGAAATAAAAACTTTATATTATTTTATTAACAGGATAGATTATGGTATGAGTTCTGTCAATCCCCTAGTGTGGGGTGAACTGCAGCACTTCATATCTAATTATGTTAAAGAGGACCAAATAATGGGCAAGTTTGGGATTGCTATTTTTATGAAAAGAAACACTTTTCTGGGCTGCAACAGCAACTCAAGGCATTTGGAATTGCTTCTCAATTTGCTTCAAAAAGAAGTTCTACAGAAAAAAATCAGGTTTAACGAAAGAATTAAAAAGTAGGGAACCACCTGTTTTTGGATACCAACGTCTACTTCTAAAAATTAAAATATCAAAATTGCCCTAAAAAATACAAAAATATAGCATTGCCATTCTTTATTAAAATTTTTGTATTAAATTTATACTTATAATTAAAATAAATGATGATTTATTTTTTATAAAATATTTTTTGAAAAAAAATTTAAAATGTAGTCGAAGGAGTTGCCCAAAATAGTGCCGAAAAAATCGTTGAAAATCGTCACCAGTGCACATTCGTGACACCTCCACCATCAAGTTGATCGCCAGAATACAATCTATGCAATGGAAGAATAATTAGTAGCAAAATGTTCAGCGTTTTACGACAAAATTTGGTGAAACCTTCAGCAGTCAAAACTTATGCCACCTTCTACAGTGAAATCCCATTTGTGATGCCTGAGATTTTTCCATCATCAGATAAATAAGACAACAACAATCATTTATACACCAATGGTGTCACTGAACTTTCCTCGGAGAAGGTCGCTGCTGCTGGTGACCAACTTCGGCAATGCTCTTGTGACCCTCCAACAACCAATTTTAATTTTTTTCTTTTTTCAAATTTCACAAATAAATTTATTTATTTAAAAATATAAAAATAATTATATATATTAAATATATCCAATAAATATTAATAATTATCAACAATATAAATTCACATTTATTTAATATATATTATAAATTTCAAATTATTTTATATTAAATGTTAAATTTAAATGAATTTGATTTTGATATTCAATTAAATTAAATTTATACATAAAAGTTATACATCCATATATTTTACATAAATTAAAAATAATACATTTTATTTATATTTATAAAAAGATTATATAGAATTTTTGCTATGTATTTAAGAAAATTGATTATAAATCTTAATAGTTAAATATTATAAAGGAATACTATATATCTATCTATTTGGGCTATTTGTATATAATTGAAGCTACGACAATAATAATACTAAACACCTCTATCTTGCCTTTGAAAAGTAAAACAGTTTTTAAAAGTTGGTTTATCAAACATTTTCCCCATTTTTTCTAAAACTAATTTTTTTTACAGTAAAGCAAAAGCTGCTTTATTCCATAACAACAACAATATCAAATTGACCCAATATAATAACTTTGCAATTCTTATAAATTTAGTATAATATATATTAGAAAGGATGTACAGAATAATAATTTATTTGTCCAATTTTATCAACAGGCAGTTATGGATCTACGTTTTGGTCTGGGGAGGTCGAGGCCTCTCTAGTCCTATCTCTAGTCCTAACTGTAGGTCCTGAATGGTGAGACAGAAATTCTATTTCACTATCATATATAAGGAAATTTTGCATATTGGACTGTCCAATAAAAAATGTAAATGAGATATAATGTAATTTTACTATGAAATAAGTTATAATTATATATATTAACCCTCTAAATTTTTCATATTTATATAAATAATAATGAATTACTTTCATAAAACCTGACACGGATGGGAAATTACTTTCATTTCATACAACTTGACTTGGATAGGAAATTACTTTTAAGATCTATATTGTTTTGCAATAAAACTATATATACTACCATTTCATACAACCTGACACGGATGGGGAATTACTTTCAATAGTTTTATTGCAAAACAAAAAGAGTTAAAAGTAATTCCTCGGTAGAGATCCCATTTTCTGGTTTTTTTAAACTAATCCCTAAAATTTAGACTCTCGTTTCGCCCTCGTTTGCAGCTGATTTTTAGTGAGTTTGCGGATCAGGACCTCCGGGACTCGCTCTTTTAGACTCAAATAGGCCTTTGTTTCTTCTGATCTTATTTTCCATCCCAACGATTAATACTTCCTTTGCATCTTCACCCAGAAATCCAACTCACCTGGCTAGTGTGCGTCCCAACCATTTTGTGCGAAGAGAATGGAAGTGAAAGCAACATGAATACAAGAAAGGCACATGACCTTTTCCCAACCATTTTGTTATGAAGTAGGAAAATGCATGCATTATTGCTTCTCTCGTGGAGATTTAAACAAGGAGGGTAATTAAGTTGTTTATAGAAGAGCTGAACACTCTTTTTCCTATATTAAATGAAAACAAAGTGAGTGGAAAGAGGGCCGCGGCCACATTTTAGTGTTTGTTTGTTTTGTTTTGTAGCTGTGCCATTGTACTGTACTTAATTCTTGTCTTTGAGAAAACTATTACCGACCAGATTGAATTCCTATCAAACTTAATTGTCTGCAAATTGAAACAAACCTGAGAGACCTTTTGGTTGGATAAATGCTTTCCATTTAATCCCTTATCTCTTGGTTGCCACCAACTTATGTATTATTATTTCTTGTCATGGCTCGACTGAAAGCCGAGAATTAGCTTTGAAATTCATAATATCATATCTTATGCCAACTTCTTATATTGTTAACCGACAAGCGTATTAACTAATTTGAAAGGCTCATTGCAAGGATGAATAATATTTATTTGAAATTGATAGTTATCTAGCTAACGTTTTAAAGCCAACAAACGTCTATTTGATTGACTTGAATATTTTTATTTAAAGAGAAATCTCTGTAATTTTGTCATTCAATCTGCCATTGGTTGCAAGGAGTCACAGAATTTTGGATTATCTAACCACTTTTAACACTTCCAAATTAGATTGTTGTCAGGATTCGCCTTTGTTTTCCAGTTGGAAACAAACTTCAGCTAATGCAGCTATTGGAACAACCTCAGTATTGGTCCACGTGGAAAAAAAGACGGCCGGCATGCTATTTTTTGAATAATAATAATAGTAATCATGGGAGGGTTTTATTGGTCAAAGCATTAAGGTTAAGTCAGAGATAAAACCTTAAACTAAATCAAAATCAAATAATGCATCCAATCCAAGTGTTTTAGTTGTTAGATTAAAACATTAATTTAGTGGTGATAGTGGGGCCCCAAGCCGAGATGTCGTCTTGTGATCCAGAAACACGATGATGCGTCATTTTTCTTGTTTCGTTGCTTAGTGGAGCGGTGGACGGCCTCTAATTGGATAACTCGAATTTATCCCTTAATCTATGTAAAGTCTTTGATATATAATGATTTTGTTTAATAAACACATGAATAATACTGAAATTCATTTTATCCCCAATAAAGTTAATTAAAAATAAACTATTTATAGATAGATGGTACCGACTACCCTATAGGAAGAAGACTTTGTAATTAAACAAGATTATTAAATCGCTCTTAAAACTCCGTCACATGGGTACATGTGAATAAAAAAATAAAAATAAAAATAAAAACTGAATACTAAGGGTAGGCCATAGTCGCCTGGCTTAGCGAAGTACATTAATTCCTCCATAATCAAATTTGGTTATTATTTAATATTCCACTCGCCTACACACTTTTTTTTTTCCAACTATGTATGCTTGGTAGATGCAAAGGAATAAAATAAAAATTAATTTCTTTCTTTTAATTAATTTATTAATTTATAAGAAACAATCCAAAGGGTTAAAAATAATTAATAAAAGTATATTCGTTTTTCTAAGGTGTTGATGCAGATCCCATTTATATCTTTTTTTATATAAAAATTATTTTTTAAAGTTTTTAATTAAAAAAATTGTCTATAGATATTCAAATTACGAATACTAGTAACTAATAGCTACAGTATTTTTCTCAATATTTATAATTTAAATAATATCATAATTTTTCTTATTGTTAGTGTAATCCGTTAGTACGTAGTATGTTATTTCGTGGAAGATGATGAAGAGGAAGCTAGGTTTTCCTAGGTTAATTAATTAATTAAGCAACTAAGACTTCTGAAAGTTCTAAAGGTATGCAGTTATAGGAAATATAACAGTAAACGGTAATGTAAATCGGCACAGGAGAATTTTTAAGTGGTTCGGCTATAAAACTATGTCCACGGACAGTTATAGAGCTGCAATTCACAAAGTTCTTATTTGTACAATCTTTAGGATCTTTTACAGTGTTGACTCACTCTCACACACTGACTTAATCTTTAACAAACAAAATCCCGCCAAGATCTTAAACTCTAGTGACACTGCCCACTCTCTGTTGCAGATAACTTAAGAACACACTGTTAAGTTACACATAACAATGACGTCTGACACTGAATTACATAAATACTTAACCCGCAAGTTATCCCAAGTGTCTACTAACTCACATAGACTCAATCAAGAACTCATGTACGATTTCTACCACTCATACATGAATAAAAAAACTCAAAAAATCAAATCAAAGAAGACATTTCTTTTGCGTTGAAGCTCTCTTCTATGAATTCATGGAATGTCAAACTCAAGACTCTCTTACAACCAAAACAATCAAAACGTTAATCTCTCAATCATGTGTAATCAGCCACCTGAATAGCTTTGTATATATATAGTGAGACGTCTAACCGAAATCTCCTAGAAATCCTGTAAAAATTTTAATCAACATCATATTAGGATTAAGAGAAATAAAATAGGAAGTGTTATAAACAAATTCCAAAAGGAATTAGGATAAGTAAATATTCTCCTATTCTAATTAGGATACAAGATATTATATCCTAATCTAAAGAGATATTTATTATAAATCAAATACTTGCTAAAATATAATTCTAGAAGCATTAAAATAGGAATAAAAATAATATTCTTGTTTTATCACAAGTTGATCAAAACTCATCATATGTATGACACATGCATATGTAGTAGACTTTGACACTAACAACTTTAATTTTGTTAATTATTGGTAGAGAGTATTCCAAAAGCTGTGAGACCAAAGTCCATGATATGCTTCATGTTTATTGGAAACATCGGAGCTTTGCAGAGCTTATAAAGCTTTTAGTAAGCCGTGATTCTTTATTGTGGAGTCATTTAAATATGCAGGCTAATCTTGTTAGATAAGAGACCTCAAAAGAATAGTTTCAAGCCCTACTAAGGATTTTGGGAAAAAAAAAAATCACTTAGTTGTATGAGTGGAAGATGACCTACGAATCCACAAGTTTTGGTTAAACTTTTTACGAATCCAGTAGTTCCATACGTAAACTTAATTTGATCTCCTTACAGCGCCCCTCCCCTAGTACTCTTCCATATTTATTTATTTATTGTTTTGTGTTTAATTCATGAAAAAACATAGGAAAATTTTGATAAATATCCCAAAACTTCCCATACTTTAGATTCATACCAGACTTTAAACTCTCTCTTAATCTTCTAATATCATATGGTAACTTACCTATAACAGATTAATTTTAATTTATTATAATATAATTTTAGTTGTTTTTAATATAAAAGCAATATTTCAAAGGTCCCTTATATGAAGTTCCCCTAATTGAATATATCTTTTTTTAATTAATATAAAAGCAATATTTCAAAGGTCCCTTATATGACGTTCCCCTAATTGAATATATCTTTTTTTTAATTAATAAAACTTCTTATATGTTAAGATTTACCAAATTTTTATGAAAACTTTTCTGACCACAGTTCAACTCTCTTCGTATTCTTTATTTTGTTTCTTAATTGCTCTTCTCCCATTAAGAAGTGTTTAATATATGAGTTAATGGATGGCTAATTGATGTTTAGCCGCCAACAGAGATAATAATGATCCGTGAATGTGGAAGTTTGTTTAAATTAATGGGGCCACTTAATTAATCCTTTAAGTACTTCATTAATTTCAAAATTAAATAAAGTTGAGATACTTTTAACATTAATTTATGCCTCTGTTTATAATAATATACTCTCCAAGCAGCATGTCTCAGCTGGGAAGCTAGTCGATCGAACCCTTATTGTATTAATTCATTCCTTCTATTTCAGTCATTCTTTAACATTTTTATTTACAAGAATCCAGTTCTGGTGAAGGAAGTCTTCCGAATTAAAGGCAAGTAAGATTTATTGATAATTTCTTTAATCAATTTATAAAATTCTTTTGTCTCAAAGAGATCGTGGCATCCGGCACCTGTTATTTTCAGTCACCTACATTACAATTAGGTAAGTTCTTGTACACAAAACTAAGAAATTAATAATTATTTAATGCCATTTTAAGCTACTCAAACCTCCTTTCTGTATACTTTATTAATATTATTTTCTTACATTTTTTCGCGGTTTAGGCAAGCGCTGCATCTGCGGATTTCTGCAGTTCTATGTAGTTATTATACTTTCCTACGCCACAAGCCACCGCATTAATGGTAAAAAGAGAAAGATATTGATTACTTCATTCGCAATGATATTGAGTAGTTTTCATGAAAATTGTCGACTTTGGGGGGCTTAATTGAAATTCAACCACACTAAATCACAAATAAGTAATGAAATGCCCCTATATCTCTTCATTATTTTATAAATCTAGCGCTTGCATGTTGACGGATAGAAAAAGTTTCCATGTTCAATTCTATTTACGTCTCTAAGTAGGGGATGCTTATTAACATGGATCTATGTTATTTCAACCACTCAAATTAGTTGTTAAATAATTTTTTGTAAGCGCCGTGAAGTTTTGAATAAGCTAAAGAGAAAGAAGAAGGAAGAAAAGAAGAAAACGGAGAAAAATAATTAAAAAAACAGGCTTTCATTTCAAAAGGTTGATCAAATGATCACTATCAATTTATCAAATTACATTTACAACTTTTTTCTTTTCTTTTCTTTTCTTTTCTTTTTTTTAATACTTGAGCTCCAATTGCGTTATTAATACCAATATCCGATATTTATTTACCAATTCAATTTTGTAATCATTCTTAAATTTATATAATCTCATTAATGGACATAGAACATAGAAACATGGCTATTAATTTATTAGCACACAATAAGCATTGTCAAGTCATTACTTTAACAGGGCAAGAACTATACGCTGTTACCAAAAAATTTCTATACTAATTAATATAATCGATGCTGTCACACACGCACGTGATTGTCGTTAAATTTATTAGATCTCGATTATCCAATACCACTGTTTCAAAATTTGCCTCCAGCCAACTTTAGTGAATGGTCATCTTCAATTACCTACATTTGTTAGGTCTCTTATATATCTCTTTGTAGATGCCCCTATGACCTAATCTAATATCTCTTTGTGCCACCGAACCTTTATATCAAATCTAAAATTTATTCATTTTCTAAATATGCAAGGTTTCTTTTGAAGCAACTTTTCGATTTTTCAAACTGATAATTTCACTTCCCTCCTACCTATAAATTAATACAAAAGAGTAAGAATAACAATTATTAAATTAACTTCATAAAACAAAACGTATCGCAAACTATCACTAAACCAAAAAATAGTAAATAACAAAATAAACTATCCGGCCACTTATAGCAAATTACCATTATTCCACTTATCAATTTTGGTAATAAATACATGCATTCTGATGAGATACAAAATCTTAAATATTATACTAATAGTAAAATAGATCCATACATATATATTATTATATTGGGAACCATTATTACATGTCGTAGAGTTTCCCGTACATAATTCGAAAGAGTAATATGTAAAATAAGTGAAATTATCATCAATGCCTTCAACCTTCACTACTCTTCTATAGCGTGATGCTTGGGATCAGGGCCGCCCGGACTCAACCGCTTTGACTCAACCGGGGTGAGGCTCTTGTCTATGCTTTCATTTGGGATGACTTTTAGTACTTCTCTAGCACCTTTACCCAACACTCGAATTAACACGGCTAAGTTCTTCCTCTCCCTCTCAGGACTAAGAGGACGAGCTTTAGTGTTCAAAACTAAAATTAATAGAAGAAGTACGACTGCATGAAATTTCAAGCCACCCATTTTTTTCTCTAAGATTTCAGAATGTGCAATGCTTTTTTCTTGCAGATTCAAACCAGGAGCAATGTGGTGTATGTATATATAGAGCGTGGGTCTGCAGCACAAATTAATATATTATTTTGTTTTATATATATATATATAACGGTAGGAAATTGTATGTTGGCGTAGTCTTTGAACCACGTTTCACTCATGAAAAGCGAAGACCAACCAATTTATTCGAAAAATTGCACATTGTTTTGTTTGCAAATTGCAATATCATCTCCCACCTGATTTAGCAGATTCATGCATGCCATTGGCGGTTCAAAAGTAGGCCTATTCAACTATTTTGTCTCGAAGCTGGAAATCCAATCTCTTCACTTAACTTCTCTTCTCTACCATAAATTATTAATAATTGCTAAATTATAGTATAGTATATGGAACTCTACAAAACGGAGAAAAGACCTGAAGAATGGAGAAGCTTCTTCCAATTGCGACTCAGTCCTCGCCATTGGCTTGTAAGAGTCACACCCTTTTGGCTCCTTCTTAAGACTTAACATATGATTGCATTTTTGACACCTTATAATTAAATCACATACAAAATCTTTGTCTGCATTAGCTTTTGTTTATAAGCCTACCGTACTAGTTTGGCGTAGGTGAATCCACTAACTGAAATTGTGGGCGGCAAGCGTGTTTTGTATTTGTTTCCTTTCAGATTTCAAAGGTTTCTCAAGGGAAAGGACAAGAATTCCTTTCTCAAATATGGAGATTTTGCTGCTTACAATTATATGTGTACGAGTTTATAATGGCATGACATTCGCAGTTGGCAGAGGAACCAATAGCCACTTGATATATGTCTCTAGTTTCTATGCATTAGCAGACAAAACAGGGCAACTCTGTAGAAAATAACATGTGCTAGAACGATTTCCCAAATATGGATTTTGCGGTACACTGGAAATGGAAACTGTAGGAGCAGAACTTATCAACGTGACGGGCCCTTTAGATTGCGTGATTAAGGATCACAACTGTCGCAACCATTATTATTAAACTGGTCCTATCCAAGACTTTAAGTTGGGTTCTTACAGCTTGCAACAAGCTCAAACTTTTCAAAAGCTATTATGACACATATCAACACTTTTCGTTCTCAGTGGAATTATTAAAGGGTTACTACTTTGAATTGAGAATCGACCCGTTGCACATATTGGCACGAGATGCAATCATTTGATTTGATCGAGAATCAATCGGAGAATCTGTAACATTTTTGTGGAGAGAAATTAGTACATGCCGTGATATATATTAATTTACGGTCATTGAACGAATAAAGAAATTAAAAAAAGAACACTAGGAAGCGTCAGTCATGACTATCTGAATTTTCTACTGGAATACATCAATCAAGACCGGGTTGAGCTCTCCTCTTCCGGCACTTGGCTTCAGAAGAGACGAGAAGTTGAATTGCGTGAATGGAAGAGATTGGTGATGTCCTCAAGTGGATATGTGGTTCTTCTGCGGATGGTGGTGGATTTGGATGAGGAAGGACACTTTGCAGGAATTGAAGAGGGCTGCTTTGAAATTGAAATTGAGGAGAAATGAGGGATGTTTTCTATGTTATCATTTTCGGAAAGAGTAAAAAGTGGTGAAATTCTCATCATCATCGTGTGAGAAGAACTAGTGGTGAAATGGGAGGGAGCAAGAAGAGATTGTTGTGAATTTCAGGCTTTTTGCGGACAATTCGAGATGTTGACAAAATTATGACGAAATCACGAGCAAGAAAACAAACAAGAGAATAAAGAAGATAAAAACACCATATTTATGATGGATCGGCCAATCAAGACTACGTCCACTTTGAAAATCTCAGCAGTAACTTTATTCCAATTAACAATAAAAGAGAATTACAAGAATATTAGCAGCAATAACAAAGATTTAACCTTATAGCCTTCCTATGCATATACACCAAGGTAATCACCAATCTTTGATATATGCTTTCAAGAAAAAACTAACAGAGAAGAGCTCCTACAGATACTCGATCTATACTCACGATTAACAATCCCAAACAGTAGCTTACAAGATCATCAAAACGTTGTCGTCCTTGCAGTCTCCCAAGACTCCTAAAACGTTTATTACCGTCTTCTCTCCCACAAAACCTGCTATGTATTGTGTTGTGTGTCTTTCTTTTCCACTCATACATACAAGGCTTTATATTAAGCTAAGAGTTTCTTTCCTAGACTAACCAAGATTCCTAGACTAGAAATACAGTCAAAACTCTTCCTATTTCAGTTTCCTTGTTCAACTATGAGTAGCCTAGATTATCCTAATTAAAACAAGTTACAATCAAACTCAACTTTTTATTTTGATACAAATTCTAATTTGTTTAAATTCTGGTCTAAAAACAAATCCTATATTGCCTAATATTCTAACAAGACAAAAACACACATAACAATTCTCCACCTTGTCTTTGTCTTTAAACGTTGTTGATTCCACGTTAAAGAAGGATTTCAGTCCACTACATCTCGCAGGCGTGCAAATTTTGTTGCGCAAGAGTGTCAACTCTCTGTCTGAAGCATATTATAATCCACATATGTTGTGAAGGAGCGCAAGTTTTCTGCCTACAGACTTGTGCAGGAGCGCAACTAACCTTGTGCGGGCACGCAATCGTTTTAGATCTGATTCCAAACTTTGCTTCTTCATTCGAGCTCCTGCTCTCCACCAGCCTTTTAGGGCATCAAGTGCATTTGATTTGGATCAAGTCCAAGCAATGCTTGAACTTGCTAACTGTCCTCCCAAACCATTCTAACACTTTTTTCACATACATCTTTTGTCGTGCTTTATGTATTTCGCTAGTATTTGAACCAAGAACCGATTTATTAGCCAAAGGCTCCACCTTGAGCCCGAATCGTTGTCTCCTTTTACTAGCATCAGATGCTTCTTCACTCTCAATTAGAGAATAAAAACCATTGTAGCCATTCTCTATCTTGACTACACATCCTAGACCATCAAGCACACCAAGAGATACTGAATTCCTTCTTAACTCAGGGACATATCTCACATTACTGAGAGCACGATGACAGCCATCGAACATCTTGACTTTGATTGAGCCAAACCCAACTATCTTGCAAGCTTGGTTGTTACCAAAGATAACTGTTCCCTCCACCTTGTCATCCAAGGATTGAAACCATCCTTTATGCGAACACATGTGGAATGAACTACCGAAGTCAAGAATCAATTCCTTTTGGTCTTCAATTATAGAATGCACCAAAACTTCACCAGCTTCAGATCTTCCAAAAGCCACATCTCCATAGTCAAACTTTTTATCTCATTGATTCTTCAATCTTTCAGGATGCTCCTTTCGAAGATGCCCCAAGTTCTTCCAGTGGAAATACCTGAACTTTGATTTTTCAAGCTTCTTTGATGACAATCGATTCTTCCCTTTGTTACTTTTGACAGTTAGTGCTTCATTGCTGCTCACAATACTCAATACCTTCCCTTCAACCTTTAATTCCATCTCCTTGGACCTAATCGGAGGTTCCAATTCTTCCATGGCTAAAGACTCACAACCATATTTGAAGGTATCTTTCAGTTGACTGTATGCCGACAGCAACAAGTTCAGTAAAATGACAGCTTGATCTTCCTCATTGATCCTCTCCCTAATGTTTTCTAGGTCAATGACTATTTTATTGAAATCATTAATATCCTCATCAATGCTCTTTTCCTCTTGCATCTTGAACCAAAATAGTTTCGCCTTCAAATATATTCGGTTTGTTAGAGATTTTGTCATATACAGGCTTTCTAACTTCAATAAAATTGCAGCTGTAGTTGTCTCCTTTGAAACCTGTCTCAACACATTGTCACTTGGATGTAGAACAATGACACTATAGGTGATCTCTAACATTTCTTGTTTCTTCTCTTCAGTCAACATATCTGGTAGTTTACTCTCTCCACCCAAGGCCTGAGCCACCTTCTGCCGAACCTGCAAGGCTCTCATCATTCTACGCCAAATACTAAAGTCACCATTGCCATTAAACCGTTTGATCTCGAATTTTGTTATAGCCATCTCAAATTCTAGAACCAAAGCTCTGATACCAATTTCTTGTGAATTTAAGGCTTTTCATGGAAGCGTTCAATCCGAGATGTTGACAAAATTATGATTAAAAACCAAAAGCAAGAAAACAAACAAGAGAATAAAAAGGATAAGAACACCAGATTTATAGTAGCTCGGCCAATCAAGCCTACATCCACTTTGCAGATCTCAACAGCAACTTTATTCCAATCAACAATAAAAGAGAATTACAAGAATATCATTAGCAATAACAAGGATTTAACCTTACAATCTTCCTATGCATATACATCAAGATAATCACCAATCTTTGATTTATGCTTCTAAGGAAAGACTAACAGAGAAGAACTTCTACGGATACTCAATCTATACTTACGGTTAACAATCCCAAATAGTAGCTTCCAAGATCACCAAAACGTTGTCGTCCTTGCAGTCTTGGGAGACTCCTAAAACGTTTATTACCGTCTTCTCTCCCGTACAACCTATTATGTATTGTGTTATGTGTCTCCCTTTTTCACTTATACATACAAGGCTTTATATAAGGCCAAGAGTTTCTTTTCTAGTCTAACCATGATTCCTAGACTAGAAATACAACCAAAACTCTTCCTATTTCAGTTTTCTTATTCAACTATGAGTAACCTAAATTATCCAATTAAAAGAAATTACAATCAAATTCAATTTTCTAGTTTGACAAAAATTGTACTTTGTTTTAATTCTAATCTAGAAACAAATCCTATATTACGTAATATTCTAATAAGATAAAAGCACACATAATAGAGGTATTTATCACTTTGTAACGTAAAGGTGAAAGAGAGAATAAATTCAATTTATTTTGGTTTTGATTTTCATGATGACGGTGGGAAGCAGGGTTCTTTTTTCTAATCGCTTTGAATTCTGAAACTAGAGAGGATGCCCAATAGTTGGACTTGGAAGGACACGCACTTTTTTATGCCGTTGATTGGGTTACGGGGGAGGGAGGTTCAAATTTCTGAATTCCTTTGGAGAACTAGTTATCAAACTCTACACCAATTCAATACCATTGAAAAATAATAATAATAATAATAATAATAATAATAATAATAACCTACAAGATTATTTTTTTCATTGAATTTTTACTACGGGAAGGAAATTTTTTTTTCTTGTTCACAAATTTTTTGTTAAGTCTCAACAAGATGAGTAGAAATTTCATAGAGAGGATTTGTATATGACAAAAGCTACAATAACATGCAATCAAACTTTTTAACAATGCGTGGTAGATTTTAGCCCAATCCAATCTTCAATACCTACCAACTGAAATCATAATAGTTTGGGAATCAAATTCAAGATCATATCATCCAGACATTTATGTCTATTTGAGTTGCCTTCGAGAATATGGCATTGACACGTCTCATAAGGGTTTATGGTCATAATTGGGTCGTGATACATGGCAGACTTTCATGATGCAACCAAAGCACGCCATTGTACTAGTGGTTCAGGAATTCTATGCCAATGCCAAAGAACTAACCGGTTACACTGCGTTTGTCTGAGAAAAACAAGTGTCTTTTAGTCCCACTGTTATTAATCGATTCTACAGACTATGAGATATTGAAGAATGTGAATATTCCCAGTACAAGATCAATCCAAATTTTGATGAGATCCTAGCTTATCTCACTCCAACAAGTATCCAATGGGGGTCTTCTCAAGCTCATCAAGGGGATGTGAGTATGTTTCTGACATCCTTGATGCGTGTAGAACTACGGGTGGTGAACTCATTTGTTTGTGGAAAGATGTTGCCAAATACTCCTGTGGGTGAGGTTTCTAAGGAATGGGCTACACTTCTCTTTGCATTTTAGTGAGGCATGATGATCGATGTGGGGCAGTTGATTGCAACCAATATCATTCATTGTGTTTAATCTCATACTAGTGGAGGGTTGCCCCATCCATCATTGATTACAGGCCTATGCCGAGCTGTTGGAGTCGTGATTGATGCAATTGAAGAGCGTGCACCGCCACTATCTATTATCGATATGCGCTTCCTTTAGACTCTTGAGAGGTATATGTGAAACAACCACCTACCCAGCCACCACATCAGTAGCCCCTACTTGCGGCTCGCACCTTGACCACTACACAGCAGATGGATAGATTCGAGCAGGAGCTGGCTATAGTCTGCCACGATGTCACCTATTAAACAGATGGCGACTTATATCATAGAGACTTAGAATGCTTTCAGGCAGTACTTCATTAGCCAAGGGGCGCCTTCAGACTTATTCCTCCTTAGCTACTCTTTGCTAATGATGAGCGACAGCCTACTGAGGAGTTTCCTCTGAAGCCAGCTGCCGATGAGGAGGAGGATGTTACACAGCAGGGCGATGATTATGTATTTCCTGGCACGTCAGTTGTTGACCTCGGTGCTGATCTTGGAGATATTTTGGGCGATTATTTGAGGGATGATCAGGACCCCATTGATTCTTGAGTTATCAGGGAAGTTTCTTTTACCTTTAGATTTTGTTTTCTTGTGTGCATATTGAGGGCATTGTGCTTCTCAAGTTTGGGGGTGCTGTTGCTTTTCTTTTGTTATTGAATATCTGTCTCCTTTACATATTTTGTGTGTGTAGTATCTGTTTATGTATTAAAAAAAATGCTTGCCCTGTGATGGCCAATGATAAGATGGTGATTGCTTAGCCTTGATAATTCTTAGAAATTGAAAATTTTGCATATTGTCTATGGATTTGACTCACTTGATAGTTTTGTCTTATTTCAACTTCTTGAAAATGATTGGAGCACATGCATCATGAGCATTGAAATTGGATGTTGATTCAAAGAAAAATTATGTGATGTAAATGAGTTGCATAATTTCAAAGAGACTCTAGAACTTACTTGATTGTTGCTTGAGGTGAAATCATAGATGACTCATCATTAGGGAGATGATTTAGGCCATTTTTGGATCGTTTGAATCGTTCATGCCTACCTAAGATTAAATTAAATCCTTAGTGTCCCTTTTGAGCCTATTAAAACCTTTTTCTTTGTTAGCTCACTAAATATATCCTAGCCGCAGAAAAAAAAAAGACTAAATAATGTCTCTTACTCATGAGCATATTAATTTCTCAAAACCTTTGATCTGTGCACATGTGAGGGTGTACAGGGGAGGATGGAAGGTGTTTTGATGGTGTATAAATGATTATATATGTAGTTTGGGATAAAGGAAGACTAAAGGGTGATTCTTAAGTTGGTGATTGTTATTGAATTTTATAATTCAATTATTAACATTATTCTCTCCATTCAATTCAAAAAAAATGGAAATACAATAATAATAAAAAATTTGGATAAGTTGATTTTGTAGCCTTTTTAGTTTAAGCAAGTAAGCTCTTAGGGATGTCTTAACATCTAGTAACCTAAGGCCAACTGGCTTGGGAGTTACAAGCTGAACGTTTGTTACATAGACTTAAAAAAAAAGCTTAATGGAATCAACATTGCACTATCCCAAAAAAAAAGGTTGAGAGAATTGTAAACAGTCAAAACGAGTTGACAAGATGAAGATGTATGCTTTTGCAGTAGGTCATAGATGTCCAACTATAGAAGGGGAGATGGAATTCATTTTGAAGCTTGTTAGGAATTGAATTATGAACATGAATGAATGAGGTTGGAAGATTTATTAAGTTTTAGGAAATTTTGGATGCTTTATGAGTACAATAAACCTAGACAACTGACTTTCTTTCCAAATCCTTATTGTCCTAACCATACATTACAAGCTTTAAAAAGCCCTATTTGATCCTTGATGTTGATTTGATCTATATTATTGGAGAGTAGCATGACCAGTAAGCTTAGGGAGTCTTGATTTTTGTATTAAAATATAAATATTTTGTTTGTCTCATTTTGTTGCATAATCTCATTTGAATTACATTTGACAATGCAAGATTGACTCCACACACAATTGAGGAATTGGAAATGGAATTAACTGATATTGAGGAGAATATTGGATGGTTTTGCAAGTTTGATATTTTGTTAGAATTATCAATGATACAATTTTTTTAGCCTCATCATAGTGAGGAAACACAAGTTTGATTTGACATGGGCAATTTCTGACTTAATGATACTTGTTGTACGCTAGTAATTGTTTCTGTTTTGCTCGAGCACTAGCAAAATATTGAGTTTGGGGGTATTTGTTAGTGAATTTTATTCATTAATTTATTAATCCTAAACATTTAATTTTTGATTAGTTTTTGAGTGAAATAAAGAAAAAAATAATGTGTTATTCTAGTTAAATGCTGATTCTTTTGAAAGGAAGTAGAATCTCAATAAAGCACATCACTTTTAGAAGAAAACAGAGTCAAAAGAGGAAAATTTGAAACTTCAAGTCAGAGCTGCGGCGCTCCTGACACATTCAAAAATAGGATTGTCTCCCAAGTATAGGAGTGTCGAAGTAATAAACCCGGTGAGTCCGGGGTTGATCCACGAGGAAGGAAATTTTTAGCGCTACAAACTATAAGGAAGCAAATATGATATGGATGATTCAAAGAGATGACAAGATAATATTAACAAATAGATGAGAATAATTAAAATACGCAAGTAAAAGAAATTAACACAATAATAATGAGAGCTAAGGTTAGGGGATCCGCCTTTGATATTTCGAATAAGGATAAACAACCTATTTTAGTTATATGAATTATATTTGCTTTGTTACCAATATTTATACCACTACTTGTAAATGGGTTCAAGCATCCAACGTGCCAATCTCTATATGTCGACAACAAATCAAGGTTCCTAACTAGATTCGTGTCGGTAAGGAAAAACCATACGACATCTAGGAAGGATCCAAGCATTTGATGTGCCAAGGATTGTCTACAATGGATCAAGACCTCCACTTTACGAGTGGTGTCATGATTGATTAAGAAAGTAAATGTAACTCATATAAAATAAACAACATAAGATTATAATAATTAAGCACAAATCAAGGGTTAGAGAATCCTTACTCTCATATCAAGGGTTTCACCCTTTCACCTTAGCAAGAGAGAAATTAGAAAGGCATTATAAGAGAAAGAAAACAAATTATAAGAAAAAGGAAATTCATTAATAACATAGAAATACAAGAGAGAAAAACAATACAAGATCCCAGCAAGGCCAAGATGCCCCCAATGGGTCACAAGGCACCTCTATTTATAGATACATTCAGGGGCAAACTTGTCAAATTATAAAGGAATAATTGTCAAATATTAGATGCACCAACTTTGACAATTGGGGCAATTAGGTGGACTGACATTGACCACCGATTTTGACCTTGAATTATTGTGAATTTTAATCACATGTCTGCATAAAAGTCGTAGATATTTCTCTCAGCTTTCTACAACATCTTGATTCATACGATTTGGATATGTATTCTGAGAGATATGGTCAAAATACTGAGGCATGGTCAGGCTGGGTCGAAACTGCAGATAGGTTCACTTCAAGCCCATTTTTGATCTACTAAGAGCCCGAATTTGATGATGCTTCTGAAATGCAATCTTGTAGATAATTTAATCAGCTTTCCAAAACATTAAGATTTGTACCATTCTGATCTATAAATAGAGAGTTATGCCCATTTTACCAAACCTGTAACAAAACCAAATTAAGAGGAAGTTAATTCCAAAGATGGAAAGACTACAAATATGCTTAAGTTGAGGAATTTAATGACACTATTAATGCAATATGATGAACTAAGCTCTTATTAAACATACATATTTAAGTGTTCATCACACCCCCTAACTAGCTTATTGCTAGTCCCTAGCAATTAAAGCGTTATTAGTTAGAAGTGATTTATAGAATTTTACATCCAAGGTGGTCATTATTGCACTCTCCTTGATTTTATCTAAATAAACAAACTCTCAACCATTTTTTTTATAACTCGTGTACCCTTCAGTCAAGATATCAATAAACCTTCTTTTTGTACTCAGTTAACACATGACTATGGGGCTTATTAGAAAGAAATCATATCGGTTCTAATATTTGTTAAGGCTAACAACCTTAGGTAGAGGACATTTATTTATTTTATATATATATATATATTCTTCTTTTCTTTTTTTTCTGCAGGAATGCATCTTTAACCCATGTAGCGAGCCTTAGGCTAATGACTCCTAGACCAGTTGGCCTTAGGGCATTAGGTGTTAAGACACCCCTACGAGCTTAATGACTCGGGTTGCCAATGCTTTATTTTTGCTTAGAAACTTGTGGATAGTGCAATGTTCAATCCCATTAAGCTTTCTCCTTAATCCATGTAGCAAGCTTTGGGCCAATAGCTCCTAAACCAGTTGGTCTTAGGGTATTAGGTGTTGAGGCACCCCTCGGGCTTAATTGCTCGAATTAAGGAGGCTACGAGACCAAACTTATCCACAATTGCTTTCTCACTTTTCTTTTTTTCTCTTTTTTTTCACTTTTTTTTTTCACTTTTTTTTCTTCTTTTTTTTTAAATTTCCCCTCTCTTTGTGTTGTTATCCTAAACAAAACAAAAGAACTCAAATGTTACAACATTTCATTTTGCCACCCACAATCATGCATAAAGGTATGTGTGTATGTATGAATAAAGGTTCATGAATACTTGCTTAATGAGTACATAAGCACACAATTTATTAAATGATAAGGTTATGAGAGTTCATAGATTTGAATAATTCAAAGTGAAATGAATAAGACCTCCTTGTTATAAAATTCAAAAATCAAGACTAAATAATATCAAGTTAGCTAAAATGAGTACACAAAATCAAAATAAAATGACAAATTGGTTAGAATGGGTTTCAAGAGTTCAAACTGGTCCTCCTTACTCTGCCATTCCTGACCCAGAATACGTCTCAAGAGGATTTGAACTCCTTACGCCGCACTCTGAATCTAATTACTAACTCGCTTTTTTTTTCAAGAAAAAGAAAATTCAAAACATACTTTTGTCTACTATCCTTCCCCCCCAACCAAATGAAACATTGTCCTTTAAATGTAGAGAGATAAAGTATAGGAGACATTACTTGAAGCTTCTATTTTTCAAGAGTGATGACCTGAAAGACTTATAAAATTCTAAAAATAAAAGACAAGAAAAGGAAAAATTACAAATAGAGATTCAGATCCAATTTGCACTTTTTGTTTTGCCCTCCTGACCAATTAATTTGAGTACTAGCTTGGTCAGGTTCTTACTCAACTGCCTGTAATTTGTCGAGTAACTCACAAGCAGAAGTGGCAGAAACAAGGATCTGTCTCGCCGAATGAGGGATAAAATTTTGTTCTACAGCTGCATCAACAAAACTTATTAAAGGATCAAAGAAATTATTAACATTCAACAAACCTATGGGTTTTTGATGGAGATTCAGTTGGGCCCAAGAGGCAATTTGAAAAATTTCTTCAAGAGTGCCAAAGCCACATGGTAAAGCAATAAAGGCATCTGAATTGATGAGCATATGTGCCATGCGTTCATGCATAGAGGAGACTTGTAACTCATTCCCAACCGTTTATCTAACAATGCTTTTTATAGCCAAAGATTTAGGAATAACTCCTAAAACTTGACTATCTCCTACATGTGCAGTTATTGACACACAACCCATTAACCTGAGGCTACCTCCCCCATAAACCACATGAATCTTTCTTTCAGCCAGTAGCCTTCCAAGATAATTCGCTACTTCTACGAACTCTTCACTTTTACCTGGTCGAGATCCACATAATACACATATCCTTTGGATTCGACGTTTTGAAGTTCCCTCCATGTCTATGTAACTCTCTAACTATGTGTGAAGAAGAGAACAAGAGATGTGGTATTTATGGAGTGCAAAAAGGTATGCTAATGATGACATCCAAATAGGTAGCTCGGTTGCTTGTTGAAAAATTCAACAATTATGCATAGAAATTCAAAAAAAGATGTTGAAATAAGACACCATAAGTCAAACAAAAGATACAAATTCAAAAATGACAGCTATGAGGTATTAAAATTCAAAAATGATGGCACGCATGCATATGTACAGGTAGTTGTGACTGTGGCTAAAATCTTCCTCTGGTTTTACGTCCAGAAACGGCTTAAACACCTTCTATGAGTTAGGGATATGCTTCCCATCCAATTTTCTTATAAACTGACAAACAGGATCGTTTTGAGTCAGATTCCCAAGACTATAGCGTTCCTGCTCATCTCAGAATTGTGTCCACAATTTAAAAATTTCACGCTGCACAAGTCCACAAGAATGCGTCTCAAGAGTCATTCAGATATCATCCAAAGACTCCCTACTCAGTCCATTCTTGATGAACTGTAGTTTATCCTCTCGATTATTAGACAAATATCCCAAGGAGCAGCAACGCTGGTTACAAGTCTATCTTGCACATTTGGGACAAACTTGTAACCTTTTCGCTCTTCGCTTTTTGGCGTAAGAGCTTTTTCCCATACCTGGCATGTGAGAAACAAGATTATCTGAAAATTCATAAGAAAATTGAACCTTGGCTTCAATTAACCATCTTACTTCGACAGGCATACCCTTACGCATCAACATCCTTACTCTTTCTGCTCGAGCTTTGTAAATTTTAAGCAAATCATTTAGAGGAAGAGAGGGAAAATGTTTGTGCAAATTTGAGAGAATGGTGTCCATGTGAAAATGCGAGAAAAGAAAGGAAAATGAATGCAAGGTGAGCAACAGTTTTTAGGAAACTGAAAACCGACTTTAAAAGTCATGGAGTACTGTATCCGTCACTTGACCGGCAAAGATCAATCTTTAAAAAGGATAGACTAAAACAATGGACTCTTCATTTTGGTCAAAATTTTCAAAGAATGGTTTTAACTGTTGTCCATTAACTTTAAACACATTACCATTCTTTGGGTTCTCAATTTCAACTGCTCCATGAAGAAAAACATTTTTAACAATGAAAGGCCCAGTCCAACGAGGCCGAAGTTTACCAGGAAACAAATGTAATCTTGAATCATACAAAAGAACTTTTTATAAAGGTTCAAAAGATTTTCTAACAATGGATTTGTCATGAAAAACCTTCATTTTTTCTTTGTATATTTTAGAATTTTCATGAGCCTCATTCCTGATTTCTTCAAGTTCACTCAGTTGGAGTTTACGTAACTTGCAAGCATCATTCAAATTTGTATTGAATGTTTTAATGGGCCAATAAGCTTTATGCTCAATTTTCACAGGCAAGTGACAAGGTTTTCCACAAACTAGTATATAAGGAGACATTCCCAATGATGTTTTAAAAGCAGTTCGGTAAGCCCAGAGTGCATCATTAAGTCTTAAAGACCAATCTTTACGATTTGGGTTAACCGTTTTTTCTAAGATCTGTTTTATCTTCCTATTAGCTAATTCAACTTGTCCACTTATTTGTGGATGATAAGGTGTAGAAATTTTATGGGTTATTCCATATTTCTTTATTAAAGTTTCAAATGGTTTGTTACAAAAATGTGTACCCCCATCACTAATAATGGCTCGAGGAATTCCAAATCTACTTAAGATATTCTCTTTCAAAAATTTGACAACTGTTTTGTGATCATTGTTTTGACATGGAATTGCCTCGACCCATTTTGAAACATAATCTACTGCAACAAGGATGTACACAAAACCAAATAATGGTGGAAAGGGTCCCATAAAATCAATACCTCAACAGTCAAAGATTTCAATAACAAGAATAGGATTCAAAGGCATCATGTTTCTTTTTTAAATGGATCCCAATTTTTGACAATTTTCACACGTTTTGCAAAATGCATGTGCATCTTTAAATAAGGTGGGCCAATAAAATCCATATTGTAAGATCTTAGCAGCTGTTTTTCTAGATGAAAAATGTCCTCCACATGCTTCAGAATGACAGAAGTTAATGACACTACTTACCTCATTGTCGGGTATGCATCTTCTTATTATTTGGTCTGGACAATATTTGAACAGATATGGGTCATCCCAATAAAAATTTTTCACCTCAGTTAAAAATTTCCTTTTGTCTTGAGCATTCCAATGAGGTGACATTTTTCCTGTTGCAAGGAAATTTACAATGTTAGCAAACCAAGGTACAACAGCAACGGAAAATAAAAATTTATCAGAAAAAGAATCATTGATAGGTGAAGTTTCAATTAATGTCTCTATCGTTAGTCTTGAAAGATGATCTGCAACGACATTTTCGGCTCCTCTCTTATCCTTTATTGTGATGTTGAATTCTTGGAGCAATAAGATCCACCGTAGCAATCCAAGTTTTGCATCCTGTTTAGACATTAAATATCTCACAGCTGCATGGTCAGTGTAAGCAATCGTGGGAGAACCAATTAAATATGATCGAAATTTGTCTAATGCAAATACTACTGCAAGTAGTTCTTTTTCAGTTGTTGTATAATTCATTTGTGCATCATTTAAAGTCCTACTTGCATAGTATATCACATAAGGCTTACCTTCTTTTCTTTGTCCTAAGACAGCACCAACGGCATGGTCACTTGTATCACACATCAATTCAAAAGACAAGGACCAATCAGAAGATTGTATAATTGGAGCAGTTGTTAAAAGTCCAATTAACTTATCAAAGGCATTTTGACATTCTTGAGTCCATTCAAAAGAAGTCTCTTTTATTAAGAGGTTACAAAGAGGTTTAGATATAGCACTGAAATTTCTTATGAACCTCCTATAAAATCCAGCATGTCCTAAGAATGAACGGACTTCTTTGACTGTTTTTTGTGGAGGCAAATGGGAAATTAATTCCACTTTTGCTTTATCCACTTCAATTCCCTTAGAAGACACCACATGACCTAATACAATTCCCGAAGTGATCATATAATGACATTTTTTCCAATTCAAAATAAGACCTTTTCTACACACCTTTTTAGGACTCTTTCTAAATTTTCAAGACAATTATCAAAAGAGTTTCCAAAGATAGTTAAATCATCCATGAAAACTTCTAAATAATGCTCAACCATGTCACTGAAAAAGCTTAACATGCATCTTTTAAAAGTGGCTGGGGTATTACAAAGTCCAAAAGGTATTCTCCTAAATGCAAAAATGTCGAAGGGGCACGTGAATGTGGTCTTTTCTTGGTCTTCGAGTGCAATGAAAATTTGATAATAGCCTGAGTATCCATCAAGAAAGCAGTAGTAGGGGTGTCCTGCTACTCTTTCAAGAATTTGGTCAAGGAAAGGTAAGGGAAAATGGTCTTTTCTAGTGATAGCATTTAATTTTCTATAATCAATGCACATCCTCCAACTAGATAAGACACGAGTTGGCAATGATTCCCCCTTTTCATTTTTAACAACTGTAAAACCAGATTTTTTAGGTACTACTTGTGTAGGGCTTACCCACTTACTATCTGAAATAGGATAGATAATTCCCACATTAAGTAGTTTGAGAACTTCAGCCCTAATGACCTCTTTCATGTGTGGATTTAATCTTCTTTGAAGTTGTTGGGATGTTTTGGCATTTTCCTCTAAATGTATTTATGAGTGCAAATTAAAGGGTTAATGCCTTTTATGTCTTTTAAAGTCCATCCGATTGCATTTTTATGCCTTTTAAACACTTCTATCAACTTACCTTGTTGCTCGCATATGAGGGATGAAGAAACTACTACCGGATATGTCTGATTCTCCCCAAGATATGCATATTTCAGTCCTTCAGGTAAGGGCTTTAGTTCTAACTTGGGAGCTTCCTCTTCCTTACTTGCATTCATTTGCCCCAATTCTTCGAATCTTGGTTTTAAGCCTTTTTCCATCACCTGTGCACAATTCAATAAAGAACATATATCAGAAAGATCAAACTCTAGTTCCATACTTGATTCTAATGAATTCACCAAACAAGTTTTCAAAGCGTCAGAAGCACTCCCTTTTTGGATGTGATCTTCCACAATAGATTCAATCACATTGGCATCATCAATTTCATCTTCTTCTTCATGTGGTTGTTTGCACATATTAAAAACATTAAGTTCCAATGTCATGTTCCCAAATGATAGCTTCATGACTCTATTCCTACAATTAATCAAAGCATTAGAGGTAGCTAGAAATGGACGCCCTAAAATAACAGGAATTGAATTGCTTACTTCTACTGGTTTTGTGTCCAAGACGATAAAATCCACTGGGTAAATGAATTTATCGACTTGAACTAATACATCTTCTACTACTCCTCTTGGTACTTTAATTGATCTATCAGCAAGCAAAAGAGTCGCAGAAGTCGGTTTTAACTCACCTAGATTGAGTTTTTGAAAAACCGAGTATGGAAGCAAATTCACACTAGCACTAAGATCAAGTAAAGCTTGTTCAATTTTATGGTCTCCAATAACACATGAAATTGTAGAACAACCTGGATCCTTATATTTCACTGTATTATTATTTTAAAGAATAGCACTTACTTACTTGGCTAGAAAGGCCTTCTTTTTTACATTTAGTTTTCTTTTAACAGTGCACGAGTCTTTCAAAAATTTTGCATAAGAAGGTACCTGTTTGATCACATCAAGCAAGGGAATGTTGACCTTTACCTACTTGAAAATTTTAAAGATTTCAGAATTGTGAGTTGCCTTCTTTTGTATGGCTAATGCTCGAGGAAATGGAGGCACAGATGAGGATATGGTTTCCTGTTCGCTAGGTGTTGGTTTGGCAACCTCTTCCTGCCCTTTAGAGATCGATTCTTCTTCTTTCTCACAAGGGTCAGGAATGTGTTTTTCAACGACCTTACCATTGCGAAGGGTCATGACTGACTTGGCTTGGTCAAAATAATGGTTATTTGAACTCCCTGCATTTGAGTTAGATTGATCTTTGGGGTTTTGCAATGTTTGAGAAGGAAATTTTCCCTTCTCTTGGATGCTAAATGTAGATGTAAATTTTGCAAGAGTTTCTGACAAATTTGCTAATGTTTGAGCAGTTTGACTATTGAAAGTCTCTTGCTTTGTAATGAATGAATGCAATGTTTCTTCAAGGTCATTCCTAGGAGGAGGAGCATATGCATGATCATGAGAATTTTGAAAATTTTGTTGTGTTTGAAAAGGGACTTGTGAAGATTGTGCATGATTGTCATTTTTTCAACTAAAATTTGGATGATTTCTCCACCCGGGATTGTAGGTTTGTGAGTATGGATTGTGATTTGGCCTTTTGAAAGTGTTCAAGGCATTGGCTTGCTCATGGAGAAATTCTCTAAAGGCAGGCAAAGTTAGGCAATCATCAGTAGAATGGTCATTATCATTACAATTGTTACAGACATTTTCTTGAATAGAATTCAATTGACCATTCCTTTTCATTTCTAAAGCCTCGACTTTTCTAGCTAGGGATGCATATTTGGCTTGAAGGTCATGGTCTTCCCTAAGGTTGTAAATGCCTCTATTAGATGTGGAGGTTGAGGCCTTGCTTGGTACCTTATAAGTGCCAGCAGTGTCCCAATTTCGTGCCTTTTCTACCAAGGAGTCTATATAGTCAAGTGCTTTTTCAGGGTCTTTTTCGTTAAATTCTCCATTACACATTAATTCTACTAGTTGTCTATCTTGAGGTGTTAACCCTTCATAGAAGTGTGCAACTATTCTCGAAGTTTTAAAACCATGGTGAGGACAGGTATTAAGTAGTTCCTTGTACCTATCCCAACATTGGTAAAGGGTTTCCCCTTGTTTTTGAGAGAAATCAGAAATTTGTCTTTTAAGAGAATTTGTTCCATGGGTAGGAAAAAATTTTTTCAAAAATTGTTGTTTCATCTCATCCCATGAACTGATGGAATTCGACCTCAAATTTTGTAGCCATGTTCTAGCTTTATCTTTTAAAGAAAAAGGAAAAAGCTTTAATCTAATGGTGTTTATGCTACAATTTGGGTCAGTGTAGGAATTACATACCTCTTCAAAGAGTTTTAAGTGAGAATATGGGTTCTCCACATCAAGGCCATGAAAGGTGGGTAGAAGTCGAACAAAACTTGGCTTGAAATTGAAATGAATTGAATCTGGAGGAGAAACTACACAAGATGGTGCACTAGTCCTTACTGGATTCATGTAATCTCTGAGGGTTCTTCGTTGGTTTTGATCATTTTGTTGGGAACGGTTGTCCCCTTCATCCGTGAACCTTTCCACTTGATTGTCGGCCATGTTTTCCAAGGAGGATGATGTTTTTCTAACAAGTCTACCACTAGATGTTCGTGACCAAATTTTCATGCAAGAAATAGAGAAGAAAAGAGAAGAAAAGATAAACACACAAAAAAATAAAAAATTAAGATCTAACATGAGAAAAGAGAACACTTACAATTTTGCACGCCAATTTTTGCCTTCCCCGGCAACGGCATAAAAAACTTGACACATCCAAAAATAAGATTGTCTCCCAAGTATAGGAGTGTCGAAGTAATAAACCCGTTGAGTCCAAGGGTCGATCCACGAGAAAGGGAATTTTTAGCGCTACAAACTATAAGGAAGCAAATATGATATGGATGATTCAAAAAGATGACAAGATAATATTAACAAATAGATGAGAATAATTAAAATATGTAAGTAAAAGAAATTAACACAATAATAATGAGAGCTAAGGTTAGGGGATCCGCCCTTGATATTTTGAATAAGGATAAACAACCTATTTTAGTTATATGAATTATATTTGCTTTGTTACCAATATTTATACCACTACTTGTAAATGGGTTCAAGCATCCAACATGCCAATCTCCATATGTCGACAACAAATCAAAGTTCCTAACTAGATTCATGTCGGTAAGGAAAAACCATATGACATCTAGGAAGGATCCAAGCATTTGATGTGCCAAGGATTGTCTACGATGGATCAAGACCTCCACTTTACGAGTGGTGTCAAGATTGATTAAGAAAGTAAATATAACTCATATAAAATAAACAACATAAGATTATGATAATTAAGCACATATCAAGGGTTAGAGAATCCTTACTCTCATATCACCCTTTCACCTTAGCAACAGAGAAATTAAAAAGACATTATAAGGGAAAGAAAACAAATTATAAGAAAAAGAAAATTCCTTAATAACATAGAAATACAAGAGAGAAAAACAATACAAGATCCCAGCAAGGCCAAGATGCCCCCAATGGGTCACAAGGCACCTCTATTTATAGATACATTTAGGGGCAAACTTGTCAAATTACAAAAGAATAATTGTCAAATGTTAGATGCACCAACTTTGATAATTGGGGTAATTAGATGAACCGACTTTGACCACCAATTTTGACCTTGAATTTTGTGAATTTTAATCACATGTCTTCATGAAATCATAGATATTTCTCTCAGCTTTCTATAACATCTTGATTCATATGATTTGGATACGTATTCTGAGAGATATGGTCAAAATACCGAGGCATGGTCAGGCTAGACTGAAACTGCAGATGGGTTTACTTCAAGCCCATTTTTGGTCCATTAAAAGCCCGAATTTGATGATGCTTCTGAAATACAATCTTGTAGATAATTTAATCAGCTTTCCAAAACATTAAGAGTTTCACCATTCTGATCTATAAACAGAGAGTTATGCCCATTTTATCGAACCTATAACAAAACCAAAATTAAGAGGAAGTTAATTCCAAAGATGCAAAGACTACAAATATGTTTAAGTTGAGGAATTTAATGATACTATTAATACAATATGATGAACTAAGCTCTTATTAAACATACATATTTAAGTGTTCATCAGCTCCTATGCGAGACAATGTGGTGAAGTGACGTGATATCAAGAGAATTTTATATTTCACAACCAGTACCTTGGCATCGCAATGCGATAACAAGGAAAAGAATCACTTACAACCAGAGAGTTGGCACTCCAGGGCCATTGTATATGCCCCCCTGTGCGGGGCCAATTCTAGAAAATTTTCAAGACTTTTGTTTCAATTCTGATTTGACTTCTTTCTTGTAGCAAATATAAATAGGCTTATTTTAGGGTTTTAGAAGAGGAGGAGAGGCGTCCTTGGAGGTGTTCAGGAGGCAAGAAAACAATCTAGAACCCTTGGAAGCATAATTTAAAGGAGAATATCAATTTTTCAAAGTTTTTCTTCTCCTTTGTCTCTATGAATGCTATTCAATTTTGCTGTGTTATTTCTCTTTATGTCATGAACTAAAACCTTTTTTCTAGGTTTAGGATGTAGCCAAGTTTGATACTCTATTATTTCAATTCAATATATTGATATTTATTCAATTTTTTGTTCAGTGAATTTTTCACGTCTTTAATGCTTGTAATGGTCTGGCCAATTATTGCATGATTTGAGATATAAATTAGACTGAGGAGTTAATTTATATTAATTCTTAAATAATTCACCATAAACTCACATGGGGTAGAAATATAATTGTGATCATGTGCAGCCCTATATGATTTCTTCTGCTTAAAGGATAATTATAGGTTGTTAGATGAGACGGACATGTGATTCTCCCTATAGTTATACATTGTTATTACTTGAAAAAGAATAATAAATACCTTAAAGAAATTGGTTGGCAACAAGATTGATGAACATTAATTAAATTAGATTGAATAATAGAGTGGATAACTTAGGTGAAACATGATACCCTAGATCTCATTACCATTGAATTTCTCTCAACTTAGTTCAAATCTTATCTCTTTGTTTAGTGTTCAATTTCATCCCATTTGTTCAGTTAATTAGTTCTTTTAAAATTTGCTTTTTAAATTATTATTTAGATAAAATCATAGTTAAATCAAGTTTAGTAGTTCATAACCAATCCTCGTGGGATTGATAACTCACTCATCTTATATTACTTGCTCGATTTCGTATACTTGTGGATTTTTTACAAAATAGAGACGCTTCTTCCAAATTATGTCTCAGTCTTTGGCATTGGCTTTGGCTTTTAAGATTCACACCCTTTGGCTTCTTCTTAAGACTAACATTTGATTACATTCATTGTTGATGCCTATCATATAATTAAAATCAAACATTCCATTGTTGTCTGCATTAGCGTTTCTTAAGCCTACCACTAAGTCCACTTACTAATTAAAATTGTGGCCGCTAGCGAGTGCGTATGCTTTATTTTGTTCATTTTTCAGATTTCAACCATTTATTTCTCCTGAGTGAATGGGTAAATTAAACTCCTTTCCCAAATCATGAGAATCCTGCATACGATTATGTATCAGTTTATAATACTATGAAATTTGCATTTCGTAGTATAACCAATTGTCAATTTGTTCTGTGTGTTTCTAGTTTCTAATAAGCAATTTGCAGATAAACCAGGGCATGGGCAACTCTGTAGAAAGTAACCTGCAAAATCACGACGTGGTTCAAATTTCTTTCCTTCTTTGGATTTACATTTGCCAAAACAATTTTGCGAATATGGGATTTGCAGTATATTAATTGGAAATTGAAGGAGCAGAACTTAATCAGAGTGCTGGATTCTTTAGATTGAGGATTAAGGATCACAACTTGTGCAACCATTGAATTGATTCTATTCAAGACTAGTTTGGCTCATGTAGCTTGCAACCAATCCTTTTAATAGCTATTATACATAAGACCCAACACCATTTTCACGAAAGGCAATCACTTGATCTGATCGAGAATAATCAGAGAACTTGTGACATTTTTGTGGAGAGAAATTAAGAATATGTGGTGTTATATACTAATTTATGGTCATTGAACAAATAAAGAAAAAAAATTTAAAAAGAAAAAAAACAAAACTAGGAAGCGTCAACCATATGACTATTCGAAGTTTCTACTGGAATACACCAAATGGGTCTTCTTGCACACAAAATCAAGACTGGGTTGAGCTCTACTCTTCCGACACTTGGCTTCAGAAGAGACAAGAGAGGTTGAATTGCGTGAATAGAAGAGATTGTTGATGTCCTCAAGTGGATATGTGGTTCTTCATTTGTGGTTGCAAATGGTGGTGGATTTCTACGAGGAAGGACACTTCGCAAGCATTAAAGAGGGCTGCTTTGAGATTGAAATTGAGGAGAAAGAAGGGATGTTTTCTTTGTTATCATTTTCAGAAAGAGTAACAAGTGGCAAAGTTCTCGTCGTCATGGTGTGCGAAGAACTAGTGGTGAAATGGGAGGGAGCAACAAGAGGTATTTATTAATTTGTATTGCAAAGGTGGATTGGATTTTGGACGGGGAAATGAGAGAATAAATTCAATTTATTTTGGTTTTGATCTTCATGATGACGGTGGCAGACAGAGTTCTTTTTTCTAATTGCTTTGAATCCTGAAACTCAAAAGAGTGTCCGGTAGTTGGACTTGGAAGGACGCGCACTTTTTTGCACTGTTGATTGGGATACGGGGGAAGGAGGTTTAAATTTTTAAATTCCTTCGGAGAGCTGGGTATTAGGTCCTACACCAATTCAATACCATTGAAAATAATAATAACAATAATTTTTTTCATTGAATTTTTACGTGCGATGGTACTTTTTTTTTCCCTTGTTCACAAAATGTTTGTTAAGTCTTAACAAGATGAGTAGCAATTTCATAGAGAGGATTCGCATATGACCAAAGCTACAATAACATACAATCAAACTTTTGCACAATGCGTGCTGGCTAGATTTTAACCTAATCCAATCTTAAGTACCTACCAACTGAAATCATAATAGTTTGGGAATGAAATTCAAGATCCCATCATCCAGACATTTATGTCTCTGTATTTATTGAGGAATTATAATAATATATATCATATTAGTACAAAGGTTTCTCACAGCCATTTTTAGGGTCACTATTTTGTCAGTTATATATATAACTTGCTCTTTGACATATATGTCCAAGCGGCTTGTCACTTAGAGAGTTGGTCACACATCGTCTTCGTTCTTTGATCTGTATCTATGTTTGAAGGGCTATTGTTAGGAACTTAAATTAAAAGAAGATTTCTATATGAGAGTTGCCTGCCGGAAGCTTCAGCTTGAGATGTCCACAAATAGATCCAATGCTTGTTTCATACGTGGAGATTGTATTCAAACTAGGAGCAAGATAGGTGCATGACGTACATATATAAGAAGACCATCAGCAAGACACCTTTTATAAAAGAGTACAAAGCAATATATTATATCATTGATTTTGAAAATATCCAAATAAATTCTATTACTTTTAATACTTTTAATTCATTGATTTAAAGATGCATACCAGAATGTTAAACTTGAAATGAAGCAACATGAGTATGCAAATGAAAACCAGAGTCAGATTTTTTTTTAAGTAATTAATTGATTCAAAAACTAAAAATGCTAGGTGTAGTCCAACAATCACTACAACATGGAGGATCATTTGTGGCGGGATGAAACCACCGTAAAAGACCTTTTACGGCGGTTATACAGCGATTTACAACTGTCATAAAAGCAGCCACAGTAAAAGCTTTTGCGGCGATTTTAGTCTACCACAACAGGTTTTTTACGGCGATTTTGTTATTCGACGCAAAAATAGACGATGAAATGAAATTGGCATATAACACACCGGTTTATGACAGTTTTAAACCGTCGTATATGGTCTATTTACGTCAATCACGAAACCGCCATAAAAGGTTAACTTTTGAGGTGGTTTATAAACCGCCGTAGAAGTTGCCTTTTGAGGCGGTTGTAAAATGGCCGTAAATAGATTAATTTAATGTTGGACGAATCTTTTTGCGACAACCAAGAAACCGCCGTGAATGGTTTTTTTTTTTGAAATTCTGTTGTTTAATATTATTTACTGTTTCAATTTCAAGTATTTTGTCTCACAAAAATATTTTGATATGTTTCTTCAATCATTCGATGAATATGATGAAATCAAATCAAATATCAAAATATGTCACATAAATAGTTTAACCATAACCTAAACAAACAAAACATAACCCAATCATCATTCACACAGTTCAACATCATATAATCAAATAGTTAAACATCTGATCAGTTATATAGATCAACAACGTCCACAAAACTCAATCATCTGATAAGTAAGTCGTAAAACTTGGCAGACAACCTGCAAGAATAAATTTGTAACTAAGATTATAGTCGTTAAGTAACATTATGTATTTTAAAACAAATTGTTTAATTTCATTTATATACCTAGTCATTCTTGTGGTTTGAATCATGATCTGTGAGGTTGTTTGTTCCATGACTATCATATTGGAAATGACTATGATGTTCACATGAAGCATCTAGGACCTATTTAAAAAAAAAAAAAAAACATGAAACATAAGTAAAAAGTATGAGTCAACTAAAACCACATTTTTAACTTTAAAAATAAGCAAATACCGGTCTTGCAGCACGCCGCTCTACAAATTCTGGAAACCTCTCCTACAAGAAGGAAACGATTTCATCATACATCATTTTCATGTTGTTGTGATCTTGCTTCAAGTTGTTGTGTGCTTCATTCAAGTTTTTGTGTGCTTCCTTCAAGTTGTGGTGTTCTTGCTGCAAAGTACCCAACTCTTCCCTCAAGTGAACATCCAATGAGCTGCTGCCTTGCACATCAGTCAGAGATGGACCAAAACCATATGTTCGAGCATAACCGCGATGATCAGATCCCATTACATTGCCAAAAACTTCTTCTTACTTGTTGAGTTTGCTGGTCATGTGGAAATTGAGACAAACCTTTATTAAATTGACTCTACAACATAATGAAAAGAAATAACAACTTAATAAAGAGAATATATTATGCAAAAATTAATTTACAGATAGTGGATGAATAAATAATTCAAAAGATTAAAGAACTTACAATTATTTTTGCACTTTTATCATCACCTCCTTTCCCATTACTTTTTGTTCTTGTCTTGACGAAGACACTAATACGATCAGTTTGCTCTTCATTCCTTATCATCTAAACAAGAAAATAACAGAACTACAACAATACAACTACTAAAAAGATATAAGTAAATCTTGATAACCAACAAATAAAGAGCGTATAAACAAACAAATGTAACTTACCTCTTCTCGTTTCTGGGCAAATGACGTACAGCCTATTCGATGAAGTGCAACTTGTTGTGGTCGATTTACCTTACTCTTCTCTGCAGCTTCCTATAATATAAACAAGGTTAACAACAATTATATTATATGACTTACAATATAAATGCAAAAAAATGTGAAATCTACACTTTTGTTCTTATATTAGGCACATACTTTATCCTGTTCTGTTCCCCAATAAGCTACAAGAATAGGCCATTGATCTAGCTGAACTCTGGGAGGAATGAATTATAACCAGTCCTCATCCGTATCATATTTTTTGTAGTACTCCCTCTTTACGCGAGATTTTCAATCCCGCCAAAGGTTCCCAATATGTTGTAAACAATGGGGTCTAAACTCCTCAGGAACATCTGTATTATCCTGCAAAAACAAATTGCAATAGATTAATGGAAGTACAAATATATATACATGTTATCTTATGGATTTCTTAAAGATAAATAACCTTCACTTCTTTCTAGATGGCATCCAAAAGATGTGATGGCATATTTTTTCACCGAGGGCAAGTCAATAGAGCCATGTTGCCATTTGTGGCTATGATTCCAAGTTAGGTGATTAATTTGTCTTTGTTTGCGTTTATTGGTTGCCATTAAAAGTTAAACTGAATATGCAACCTTTGGCCTGTAACCCACTCACGAACAGTATGAGCTGCTCCACGTCCTTTAACAACACTTGATGTACCACTAGTATCTATAAAAAAACAATAACAAATGTTTAAACAATCTTAAATTTTAAAAAATTAAAATAAAGATGTATATACCTTCATTATTCATTTGAGTTTGAGAAGATGTTGCCAATTGTCATCGAGCTTCTACTTCTCGTTGTATTATACTCTCTATGGAGATGTCTCTTAGTCTCTTTGGCGGCATAGTTATCTATTCAAAAAAACATTCACAGTCAAAGAATGCTAATATATTTGCTTAAGTTCCATGATAATTAATATTTGCATATAATAAAAAAATTACAATCCATACAAGTTCAAATGAACAAATTATATATTTCATTTATAAAAAGTAATGGTTACACATAGTCGAGGGGAAATCACATAATTGGACAAAAGAAGAATGCCCCTGAAACAAAAGCCATATAAAAAAATCACGTCATCAATAAAAACATATCGAACAAAGTACGGTCAATCAACATCATCCATATCATCATCATTGTCTTCTCGATTGATAATCACCGTTGTTCCCTCAACTCCTTCTCTAACCCATTGAACATCTTTCTCACGAAAATAACCCCTTTCATCTAGTTCTTGCTGTGTATATAGCTCAACTTGTGGCACCATGTTCCCAATAGATGAATTTTTGGAAGTAAGATCAAATGTACCTCTTGTTGATATTTTAAGAACAACATGCCAATCTTCATCTACAGGATCTTAGATATAGCAAACTTGCTCTCCTTGCTCCACTAAAATGAAAGGTTCATCATCAATACCGTTATCTTTATATAACAAATGATTAAAATTAACCATTGTGAAGTTGAACTCATCACGCTTCTTTCCAGTCCGATTATCAACCCAATTACATTTGAACAAGATGAAAGTCATGTCATTGACATATCGAATTTGAATTATATCTGTTAACACTCCAAGAAATGTTACACTGCGGGAAAGAGGGTTTTGATCTCGTGCACTAGCATAACTTATGGTATTGGCCTTCAAAATAACACCAGATTGTTGTGTGCTTTTGTGTTTATCTGCATCCTTGGTACGAAATTTGAAGCCATTAACAACATAAGATTTATAGCTACGTGCACCCCATTTAGGGTCATTACCTAAATGAATGATTTCCTCAGACAATGATACATTTGAGGTCTCTTGTAAGGAGTGAACCTATGAAAACACATATAGTTAGCAACAAAAATCTCTATAGCAACAAAATATTAACTAAATTTCTGGCACCTACATGATCTCGAAACCATTCGTGGAATTTTCTGTTATGCTCTTTTTAAATTTCATGATTAAAAGAACATGGCATTTCATTATGAATTTCATTAAAATGCTTTCTGTGCGAGAAGACATTGGAAGATATCAAAAAGAGATAAAAGTACCTTTACTTAGTTATATAGCAAAAAGAATTGAGGTAACGAAGGAAAATTATTCATATCTTACTCTAAAAATGGATCAATAGAAGTTGTATTGACTAGCACATGTCTATGTGCTTGAACCCAAGAGATATGATCAAGTTCGAATTGCTCTCTTTCATCAGAGGTACCATCTTTATTCCAAGGTCCTCGATTGAGTTTAGTTTCCACTTCATCGAGATATCTTGAACAAAAGTTTGTGCACTCATCTATTAGGTATCTTTTAGCAATAGAAGGCTCAAGATGTGCACGATTATGCACATATCTCTTCAGAGTTAGCAAATACGTATATAACCCATGAAATTTATAAATACCAATCAATTCATTTAGAATTTATGAAAATTAAAAGACATTAACATGGTAGTTCATAGTACCTCTCAATTGGATATATACATCTAAATTGAACTGGTCCCGCTAATGATGCCTCATAAACAAGATGAACAGGCAAATGCTTCATAATATCAAAGAATGAAGGTAGGAAGATTTTCTCAAGATGACATAATGTAAGCACCACTCTATCTTAAATATTATTTAAATCTTCTTCAGTGTTTACTTTTAAACATAATTGCTTAAAAAAGTTTGCCAACTCAATCAAAGTGGCAACAATATTTTCGGTGATGCTCTTCAAGCAGCTAAAGGAAGCAGTTGTTGTAGCAGTATATGATTGTCATGACTTTTCAAACCTGAAATGCTTCGCACTTTCATGTGAACACGACGAGAGATAATTGATACATAACCATCTGGCAACTTCACTTTTTTCAGCACCCTAAGAAAGACGTCTTTATTTTCTTTAGTTATTGAGAAGCATGCAGGAGGTAAATATAATTTGTTAGCCCCCCGTTCTTGAGGATGCAATGCTTTTCTAATTTTCATATCCTTTAAATCATAGCGAGCTTTCAAATCATCTTTTGATCTCCTAGGATCCTCTAACAATATCTATAGTATATTGTCACAGACATTCTTCTCAATATGCATGACATCAAAATTATATCTAATCAAGTTATGCTCCCAATATGGTAGTTTAAAGAAAATACTTTTCTTCTTCCAGATGTTTGTATGATTTTGGAGATTATTCATTCTCCGTTGAAGATCTTCTATCTTATATTTAGTTAGAGTATCTTGTACTTCTTGTTTTATATCAAAACCAGATAACCGAGATGGAGCAGGTCCCATATCGGCTTTACCATTGAAGGAAATCTTATCCTTTTGAAATCTATGAGTAGTAGGTAAATATCGCTGATGACCTATATAACAAAATTTCCTACTATGAGACAACCATTTGGAAACCGTATTTCCTAAACAACAAGGACATGCTTTCTCTCCTTTTGTACTTTAACCCAATAGATTCGCATATGCTAGAGAGTCATTGATAGTCCACAATAATGCTGCATGTAGCTTGAACATTTGTTGACATGATGCATCATAGGTTAGTACACCTTCACTCTATAATTCTTTCAATTCCTTAACCAATGGTTGCATATAGACATCTATTTTATTCCCAGGACCTTTGGGACTATCAATGAGTATAGACAATATGAAAAAACTTTCATTCATACATAGCCAAGGAGGCGAGTTATACGGCATTAACACAATAGGTCATGTACTATGTGCTATAGACATAGTCCTAAAAGGATTAAATCCATCAGCTGCCAAGCCAAGTCTCACGTTACGACAATCAACAGCAAAATCTAGATTTCTTTCATCGAAAGTTCTCTAACAAAGACTATCAGTCGGATGCCTAAGAACACCATCTTTAATGCGATCTTCTGCATGCCATCGTATAAGAGAAGCAGTTTTTTAGGACATAAATAATTTTTTTAACCTAGAACTTAACGGAAAGTATCTAACTTGCTTTACAGCTATCTTCCCACGCGAATTTGATGCATCATTCAACTCATCAAAGTTTTTATAGCGAGACATTTGGCATATGCAACATCTATCCAAATTTGTAAACTCGCCTCTGAACAACATACAATTGTTAGGACAAGCATCCCAAATCTTGTACGTAAACCCTAAGTCAGCAGTTATATTTTGTGCTTCATAATATGAAGAAAGAATTTTGACTTGGTTAGGAAAGGCCTTCTACAAAAGTTCTAGTAACTTTGTCACTGATTTGTCGGTCCATCCGTGCAACATCTTAAGTTGCAAAAGTTAAATAGTAAATAAAAGGGAGGTAAAATTTTCATAACCCGGATACAGGGGACACTCTGCCTGCTTAAGTAGCTTTAAATACGTTTCAGTTTCACTATCTAATGGACAACTAGTACATTCACTGAAGGCATTATTCGAAATCCCCATGGCCTCATGTATCATTCCAACCATATCATCACCCCTTGTAGAATTACAACCAATCTCAAAATGTTGGTTAGGTTGGTCAGGCTCTATAAGTGTATATTGTTCACCATGTACGGTCCACCTCTTGTACGTTCTTAAAAACCCATTACATATCAAATGCTCCCTTGTTGTGTATCTATCCATAAGATATCGATTGTGACATTTCTTACATGGACATAATATTCTATTATCATTCACTAAATTGCCAAAGGCAAAATTTAGAAATCCCTCCACCCCAGTGAAATATGCTCGACAACATCGATTTGGTAAGTCAATCCAACTCTTATCCATAAGAATTTCTCTTAAAAGTAATAACAACAATGTTTATATCAATACAAATTTATTCATGCACAAGTGAATAAATATAATATGAAACCTAATTGCAAACATTTATCTAAAAGGTTGGTGGTCCTATCCCATTCAAGAATGCATAAGTTTGCACTATAAACTAGTAGTCACAAATTGCTCCATCTTAATAGAAAATTTAGCAGCATTTTTCTATAGTTCTCTAAGTACACATATATATAGTTGATTGAATGCATGTTTCATTTCGATGTTCAAAAATTAACACAAAACAGACAATCATCTATTATGTACTGAGAGAACATGAGGAAATGTAACCAAATTTTCTGATAAGATGGAACAAAACATGACCAACTAATTTACAATACAAACTTATGCATGCTTGAACTGTCCAAATCTGGACAATTTAAGAATCATTACTAGACATACACTCTTCGTTGTCATCTTTAAATGAAAATGAAAAATGATATGTCATATAATAATTCTTGAACGGGGTCTAAGCTTATATGCGTGAATAACAATTGAATATAACAATGTTAATAAACTTTTCAACAAACATAGGAAAACATAATATTTATAGAAAAGTATAGAAGCGGGATCCATACTTTATGTGAAACCGCCGTTTAGCTTTATTTGGTTTTAGTAGGCTTGTGTCTTTTTTAAAGGTTTAATGGGCTGTTGGACCATTTTTTTAATTTAGTACTAGAAGGCTAGTGTCTTTTTATAAGCTGTAATGTGCTGTTGTCTTTTTTTTGCTTGTTTATTATAGTGGAATGGGTTGGTTTAGTTTATAAGTGAATTGGCTAGGTTAGTTTAATTAATTGTTGGTTTAATAGGCTGTTTCTATTCTTTTGGAATTAGTTGGGTCTAAATGCTTTTTTTGGGTTTAGTGGGCTACCCACTTTGCTTATGTTAGTGGGATGGGTTGGTTTAGTTTATAAGTGAATGGGCTAAGTTAGTTTAATTATTTGTTAGTTTAATAGGCTATTTCTTTTTTTTGGAAGTAGTTGGGTCTAAATGCTTTTTTTGGGTTTAGTGGGCTACCCACTTTGCTTACGTTAGTAGGATGGGTTAGTTTAATTTATAAGTGAATAGGCTAGGTTAGTTTAATTAATTGTTGGTTTAATGGTAATTATTAGGCCATCAATTTTTTTGTTTTAATGGGTTATCGGCCATTTTTGGAATTAGTTAGGCCGTTATGCCTTATTTTTTGGTTTAGTGGGCTGCACACTTTGCTTATATTAGTGGGATGGGTTGGCTTAGTTTATAAGTGAATGGGCTAGGTTAGTTTAATTAATTGTTGGTTCAAGGGGCTTTTTTTTCTTTTGGAATTGGTTGGGCCATCATGCTTTATTTTTGGGTTTAGTGGGCTGCCCACTTTGCTTATGTTAGTGGGATGGGTTGGGTTAGTTTATAAGTGAATGGGCTAGATTAGTTTAATTAATTGTTGGTTTAATGGGCTTTTTTTTTTGAATTAGTTGGGCCATCATGCCTCATTTTTGGGTTTAGTGGGACGCCTACTTTGCTTATGTTAGTGGGACGGGTTGGTTTAGTTTATAAGTGAATGGACTAGGTTAGTTTAATTATTTGTTGGTTTAATGGGCTGTTTCTTTTTTTTTTTAATTAGTTGGGCCTAAATGCTTTTTTTGGGTTTAGTGGGCTACCCACTTTGTTTATGTTAGTGGGATGGGTTGGTTTAGTTTATAAGTGAATGGACTACGTTAGTTTAATTAATTGTTGGTTTAATGGGCATTATTAGGCCATCAATTTTTTGGGTTTAATGGGTTTTCGGCCCTTTTTGGAATTAGTTGGGCCGTCATGTCTTATTTTTTGGTTTAATGGGCTGCCCACTTTTCTTATGTTAGTGAGATGGGTTAGGTTAGTTTATAAGTGAATGGGCTAGGTTAGTTTGATTAATTGTTGGTTTAATGGACTGTTTCTATTTTTTTTGGAATTAGTTGGGCCATCACGCCTTATTTTTGGGTTTAGTGGGCTACCCACTTTGCTTATGTTAGTGGGATAGGCTTTCTTTGTTCATTTGGTGGGCTGGTGTCTAATTTTTTTATTTGTGTAGTGGGCTGCCCACTAAACAAATGTTTGTGGCAATTTTTTGGGCTTCTAATGATTCATAATTAGCCATAAATCAAAGAACAATCAAATTTGGATAGCATTTCCTGCAAATGATTCATAATTAGCCATAAATCAAACAACAATCATTGTAGAAAAATCCACCAAAAACATGCTAATAGGACAGAAGTTTGTATGGTATGCATCAATAAGCTGATTTACATTAAGCTGCATGTCATGCTTTTGCTCAATTCTAGTACATCAAATATGGCCCATTGATCATTTCAAAGTTAGTTATGCAAATTAGATTATTCCAATTTGTTTCAAGGCATTACCTTACGCAAACACAGAAGCAGGAACTAAATTTTTATGATTTAATTTTCTTCGCATTAGCAAATAACAATAGTATTAGCATAGGACAGAGAATGTGCAATCAATAAGCAGCAGTGAAAGAGTAACTATTTGGTATACTTATTCAAACCTGATAATCAGTCACCAAATTTCTGTCTTCAGCTTGCTTCTTTTCAATTAATTAATCTAATGGCAAGTTGATCCAGCAATTGGAATTTGACAACCTAGAGAAAGAATTAAAAGAAAAAGAACATAAATGGGCAGCCAATCTTCCATAACAACATAAATTTCAAATAAAGTGACTTTCAAACCACAAGTTTTCTATCAATTTCAAGTTTTCAACCTGTATTTGTTAATTGTTACCAACAGTGTGTTGCAAAGATTGTTTCCTATTGTCAAGAGAGTCAAGATAAAAAGAACTCTAAAATTAAAGTTAACAGCCAGAAGTTTTTGAAGATGTTAATGAATCCAGTGAATCCAGTTTATTATAGATTCAATTTGATCATTTAAAGATGTTTAAATGATTCAGTCAACATTGCCTCATTTAAACAAGCAACTACATCCTTTCCTACCTGCAAAGAGTTTGGAATTCCCCATTGTGCTAGTATAAGGTAAACAATCCAACAGAAAAAATGAAAGATGTAGCTAGAAATCCATATATTTAAACCACAAGTGCTTCTCCTAATCACACAAGATGAATACAGTTTATGATGTGATCTGAAACATAGTTCACAACCACTTTTTCCATGGTCATGTCAGCTCTGTACTTCTAGAACCAACGAAGACACAATCTATAACTTTCTCAAGATTTACAGTTACAGAAACTGAAAGTTACTACGGACTGGAGTTTGGGAGTCTAAATAGTTCAAGTGAACCTTCCATGAACAATATTTCCTGACTATAAAATTTGGAAACAAATAAACACAAACCGTTCCAGAGATGGCAAAACCCTTGGTCCACTTTATCAGTACGCCAGAATCGATAGAAGTCTGCTTCACAGGGAAAGAAAATGTAAATCCAATCCCCCTTTGTCTTCCATGCGGCAAGTGAAACTTTCTACCTTCCTTCTCCACAAATTTTGCCAGCCCAGAAGCAATAAAATCGAAAAGTTCCTATAGTTCGAAAAGTTAAAACAATCAATAAATAGAAGCAAATTGTATTAACCAGCTTAATTATACCCTAACAGATAATACCATCAAATTAGACCTAAACTATCAGAAAAAAGTTGCTATCAGTACAAAAATTTGAGGACCCACAAGACTATAAAATTGAGTAAAAGACGTATGACAGCCATGACAACATGCTTTTTATGCTCCGAAGAGCCAAAGAAATTGCACGCAAGAAACTCATTATGTTCATACAAGCCTACAACATATCTAAAAGTCATTTCTGTCAGAGGATAAATTTACCAAATACACACATAACTATCAGGCTTATGTAAATTTCTTTGATATCCCAATTGGGTTCATTCAAATACCAAATCAGCCACCAAACAATAAGGAAAATAATACATGCACAAAAAGCTGAATTGGGTCTTTACACCTACCACGCAAACAACTAGCTGGAGCATCATTGAATTAATTCAGTAAATAATAAGAAATAAACCCATTAAAAGAAATTCAGGTACAATAAAATTCTAGATAAATTACAGATAAATACTTGAACACCCAAAAATTAAGCAAAAAAAATCATGAAAACAAGCAAATAAATAAGACGGAGGGTGATAAGGAGCTTGCCCGAAGAGAGGAAGAGCTGAGTAATTTGGTTGTAGACAGAATTCTCTTCGTGCTGAGTAGTTGGCTGGTCGACTCGCTCTCCGACTCTTGATGCTCGGCTTGGTGGAGAGAACGCAACTCCACAACAAGCAAGAAGATGAAGCAGAGAAATGCAACTCCAAACCAAGGAAGAAAGCAAACAGAGGAAATGGGGTCAAAGCAGGGAAGACAAGGTTCAGGGAAGAAAACGCGAGAGAGATGAGAGGGAGATTGAAAGAAATGGAGGCCAAATTCCCGCTGTTAGGGTATAATTAATTTGGTTCTGGACTGAATTCTCTTCGTGCTGAGTAGTTGGCTGGTCAACTCGCTCTTCGACTCTTGATGCTCGGCTTGGCGGAGAGAACGCAACTCCACAATAGGCAAGAAGATGAAGCAGAGAAATGCAATTCCAAACCAGGGAAGAAAGCACGACAGAGGAAATGGGGTCAAAGCAGGGAAGACAAGGTTCAAGGAAGAAAACGCGGGAGAGATGAGTGGGAGATTGAAAGAAATGGAGGCCATATTCCCGCTGTTAGCTAGGGTATAATTAATTTGGGGGTTTTTTGGCCTCTTATACGGCGGTTTCAAAACCGCCGTAGAAAACTCTGCCTGTGGGCCATTTACGTCGGTTTTTTAAAATCGTCACAAATTGGTGCAGTATAAGGTCAGCCTTCTTGTAGTGGTGATATCATATTGTAATCATTTTATTCAAAAAACTTAAAATATTAGGTGTCCAACGATGATATTTGATTCTAATAACCACAAATACAAGCATGATGTATATCCTTCCTCCACAAATTTTGCTATGAAGTAATCGGAAATGCATGCAATGCTTGTCTTGTGGAGAGTTTCAAACCAGGACTGAGTGTGAGGTATATATAGATCAAAAGGCCAATATTGCTCTCAAACACATTGAAATAAAAATGAGTGGAAAGAGGGCCTCCGCCTTATTAATGTATTAAAATATTTGTTTGTTCTGTTTTGTGGCGATGCCGTACTACAATTCTGCTCTTTCATCAGAAAAACTATTGCACACCAAATTCAATCTAATGTTGGTGGTGTCTATCAAACCTATTTGTCCGCCAATTAGAACTATCCTGAGATCTTTCAATTGAATTAAAATTTTCCATTTAATCCCTTATCTCTTAATTGCCACCAACTCACATGTCTATATAAAAATGGGAAAACATTTATGTGAGACTGATATATCATAACTATGATAAGTGACACGTCTGATTACTTATATACCCATATATTGAAGATAATTGAAATTACAGCTTGTTTTTTTTTTTTTTCAATTTTCTTTCATTTTCACAACCCAATCATGAATATATATATATTTTATGGATATGGCAATTTAATTGGATAAGAAATTTGAGTAATCTTTTTTTTAACCATCTATAATTATTTGTCACTATTTAATTGGACAAGCCCAGTAAAATCAGCCAAAGCAAAGCGGTTTGGTGACTTTAGTATACATCAATCTTTCTCATATATAAAGATCATTTGTACAGTGGAACGCATTGGTTATGAAATTGAATAAATCAAATCAACAAGGGGATGAACAGATTTAAAAGGATGTAATTACAAGGAAGAAGAATATTTATTTGAAAGTATCATATTTCTTTTAAAATTTTAAAGCCTCTTCAATCAACTCGAATCTTCAAAGGGAGATCTCTGCAATTGTCTTAATAATTCTACCATTGAAGCCAAGGAGTCACACAATTTTGAATTATCTTATCATTTCTAAACCCGCTAAATACTTCCAAGTTACATTGTTGTCAGGATTCGCTTTAATTTCAATGTTACTTGAAAACAAACTTCAGCTAAATTCATGTTATGTTCAACTCTTATCTAATTATATGCTTTATCAGCATCAGGCTCAGAGCTGCCAAGCTACGTCGATGGTTGACTGATCGAACACTTAATATATTCATTCTAGTTCGGTCATTCTCCAGCGCACTGGTGATGGAAATCTTGTTAATTGAAGGCAAAGTAAGATTTATATATCATTTCAAAATTACTCTTTTAACTTATAAAATTCTTTTGTCTCCTCCATACATAACCACTAAAGCTAGCCATAGCTAATTAATTGAAAAATTCCGGGACCTGTTATTTTTGGTTACCTAGATTATAATTAGGTATGTTCTTATATAACTAACAAATTAATAAGGAATTAATCAATACCATTTTAAGCAAATCGAACCTCCTTTCTATACACTATGAAATGCGCATATGCACTATAATTTATTTCTAGCTACTTTCTCATGTATACTTCTTCAGGATTTGGGTAAGTGGCGCATGTGTACTTTTCTGTCGTTATGTATTTATAGTATTCTACACTACGAGCCACCCCATGTCAGATTAATTAACAATCACTTACTACATTCAATCCAATTGGTGGTATCTGAATGTATCTTCTGTTACAGTTAGCCCGGCCGTAATGAAAGTGATTAGGTTTTTTCCTTTTTAATCAAATTATTGATCGACTTTGGAGGGATTATTTGAAATATAACCGCACCTGGTAATAAAGAAATGATGGAAATGCACTTTTCTTTCTCTCTCTTCATTATTTTCTCTTTTCTTCTTCGCATGATTGTCGACGTATAGAATCAGTTTTCAATTAAAAGACTAAATTTATATTTACGTTTCTACGTAATCAATGATGATTAACATGAATCACTGTTAATTTAACCATTCCCACTATTGTTAAAATATTTTGGTACAGACTTTGAAGTCTTGAACAAATTAAAAGAAAAAAAGGAAAAAGAAAAAAATAGAGAAAACAATCAAGAAAGGGGCATTTTCATTATTTCAAATGTCACAACCCGCACCCAATATAGTAATATTGCAACGAAAAAGAGCTTGCCAAGGGAACACAATCGTCGCTATGCCGAAATCTTTCCTTAATCTTTAACTAATCAAATACCTGAGTTACACAACGGACTAGTGAGTATGAAACTCATTAAGCAACTAGAATTATAAAAATTGGCGTAACACTCAAAATAAAATAATTAATGACGATAACCATTTTAGAATATGACTGCTATTAAATACTTATTCCATAAATCACCAATTATTGTTCATTTCTTGGTATACAAGCCACCAGTGCCATACTAAGAAAGTCAGAAAATTGATTTTACTGTTCAAGGATCGCGCCTCTGCACGAGGAAACTGGCACGGTGGTGCCAAGTTTCTGCTTTCCAATCCATTGCAAATTTCAGTTTCGCACTCCTACGCCAAGGGAGAGGCACACATGCGCCAACTCTCTATACTCTCTTACTTGAGTCGGTGCAAGTGGCGCTCCAACGTGAAAGGTATGGCGCAGCGATGCTAATTCTCTGCTTATACCTCTTTAGATCCGTTAAAGATGCATGTATCATTGGCCAATTTCCTAGACCAATTACTCTCTTATCCAGTCAAATTTCTAATTCCATAAATACCTGTCTATGAGTAATCAAACATGACTTTTCCATGTCAAAGCTCATCACATACACCTATACATACACCCATTTATATACACATGTCTCATTTACAAATAAACTTTCCACTAGTCTATCACATCCTCGTGCTCCCATAAACACATAAATCATTCACACATGAGTTTCCACAAGCTAGCTACATTGTTCATATGGATATCCATTTCACATAATTTCGAAAGCTTCCACAGTACGGTCACAGATACTTAGGAACATGCTCTCTAATCAAGGTAGGACTCATCATATCACAATCAGATCACATATATAGGCCCATATCACATAGCCACCTATTGGTGGCATCCGTAGGCAAGGCATCGTCGCAGTGAGTATTTCTCACATTACATGAATCCGCTATCACCCAAAGGTGACGGTCATATAGTCCTGCTGGACTCTATCCTGCCACACGGAATAGTACATATGCACAGAGATGCCTACACTTGAGATAACTCAAGGTTAGTCTAACAATCCGGGAGATATCAGGCCCATGCTACCGAATCCCATGTAGAGAAACACATGGTTCAAACCTCCCCTTAAGCTATGAGAGCCAAATATCCTAAGTTGTGGTGTGCCACTCGCATATCAATTTTTCACATTCAATCACATGAGTGAAGCTCTATATTAAGCTTTCACTCACATGTCACATTTCAAATTTCAGTCACATAAATGAAGCTCTATGTCAAGCTTCTAATCCAATCACAACATATCACAATTCATTCACCATAATGCTAGCATTTAACGGTATCACATTTCACATTCGATATTTAATATATTCCCATGTGCTTGGCATGTAATTTCAAATTCATAACACATCACACAGTGATGCATGCCTTCACACATCACAATATTGCAATTCACTATCATAATTGAGGTTCTACGTAGGCTTCTCATTAATCAGATATACATTCATAAATACAATAAGCCTACATATCTCATATACACTTATGGATGTGCACAATCCACACATTGACATCATTTCTACACACATAGAAACCCATTGACTTCTTTATTAATGTCAACCCATCCATTACTCTTCGATGTATTTCAATCATATCGTTGAACAATTATGTCCATGTATAATGGATCTCATTTATTTTCCACTCATACATATTCATAGCACTTTAATACACATGGTTTTTCATAAACATTCATTTGTCATACCATCTCACATGAGAAAATAGTATCCTCGAACATTTGGCATGTATTTCATTCTTCATATACACACATCGTTTCATTGGCTATGTTATTCAATCCATATCACAACAAATTCACATATATGAGGGCACATCGACATTTCTATATCTCACACACACAGAATTTACACTAACATGTAACTCACATACACATCAAAGTGTACGAAATCACACATTTCATAAATCACGATAAACCCTAATCAAATCATTTTCCATAACAAGGTCCATGTATTCATGACCCCATCCACATTCCATCAACACATTTCACATATATTCACAAACACAATCATTAAACACATTTCATTAAAAGTTATCATCTATTGTGTCCTCATAAGGGTCTAGCTACTTACCTAATTAGCCTCGCCTCTTAATTTTGTTTTCTTGTATTTCTTGACAAACAGTTGTTTAAAGTTCATCTCTTCTTCTTCTTCTTCTTCCTCTCCGGTAACCATTGCCATAGTCATGACACACTGATTAGTGTCCATTTAGAAAGAATTAAATCCCTTATAGGTTAACAATATTTCAACCAACCAACAACATCATTTATTAAACTCTATCACACACACATATTGGTTGGATTATTATAATAAGCGGTTATTTATTTCCAATCATCACCAAACTTCATGGAACTCAAATAGACATACATTTATAGTCTATGAATTTTACTGAGTCAAAATAAGGTCATATACCCCTTGAAAATCCTTAATTTCATTCACACAGCAAATCTGTCTGCATACCTCTCACCTGAACAGTGCAACTTTGAAGAATTTTATAAAATTTTACAATAATCAAATCTCTACCAAACTTTTTAGTATAGAACTAGACAAATGTAAGAGTCATTCTACCAAAAATCATTATTTTCTAAGGAGTTTAAGGCAGTCAAACGGAATTTATTTCACATACTCTATTCTGGAACTTAACATTCATAGTTCTTTAAGTCCAGATTTGAAAAATCATAACAATTCATACACAACTCCCAAATTATGAAAATTTACAGTCTAATATAAAACATATTCAAAGGTTTGCATATAAAAATAAAGGAATTTTACGAAGATTTGCCCCCTCAATTAGAGCTCATTCTCCCTGCCCTTTTTTAAAACAGGAGAATTCACAATTTCGAACCAGAATTTCAAAAATTCTTTACAATTCACACACTTTGAATTTTTAAGTGATTCAAAATTCCACATAACCCTTGACATGTCTAGTTTCACTATAAAAATTTCAAAACCAGAAAGTGAACCTAGAATTTATAGGATTTTTCAGACTAACCCCTGTTCAGTAAAGAGGCTCTGCAGGAATTTCACTCAATCATGTTTCCTAACTTCCCAAACATCATCCCTTCTCCTTCAATATACCATAACACATATAACATCATGTTTTCTAACATGTACCATGATGTACATAATATAAATACAACATTAATCATAGTAGAATCTAACATTTTCCTTATAGAATTTCATGGCTAGGCTCTAAAGGAAGAAGGAGATGATGAATTTACCTTAATTCCCTTCTAGCTAGCTTATTCAATTTTCCTTGAATTCCACAAGTGAAGAAAGCAAATTGAGAGAAAGAGAGAGGGTTGGAAACCTTTATTTAGAGACAAGAAAGAAAATGAAATTTTCTAGAGTTCTCCCATATTTATAGATATACATCACACAACAATTTCAATTAAGCCCTAACACTTTCTTACCTTTCCAGTCACACCGTTCTATCTCTCATCTAATTTCATCCCTCTCCATATATATATATATATACATACCTCATAATGTTAATAATACATATTTTTACAATATATAAGTAAGTTAAACTTACTTAAAATTTGGAGTGTCACATCAAATCACTTTCTTTTTAGTTTGGATGCATGTTGTTCAACACAAAAAACTTTATAGATGACCTTGAGATAAGGTCACATGTACATCCACCGCTTTTGGGAATTAGCCTCAAGTGACCCTGCTTGTTAGGGAGCTTTTGTGTTAAATTGGATGTTTGATAACAAAATGACTTTAATAGCCCTTAAAAATTTTTATTAAATAGGTATATTGTTTTAGAGTAATGTTATATTTATAAAATCTGTATACAAAGTTGATATGATATCACTTATTCAATATCACATCATTAATCATTTATTATATTGACCTATATCAGCTTTGCATATAAACTTTGTATATAAATTTTATAAGTGTAGCATTACTATTGATTATTTTATTTAAAATAAAATCAATAAAATAATAATTTTATTAGAAAAAATTAGTGAAGCTTCCGTCTTCTCTCGTGTTGATCTTCCTCTCCTCTCACACCTTCTAACTCTCTCCTCACCTAAACAAACATGCTTCCAACAAATCTATCATCGCCAGGATCATCGAAATCATTGCTGATGGAATCTTCAAAAGTCGTCTCCACTACGATAAACTGAAATTGAAACTACCTTGATGATGGACTGTTGAGATTGAAGCAAGGCAATGTTGCTTTCATTCTTGATAGGAGATGATTAGGTCATTTGGTGGTTTTGTTTTTAAATCTTGGGTAGGATATTCTCCACTTTTTAGATCTTGGTTAGGATATTTTCCACTCCCTTTGTAGAAAATTATGCGGAAGTATATTTGACATTGACATTGGTAATAAGCAAAAAATTAAATCACACACAAAAAAAAAATCATATTTATATGGTTTCAGCATTAATTGCCTACATTCACGAATGAAAAGATAATTTTGTTAAATCATAAATATATAAAAATACAAATGATAACACACCAAACCTGATATTATATCTGATACCTAATACTATATATAAAGCCTTGAAAATATATAGCCTTGAAAATATTTCTTGTTTCGTTTGCTCAACCTTGATGTTGTTTAACCATCTCTTTTATAACTCCTACCACATCCCTACAAGGTTGTGGATTTTGTTTAATCCTTTATGTTTAATCCCCCTCTCATACTTGAAATTGATTATCAACCCCTATATTTATAGATCTATGTGGAGTTGTTATATTCCTAATAGAAGTAGGACTTCTATTTATTTAACAACTCTAATTTCCTATTCCTTCTACTTTTCCTATTATATGTAGAAGTCAACTTGAATTATGAAATGAGCCACAAATCCCAACACCCTCTAATTTTTTTCTTTTTTGGATGAAGAGAGGCTCCTATGCATTACATTCCTGGTTTTTTTTTTTTTTTTTTTGGTATGCTATTGCTCTTTAGTTCAGTGCAATTGTGTCTTCTTATTCAGGTTGGATTGCAGATCTGTAAATCCTAGACAACCAAATTATTTCAGTCAAAATAAAAACAAGATATAGCTGGCCTCTAAATACAAAATCTCATGAATCTTGTTTGTGAGATGCTCAAAGGGATCGCTATTGAATTTTCGTACATTATTTTTGGTGAATCTTATTTGTGCAGTATGAGTTAGTGCGATCGGGTAGGCGATGGGTTATGCGAATAGGTAGCTTAGTGTTGATAACTTGATTATGGCGATTTTGTTTGGGAAGAAAAAATTAAAAAAAAAATGGGGAAAGTGGAGAAAAAAACTTCTATATGTATATCTTTTATTTAAAAGTCGCTCATATACCTTTTAACAGTTCATCTTAACAACATCGTCCCGAAGGAAGGACATTGAGACTAATTCTAAAAGGTTAGACCTTGCCTCAGGGTTATTCATTAAAATTTCCCCCAATGTATATGTAATGTCAATTATCAATTATCCAATTCCTTCCCTATGATTATCTTCAATTACCTAAATTAGGTCTTCTCGCGTGGTAGATGCCACTATTAGCAAATCAAATCTCTTCTTGTGCAATCAAACCTTAATTATTTATACAGAAGTCAATAATCACTTCATTTTTTTTAAATAACTCATCGATTTTCAAACCGATCTCAATTCGCTTCCCTCCTATAAATTATTCCAAGAGAACTGAAGAGTAAGAATAACAGTCAAATTAACTTCATTAATTAATCAACAGGCATGGAGCACCGAACCAAGAAACGAGTGTACATTACATAAAATGATCCTTACGCAGTCCATGACCAACACTTAAGCATTGCGCTATTCCACTCGCCAACTGGTGCAATTACATGAATTTCGGAAGTTGCAAAATCTCAATATTACTAACACGAAATTCGAAACATATCCATGCCACGATGGATGTTGATAATCATTATTTCATTTATGCCAAGTTCTTTTCATAGATAACTGGAAACAATAATGTTATACATTCCACATGTTATTCCAAATTGTTTATCACAATGATGTGTCTCTTATATGATATCAGACTATCAGTGAATAAATGATGAGATGAAAATATCTTTGTGATGAAAATTATGGAATAAAACTTGGATTTATAACGTTATTATTAATGTCTTCAACCTTCACCATAGTCTTCTAATGATGCTTCGGATCAGGACCGCCAGGACTCAACCGCTTTGACTCAACCAGGCTCTTGTCTATTCTTTCATCATTTCCTGGGCTGACTTTTAGTACTTCCCTAGCACCTTCACCCAACACTCGGATTAACCTGGTTAAGTTGCTCCTCTCCCTGTCAGGACTCAGAGGACGAGCTTCAGACCTTAAAAATAAAAGCAATGAAAGAAGTAGGATTTTATAAAATCTCAAACTACCCATTTTCTTAAAGATTTCAGAAGGTGTGATGCTAGTTTCGTGTAGACACAAGCTATAGAAGCGGTGTAGGGTATATATATAAGTGTGTCACAGGTCAAATTAATATTTTATTTGTTTAGATAAGCCCATATTCGATTGGTGGTTCACAGGTAGGAATCTATTCAACTATTTTGTCCGGAATGTCACAGGTCAAATTTATGTCCGGAATGTCCGGATATAAATTTGGGTGGGGCTATTTGTCAAAGTAAATAAACGAATAATACTTTCAACATCCAAATTTAAAAAAATGTTTTTAGTATTAAAATACACATTGAATAATGTACTATATATTAAAGATAACTAATAAAACCCAACCTTCATCTTAATTAATCTTTAATATTTTAACATAAACTAAATTATTGAATCATATTTAACTAAAAATCTACCATTAATATGTATAAAGTAATATTAAAAAAATATAAGACATAAAAATCAATTATTATTGATGGATGATCTCGAGTTTTTTTTTTTAATTGTTTTCATTTTCTTTCTGAATCATCGATGAAATCTCAATTAAGCTTAAAGAATAGTTAAACTCCTCAATTATAACTCCATATGTGTTTCCCACATGACGGCTTCTTTTACATATTAGAGAAAATATAATAAAAAGGAAAACAATTTTTCTTAATGAAAAAAATCAGATAATAGTCACTCAACATGCATGGCTTGGGAAGTCGAAAACTAAAACCATCTGCTTTCAAGCCAAAAAAATTAAAAAAAAAAACAATATTTTCTTGTATGAAGAGCATAGAATGCTTTGCAAATTCAAATTTATTAGCGAATTAAATATTCAAGTTAAGTTTGCATATATAAAATTAAGATTTTAGAAGAATTACAACCTTAACATGATATTAGGACCGTTATAAGTGACAAACTTAATTAATATGATATCAGAGCCGTCATGTTCCAACAGTCCTAGGTTTGAATCCCTTCTATGTCATCTAAAAATTAATTTTACTCATCATTATATTATCTTAAAAACAAAAATATAGGAAATATAGTAAAATGGAACCTACCTTAATTTTTTTTCCAGTTTTTATAATTACACCCACAGTGGATGCATGATAGATGATAGAACACTAAATTTACAATTTTTTTCTCAATATTCAAACTGTTAACAGTTTAAGAACTAGTTCAATAGATAAATTTAATTCAATAACTTGAAAGATGCAAAATACAAAAATAAATAGATTGGTTTTATAACATAAAATGAACAACTACGGAAAAAAAAAAAAAGAAAGACTAACGGAAGAAGAAAAAACAAAAAAAAAAAGAAACAAGATTGTAGTGATGAGAATAAGTGAAGAGTGTTTGCGAAAATATTTCTGTTCCAATTAGAAACAAAAACTTTATATTATTTTATTAACAGGATAGATTATGGTATAAGTACCGACAATCCACTAGCGTGGGTTAAACCGCAGCACTTCATCTCTAATCATGTTAAAGAGGACCAACGAATGGGCCAGTTTGGGATTTCTATTTCTATGAAAAGAAGCGCTTTTCTTGGCCGTAACAGCAACTCAAGGCATTTGAAATTGCTTCTCAACTTGCTTCAAAAAGAAATTGCTACAGAAAAATCAGATTTCACCAAAGCATCAAAAAGTAGGAACCACCTGTTTTTGGATACCAACTTCTACTTCTAAAAATTAAAATGTCGAAGTTGCCTTAAAAATATAAAAACATAACATTGCCCTTATTTATTAAATTTTTTTAAAATTTATACTCATAATTAAAATAAACAACAATTTGTTTTTATAAAATATTTTTGAAAAAAAATTTAAAATTTGGTCGGAGGAGTCGTCAAAAATAGTGTTAAAAAAGTCGTTGAAAACCGTGACCGGTGCACATTTGTGACACCATCACCATCAAGTTGATGGCTAGAATACAATCATGCAATGGAAGAGTAATCGACAACAAAATGTTCAACGTTTTATGACAAAACACGGTGAAACTTTCGGCAATCAAAATGTTGGTGTTAACGAAAAACATGTGTCATGCACATGTTAACTTTTTTTGTTAACTTGTGATAAAAGTAAAAAAAGTATTTTGATTCTTATTTTACTGTTTCTAGATAATTGTTATAGGAAGTATTTTGATTCACAATAAATATCTCTATAGATCATGATAATATTTCTTGTATCCTAATCAAAATAGGAGGATAGTTAATATGTCTTTATTACTTTAGAAGATTAACTATAAACACTTCCTATTATATTTTATCTTAATCCTAATGTGATCTTGATTAAGATCCTTACAGGACTTTTAGGAAGATTGCGATGAAGACCTCTCAATATATATTGATTTATGAAAAAGTGGGCACACAGAACAGAGGGAGTGTCTTGGCGGATAGGAGATTTTTGTTGTTGATCACGGCATTCCATGACTTTATAGAAGAAAGCTATGACGCAAAGGAATGTCTTTATTACTTTGAATTATTGAGTCTTTGTTTTCATGTATGAGAGTTAAAATCGTATATGAGTTGTTGATTATGTCTGAGTGAGTTAGTAGACACTTAGGATAACTTGAGAGTTGAGTGTTTATTTAATTCTATGTCAGACATCGAGTGTTATGTATAATTTAACAGTGTACTGTTAAGTTATCTGTGATAGAGAGTGAGCAGTGTCACTAGTGTTTAGAATCTTTGCGATGATTTTGTTTGTCAAAGATTAGGTCTGTGTGTGAAAGTGAGTCAGCACTGTAAAAGATCCTAAAGATTGTACAAGCAAGAACATAGTGAATTGCAGCTCTATAGCTGTCTGTGGACGTAGGTTTTTATAACTGAACCACGTAAAAATCCTTCTATGTCGATTTACATTACAGTTTACTATGTTGTTAGTTATAATTGCATATATCCAGAACTTTCAATTGGTATCAGAGCGGGTTCACTGATAGACAAGTGAAGAAAACGATCACGTTGATCTGGAAGGATGGAGTTATTCATAATGGAGGATCTGGAATGCAACCACCTATTGTCGATGACAATAATTATCTATATTGGAAGGTAAGAATGATGATGTATATCAAGTCTCTTGATGACAGGGTATTAACAAGTGTACTCAAGGGATGGACACCGTCAACAAAGCTGAATACTTTTGGTAATGCCGAACCAAAACCAGAGGACGAATGATCTGATGAAGAATACTGACGATCCAGTTGGAACTCCAAGGCTCTTAATGCAATCTTTGCTACAGTAGACTTAAACAATTTTGGACAGATTTCTAGATGCAATGTGGCCAAAGAAGCATGGGACATACTTAAGGTAAAACATAAAGGTACTATATCAGTTAAAAGATCTAAATTGATGAGGCTAAATTCTCAATTTGAAAATCTGATAATGCATGAGGATGAATCAATTTCTGATTATATTCTAAGATATGTCACATTACAAACTCAGCATACATGCTTGGCAAAAATTTTACTGATGTAGAAGTTGTTAGTAAGATAATTAGGTCTGTCCCAAACAAGTTTCAACCTAAAATTTCAGCCATTGAGGCAGTTAAAAACACTGATGAAATAAGAGTTGATGAACTGATTGGTATTCTCCAAAACTTTGAAATAAATCAAAGTACTTGGAAACAAAAAAGTAAAAGCATTGCATTTAATGTGAAAGCTGAAAAATCTGATGATGAATGTAGTGATGAGCTAGATGAAACTGATTCTAAACAAATTGCTTTTCTAACAAGATATTATGTCAAGTTCATGAAAAGAAATTTCAGGAAAAAGAATCAAGGAAAACCATCAAACTCAAGTGAAGAAAAGTTCAGAAAATTCAGCAAAGAGAGTGATAAAAAGAAACCGAAACAACCTGAAAAGAAAGGACAAATTCAATGCTATGAATGTTCTAGTTATGGGCATATTCAATCTGAATGTGCTAATCTCAAGAAGAAAAATAAAGGGCTGACAGCAACATGGAGTGATGAATCAGAATTGGAATTAGAAGACCAAGATTGCATGAGCAATTTTGTTGCATTTACAGCATCTACAGCAGATAAAGGAAAGGTTGTTATATCAGACATAACAAAAGATTGTCAAGACAGTGTTAATCATTCAGATGAAGAAGATGGACCAGAATATTATAAAGAGTTGCAAGAAACGTACAATGTACTCTATGGTAAATGGCTGAGTCAAAAAGAAAAAATCAACACCTTGAAAAGGGAGATTGAAGTTCTGAAATTTGAAAAAGCTTATACTGAAAACCACATCACCGAACTTGAAACTATTTTGACAGACAAAACAGTACACATTGAGAAAATCACAACAGAACTGATTGAAAGCAAGAAATATGTTGATCAACTCAAAATTGGAGCAGCCAAACTTGATCAGATCTTGAGTCTTGGAAGAGACAACTCTAATAAACATGGATTGGGATACACAGAAGGTAATATTGCATCTTCATCAAAAACAGTTTTTGTGAAAGCCTCAACATTAGGTAAGAATTTTGAACCGAACTCTTTAAAGTCAAGTCCTAAATTCCAATAGCAGTGAAACATTTGTTTCCCCTCTAAGTTCGCTCAAGTCCAGTCCTGAAAAGGTAAGGAAGTTCATTCCTATTTGCTATTTTTGTGGTAAAAAAGGACATATTAGGCCCAGAGGCTTTAAATTGTTGAATCTTTTGCATAAAAGGTCAAAACAATTTAAACCGTTACCAAAATCAAAATAGCAGTGGGTTAAGAAAGACAAAATAGTATGCCATGTTGCCTTTACTGCACTTAATCATGCGTCTAATGATTTGTGGTATTTTGACAGCGGTTGTTCCAGGCACATGACTGGAAATAAATTATTTTTAACAAACTGTAAAACTTGCAGGGATGGAAATGTCACCTTTGGAGATGGAGCGACAAGTAAGATCATTGGTAAAGGCACTTTGAATGTCAAAGGCCTACCCAATTTTAAAAATGTCCTTCTAGTGGAAGATTTGAAAGCAAATCTTATAAGCATTAGTCAGATTTGTGATAAAAAGTATATTGTTAACTTCACACAAAACAAATGCATGGTCTTTGATAATTTTGGTAAATGCATTCTAAAATGTAATAGATCTTTGGATAACTGTTATTTAGTAGAAATTGCATTTCATGCTAGGATTTCGGATTTAGAATTGTGGCATCAAAAATTAAGACACTTAAATTACAAAGACTTGGTTAAATTAACTAAGTTAGGTGCTGTAAGAGGAGTTCCTAAACTTGATAACAAAATTGATAAAATTTGTGGATCATGTCAAATGAGAAAACAAATCAGAAGTTCACACAAATCAAATCCACATCTTAGCACTTCTAAGATACTTGATTTGCTTCATATGGATCTTATGGGTCCTATGCAAATTGAAAGTATTACAGGTAAGAGATATATATTTGTTTGTGTGAATGATTTTTCTAGATTTACTTGGGTAGATTTCATTAAAGAAAAATCTGACACTTTTGATGCTTTCAGGAACCTTTGTGTTAAGCTTGAAAATGAGCAAAATAGGAATATTGGAAGGATTGTGAGAATAAGATGGCAAGGAGTTTGAAAATGTTAGCTATGCTGATTTTTGCAAATATCATGGAATTGATCATGAATTTTCAGCTCCTAAAACCCCTGAACAGAATGGCATTGTGGAGAGGAAGAATAAAACTCTTTAAGAGATGGCTAGAGTGATGCTCAATAGCAAAAAGTTGACCAAGAGGTTATGGGCTGAAGTAATAAGCACTGCTTGTTATATTTCAAATAGAGTTTTTCGTAGATCTGGCACTAACCAAACACCTTATGAAATTTTGAAAGGAAGAAAACCTAATTTGAAGTATTTTCATGTCTTTGGTTGCAGGTGTTACATCTTAAACGATAGAGAACTGTTAGGAAAATTAGATCTAAGGAGTGATGAAGGAGTCTTCGTGAGATATGCTCAAAATAGTAAGGTATTTCGAGTTTACAATCTGAGAACAGAGGCAGTCATGGAATCTACAAACGTAGTATTTGATTACCTTGATGATTATGTAAAGAACTCGCAAGAGGAAAACATAACTAGCTTCACAGAAGATACAAAAAAAAATAGATTCAGACAGCAGCAAAAAGGAAGATGTTAGGAGGAAACAGTTGTTGTTACACCTGACGTAACAGTAACATCTGACAACTCGACTTGAACAAAAGCTCTATCAGGAATGATGAAGATAGAAAAGATCCACCCACATGGATTCAAAAGGCACATCCAACAAGTTCTATCATTGGAACACCAGATGGCATAATGAAAACCTGAAGCAAGGTAAGAAATAGGTTTGCATGTTATGTTTCTTTAGTTGAGCCAAAAAATATGAAAGAAGCTTTAAAAGAAGAGGTGTGGATTCAAGCTATGCAAGATGAACTTAATCAGTTTAAATGGAATGAAGTATGGGAATTAGTTCCTAAACCAGAAGGTACAAATGTAATTGGAACTAAATGGATGTACAAAAATAAAACTGATGAAAGTGGTCAAGTAGTAAGAAATAAAGCTCGGTTAGTTACACAAGGTTATAGACAAGTTGAAGGCATAGACTTTGATGAGACCTTTGCACTTATAGCTAGACTTGAGTCAATCAGATTACTACTTGCAATTGCTTGTTTGGTTGATTTTAAGTCGTATCAAATGGATGTTAAAACTGCATTTTTAAATGGTTATCTCAATGAAAATGTTTTTGTTGAACAGCCTAAAGGATTATAAGATCTTAAACATCCAGATTTTGTGTACAAATTGCACAAAGCTTTGTATGGTTTGAAACAAGCTCCTAGAGCTTGGTATAAAAGGTTAACAAATTTTTTAATCAACAGAGGTTATAAAAGAGGTAGCACTGATACGACCTTGTTTACCAAACATACATCAACCTATTTTATTGTTGCTCAAATGTATGTTGATGATATTGTCTTCGGATCAACTAACAAAAACAAAATTAATGAGTTTGTTAAGTTGATGCAGAAAGAGTTTGAAATGAGCATGGTAGGAGAATTAAATTTCTTTCTTGGATTGCAGGTTAAGCAATTGAATGATGGGATATTTATATCTCAATCAAAATATGCCAAAAATCTTGTAAAGAAATTTGGAATTGAGAATGCAAAACCAATGAAAACTCCTATTAGTACTAATCTAAAACTTTCAAAAGATAATGTAGAAAAAGATGTTGATGCAAGCTTGTACAAGAGCATTATTGGCAGCCTACTTTACCTCATAGCAAGCAGACTAAATTTAAGCTTTAGTGTAGGACTTTGTGCAAGGTTTCAAGTAAATCCCAAAGAATCACATCTTGCAGCAGCAAAGAGAATCATCAGGTATATTCATGAAACATGTGATTATGGGATATGGTTTTCTAAAGATACAAATGATTGTCTTGTGGGGTTCAGTGATGCAGATTGGGCAGAAAATACAGATGACAGAAAAGTACTTCAGAAGGTGTTTTTATCTTGGTACTAACTTGGTTTCATGGCACAGCAAGAAGCAGAATTCAATTTCTTTATCTACAGCTGAAGCCGAATACATAGCAGCAGGGAGTTGTTGTATACAACTATTGTGGATGAAGCAAATGTTGAGTGATTATGGTATTGAACAGAAGCCTATAACTGTGTTTTGTGATAATACTAGTGCTATAAATATTTCCAAAAATCCTGTTCAGCATTCTGAAATAAAACACATTGATATTAGATACCATTTTATAAGGGAACTAGTAGAATCTAAGGTAATACACATTGAGCACATCTCCACTGATAAATAATTGACTGACTTGTTCACTAAGGCATTGGACACAACAAGGTTTGAAAATCTAAGAAAAACCTTAGGTATCTGTCAGTTATATGAGTGAACACAGTATTCTGTTATGTTATTCATATCTGTAGTAGCATAAGTTTCCTTCTGAATTAGCATGTTTGAGCTGTGATATAAAAATTGTGTGAATAATTAAATACTGGTTTAAAAAATGAAAAATACAAATAAGGCTACCAATATATGATGTGTGAAAGCCATCCATTGAGAGTAACTTCATTGTATTTAGGAAATATGGTGAGATCACCCACTCAAATGGAAAAGGACTACCTCTATACATGTGTGAAAGCTACTGTATTATTTAGCAAATTCACATTGAGACTAACTTTTGTATGTGTAAGAAGCATGCTCAAGTTGTCCACTCAATATATTCAAAATAAGCTTTAATGTGTGAATTACTCAGCTCCAAAAATTATGCTTTCTTAGAATGAGAAATATGATAATTCAGATATTACTGTTATGATATAGTTAACTGTGTTCTGTTACGTTTTTCATAACAATGTCCTAAGTGCTTATCCTAAAAATAAGTCACTTGTGTATCCATGTGTCAAATATTGCCATGTCAACATCGTTGAAATAAGGGGGAGAAGTCTCAATGGCAGGAATCCTAATTCTATTAGTATTCAGTATTTGAATTTAAATCAAATTTGAATTGATGTATTAAAGGGAGTTATTAAACAGTTTTTTTTTTGGAAAGGAAAGTCATTAATTAATTTTTGTTGAAAATCAAAAATTCCTTAAAAATCGGCCTAGTATATATAACAAAAAGTTTCTGGGCTTCTCCTGTTCATATAATCCCTCATCCACAGTTGCTTCCCTATCCTGCATCTTGGCTCTCTGTTTCTGTTTTGAAAAACCTTCTACATTTTGGAAACCCTAGCCATGGCAACCTCAAACTTGACAGCCAGTGCTTCTTCTTCAAGTGGCTTTAGTCACAACAGTAGTGACAGCGGTCAGTTGTCTCCTACGTAACACAAGCAGGCAACGAGTGCAGTCGATCCAGCCATCAGCAAGGACGAACAAGTACCAGTGAAGAAGATTAAGGAGAAGGTCAAGCCAAAATACAACAAATTTCTCACTGCTGCACTCAAACAAAAGTTTGATAAGATTACTTCACAGAGGAAGCTACAGTTAGAAAGGCCTGTGAAACTCTCAGACTTCAACGCATATGGTGTCAGCGATATGATTGAGTCTAATTACTGGACTCGAACGGTATCAAACTTTCTTCCTCCTGTAAAAACTTTGATTCAAGAATTCTATGCTAATATTTCAAGTGCCATTGATGATCCTAATAGTTTTCATTACCATAAAGTCTACTGTCGAGGGAAGTTTGTGAAATTCTCTCCCAATGTCATAAACTCTTTTCTGGACATTCCAATAGGCAGCTTGCATTCTGTAGATGAAGAGTATAACATAGCTGAAATAGTTAAGGAAGTCACTGGTCAAACAGATATCGAATAGAAACCAAGAGATGGTCTTGACCAGAAATATCTTAGGAAGAAATACTGAGTGTTACACAAGACAGCCCAGTTTAATTGGCTTCCTTCTTCCCATCAAAATCAGATTCGGGAAGACAAAATGAAACTTCTCTTTTATTTAGGAACTAATAGACCAGTAAACTTTGGACTGTTAGCATATAGAACAATCATTCAAATTGGTTCCTATCACTCTGATTACTACTTGCTTGTGTTCCCCTATTTGATTCAAGGCATACTTGCTCGGAACAACATTTCTGTGAGCTCTAGTGAACAGACTAAAATTCTATCTAAGTCTATTACCAAGGGATTCCTTCAAAGATTGCATGATCAAACTGATTTGCCTGCGCCTAAACCTAAACCAACAAGAGTAAAAAAAAAATCAATTGAAAATTGTTGAAGAAAAACTTGAATTGATCAATTCTGCTTTAACAGATATTATGTAGGATTTGAAAGACATCAAACACAAGCAATCTATGTTGCAAGCTCAATTTCTAGGACAGCCTCGGTCCACAACACCACACTCTATGGAACCTGAACCTGAACCTGTGATTCCAAAAACACAAGCTGATGACATACCAGAAGTCACTGAACCACAACCTGAGGAAGAAGCTTAAATTCCATCAAGTCCTGCTGCACAGCCTGCTGCTAAGAAAGACAGAATAGAAGCACAGAAGCCAAAAGAAAAATCAAACAAGGCTTCTGTCAAAGGATATAACAGGAAGGTAAAGAAGAAACTTAAAGTGGTAAAGAAATCATCTGATCAGAAGAAGCAGAAACTAGACAAATCAGCTCCCACTTTGGAAGATGAATCTGATTTAGATGTACCAACAAAAATAGATTCTGAAATGAAACAGACCTCAACACGTGCTGAGAAAGAATCCCTGGATATTCCTGTCCTTATAGCAGCTGAAGAAGAATCTCATCCACCATCACCTCCTCTTCCAGCAACTGAGTCACGAGTTCCATCTTCCTAACCGCCTGCTCAAACTACTAAAACAAGTGCAAAAAGAATCGAGAGGGAGATACTCAGAGTCGTTGCTGAAGTTACTGCTACTTCATCGAATACAGCTGAAGCTCCTCCAACACCAGCTCTTTCTACACCAACAGGACTAGTTGCATCTCAACCAGAACAAGTTCCATCTGATCAGCCTACCTCTACTCCTAAGCACCGGTTTAAACATGTGGCTCGCAAATTCATCAAACGCCCTGGTAGCTCTACCTCACCACCTGTCAGAAAGTCTCCCAGACTTAGCTAGATTTTGGCCACTTGTGCTGAAATCAAGAGGGAGAAGATCACATCAAGGGGGAGAACTTAGCTGGCTTTTATTGCTTGGCTTTTATTACTTTCGGATTCTATTGCTACTTTATTTTACTGAACTAATTTTATTTTCTTGTCATTTTTGTTATCTTATTCTCTTTACTTACTAATTTTGTTTTTGTGTTACTTTTTTCTCAAAGGAATAAGTAAGAAGTGAGGGGGAGAATGAACTATCTTTCATGTGTTGTGTGCACTTGAATTGTTTGCTTATTTATGTATGCACAAGTTAATCGGATGGATGTTGTAGATGAATCTGATTGCAATAGTTTTTGACAAATTCTGATAACTATATTCAATTGTTCTGCAGCTGAGCTTGATTGTACTAGTGAAATTACACTTTAGTACTTTGATCTGATACATGTCTCGTGACAGTGTGCTGTTATGTGATTCACAACAGCTTTCTGATTATATCTTTGCATGGGATATTTGTTTGTCTTATGGTTCATGATAACTTTCAGTGATATCTAACTTATCATGTGTTGTTCTTAGAAACAGTTAAGTGTTTTCATCACAAGTTACCAAAAAGGGAGAGATTGTTGGTGTTAACGAGAAACATGTGTCATGCACATGTTAAGTTTTTTTTGTTCACTTGTGATAAAAGTAAGAAAAGTATTTTGATTTCTATTTTACTGTTTCTAGATAATTGTTATAGGAAGTATTTTGATTCACAATAAATATCTCTGTAGATCAGGATAATATTTTTTGTATCCTAATCAAAATAGGAGGATAGTTAATATGTCCTTATTATTTTAGGAGATTAACTATAAACACTTCCTATTTTATTTTATCCTAATCCTAATGTGATCTTGATTGAGATCCTTACAAGACTTTTAGGAAGATTGCGATCAAGAGACCTCTCAATATATATTGATTTATGAAAAAGTCGGCACACAAAACAGAGAGAGTGTCTTGGCGGATGAGAGATTTTTGTTGTTGATCACGGCATTCCATGACTTCATAGAAGAAAGCTTTGACGCAAAGGAATGTCTTTATTACTTTGAATTATTGAGTCTTTGTTTTCATGTATGAGAGTTAAAATTGTACATGAGTTGTTGATTAAGTCTGAGTGAGTAAGTAGACACTTAGGATAACTTGAGAGTTGAGTGTTTATGTAATTCTGTGTCAGACATCGGGTGTTATGTATAACTTAACAGTGTACTGTTAAGTTATCTGTGACAGAGAGTGAGCAGTGTCACTAGTGTTTACAATCTTTGCGAAGATTTTGTTTGTCAAAGATTAGGTCTGTATGTGAAAGTGAATCAGTACTGTAAAAAGTCCTAAAGATTGTATAAGCAAGAACATAATGAATTGCAGCTCTATAGCTGTCCGTGGACGTAGGTTTTTATAACTGAACCACGTAAAAATCCTCCTCTGTCGATTGACATTACAGTTTACTATGTTGTAAGTTATAACTACATACCTCAAGGACTTTCACAAAACTTCTATTGTCTTCTACGGTGAAACCCCATTTGCGATGCCTGAGATTTTTCCACCGTCAGATAAATCAGACGACGACAATCATTTATAAACCAGTGGTGTCACTGAACACCCCTTGGAGAAGGTCGTTGGCGACCAACTCCTACGGTGGTCCCGTGACCCACTAGCAATCAGTTATAATTGTTTTCTTTTTTATTTTTTCAAATTTCACAAATAAATTTATTTATTTAAATTTTAAAAATATAAAAATAATTATAATATATATTAAAAATATCCAATAAATATTAATAATTATCAACATATAAATTCACATTTATTTAATATATATTATGAATTTTAAATTATTTTACAGTAAATATTAAACTTAAATGAATTTCATTTTGATATTCAATTAAATTAAATTTATACATAAAAGTTATACATCCATATATTTTTCATAAATTAAAAATTAATTAAACATTTTATTTATATTTATAAAAAATTATATAAAAGAATACTACACAAGTCTATTTTGGTCATTTGCAAATAATTAAAGCTACAACAATAATAATACCAAATACCCCTATCTTACTTTTGAAAAGTAAAGCAGTTTTTAAAAGTTGGTTTACCAAACACCCTCCTGCTTTTTTCTAAAACTAATTTTTTCTACAGCAAAGCAGAAGCTGTTTTATTCCACAACAACAACAAACCGAAATCGGACCAATATAATAACTTTGCAATTCTATATAAATTTAGTGTAATATATATTAGAAAGGATGTACAAAATAATAATTTATTTTCTAAATTTTATCGATAGGCAGTTGTGGATCTATGTTTTGGTCTGAAGAGGTCGAGGCCTCTCCAGTCCTATCTGTAGGTCCTTAATGGTGAGACAAAAATTCTATTTCACTATCATATATGGGGAAATTTTGCATATTGGACTATCTAGTAAAAAATGTAAATGAGATATAATGTAATTTTACTATGAAATAAGTTCTAATTATATATATTAACCCTCTAAATTTTTCATATTCATATAAATAATAATGAATTATTAAGTGTCACGTTAATGATTTATATTATGAGTATTTTCTATTATTTTCTTTCTTTTATTATTTTTATTATCCTACTTTTAAGCAAAAGTTAACTGTCTTATATTTAGTTTTCTTCTTTTAAGCTCCTCAATTTTTTGGTCACAAAAAAAAATCCATTTTCTATTTTTTTCTCTTTTGTCATGACTTGCTTTTTTAATAAATAAAATATGTAAAATTTTCAATAAATTTTCTTTCAATTTTTTTGATATAAGTTATCTAAGTAATATATTCCATTCATTTTTTTATTGATTTAAATTAATTGATATGTATTTTATTTACTACATTTTGAAAATTTGTGTAAGATTTTTTTTTTGTAATCTTAAATATCAATCAATAAATATATATTTTCTTGTACTAAAATATATAACATAGTTTTATATTGTGGCTCCAAAAATAAAATCTTGGGTGCGCCCTATTGATAGGTGTATAAAGAAATTAGGTGTTCTATGATAGCCCCACCCACACTGTTAATGTGTGAAACATGATGGAGTGTGGAACACCGTGAAAAATAAAAATAAAAAAAGGAACCTGAGAGTGGAGACGCTTCTTCCAAATTATGCAAGAGTCACACCCTTTCGCTTCTTCTTAAGACTAACATCTGATTACATTCATTGTTGACGCCTAACATATAATTAAAATCATTCATTCCATTGTTGTCTGCATTAGCTTTTCTTAAGCCTACCGCTGAGTCCACTTACTAATTAAAATTGTGGCCGCCAGCGTGTGAGTATGCTGTATTTCGTTCATTTTTCAGATTTCAACCATTTATTTTTCCTGAGTGAATGGGTAAATCAAACTGCTTTCCCAAATCATGAGAATTCTGCGTACGATTATTTATCAGTTTATAATAATATGAAATTCGCACTTTGTAGTGGAACCAATTGTCAATGTTTTTTGTTATCTCTAGTTTCTAATAAGCAATTTGCAGATAGACCAGGGCACGGGCAACTCTGTAGAAAGTAACCTGCAAAATCGCGGCGTGGTTCAAATTTCTTTCCTTCTCTGGATTTACATGTGCCAAAACAATTTCGCGAATATGGGATTTGCAGTATATTAATTGGAAATTGAAGGAGCAGAACTTAATCAGAGTGCTGGATTCTTTGGATTGAGGATAAAGGATCACAACTTGTGGAACCATTGAATTGATTCTATTCAAGACTAGTTTGGCTCATGTAGCTTGCGACCGATCCTTTAAATGGCTGTTATATATGAGACACAACACCATTTTCACGAAAGGCAATCACTTGATCTGATCGAGAATCAGTAAGAGAACTTGTGACATTTTTGTGGAGAGAAATTAAGTATATGTGGTGTTATATACTAATTTACGGTCATTGAACAAATAAAGAAATAAAATTAAAAAGAAAAAAGAAAAACAACAACAACACTAGGAAGCGTCAACCATATGACTATCTGAAGTTTCTACTGGAATACACCAAATGGGTCTTCTTGCACACTAAATCAAGACCGGGATGAGCTCTCCTCTTCCGGCACTTGGCTTGAGAAGGGACAAGCGAGGTCGAATTGCGTGAAACTGAAGTTGAATGTACATGTGAATGGAAGAGATTGGTGATGTCCTCAAGTGGATATCTGATTCGTCTTTTATGGGTGGTGGTGGTCAATGAGGGAGGACACTTCGCAGGAACTAAAGAGGGCTGCTTTGGGGAGAAAGGAGGGATGTTTTCTTTGTTATCATTTTCACAAAGGAGAAGGACACCCATTTTTATTGCGCGAGAGAGAATTGGTGAAATGGGAGGGGACAAGAAGAGGTATTTGTAAGGGTGGATTTTGGAGGAGGAAATGAGAGAAGAAATTCAAGTTATTTTCGTTTTGATTTTCATGGTGGGAGGCAGAGGGGAAGGATTTCTTTACCTTCTTTTCTAATCGGTTTGAAATCTGAAACTAGAAAAAATGCCCAGTGGTTGGAAGGCGCGCGCTTTTTTGCGCCGTTAATTGGGATGCGAGGGAGGTTCAAATTTTTAATTTGGTGGAAGGCCAGACCACTAGATTCGGCAAGACTGAAAAATATTAAAAATTAAAAAAAGACTTGCAAGATCTGAAAAAGAAATTATAAATGGCGCTTGATGGTTTCTTGTTGTCTATTGTTGAAAGACAATATATAAGTGTAAAATTAGACCAAAAACAGAATTTAATCTTTAGTATGACACTATGGCTTAAATTTTTTTTTCCAAATATTCCTTTTTTAAGAAAAAAAAATTGATTGAATTTTTCCCATGGGATGAAACCTTAAAGGTTCTATTTGAATAGGTCAAAATTTTTTTTAAAAAGTAATACTATATGTATAAATAAATTGTACAACTTAATTCATACAATATAAAGTAACATAAATTAGATGGATAAAAAAAAAGATAACTTAAATTGTTTTAATAAATAAAGTGAAAATCATTTGTCTAATGATTTATAATTCTATGACAAATCAGGTTGAATAAATATGATCATACTACATGTAGAATGATTGTTTTTACTATTTTCTTAATATTGTTTTTATTATTTCCTTAATCACAAAATTAAGTGCTAAGTCTAAACAAGATGAGATATTATGCGGAGAAGTTCATTCTTGACAAAGGTTACAATAACATACTTTTGCACAAGGCACCAATATCCAGTACCAACTTAAGATCAAAATCGTTTCCGAATGATAATTCAAGATCCTAACTCGAGAATTATATACCTCTGTACAATTTATTGAGGAATAATGTTCATATTACTACAAATTTCATCACAGACTGAGCACGGAAAAGGCATGACAGCTTAAGATATTGCTATGTAAATACCAAATTTAAAACGAGGTTCTGAGTCTTTTGACCAGGGCCGACGCTAGCTGACGGAGTCGCGTGAAATCACACCAATACAGGCCCAATTATTTGTAAAAGGAGGGACCTAGAATCAACAAGCTTTATGTTAAGGCTATTCCGAACCGACCAAGTCCTCAAGAGTGTTATATGGTTACCCGATGACCGAAAATATCACAATTCAGCAATATCAAATTAATGTGAACCTTTACCCATTCATCCACGGAACATTCAAGTTGTCCAAACACCAGCTTTTAGGGACTTCCTATAAGGGACATGATTAAAGAATATGTAAAAGCAGAAAACTTGAAATACAGTAAAATTCAACCTATGAAATGTCACATTTTTTAGTTCTTAACAAGTTTAGAGAAACCCAGTTGCTTCAAACGACAATCCTATGGTCCAAAACAGCAGTAAAGCGAACATGTATTCTCTCCCTGAAATCCAATTTTGGATGGAATAGGAAATTATTAATTGATTTAAAGGGAACCTTTGAAAGAGAAACAGCGACAGATACCTTTGATAAGGCAACTTTTGTTACTACTAATGATCATGTGGGAATCTCCTTGCACATCAATTCCGTGGCAAACTTCTGAACCATGCGTATGTTTTCAATTGTGAAGGATGTGCAATACCATTTTCTTACAAAAACAAATTTCAAAGCGAATAAACACAGCAGGAAAGATCATTATAAGGATATCTTCTCTTCATAAATTGGATGGTTCAGCATTAGTAGATTATTGTTATTCACAACAGCTCGCACCAGAAGTTCTTTCGCTTCCTCATGTTTCTTCTTCAGCATGTTGCAGATCTGCACAAAGAAATTCATAAAGCTGTAAAGTCTAGTTTTTTCAATAATAAAGTAACGAAAAAACGAAGTCGTTAGGACAACAAAAACGATTAAAATGCACTCCCCCCAAAAGCCCACACTCTGAGCCTCTCTATTTCCTCAATGGGAAAACGACAAACCATCCATATCCTAGACCGAAACAGACCATCCTTTCCGTGGAAGAACTGGCAGCTGCTTTTAATCAATCATAGTGTTTATAAAGTTGAGTACTACAATTAATTTATAAAAGACAAAATTCTTCATCACCGTGATCTTGAAACAATCATTTTCCATGGTAGACCATGTTAATTACCATTTAAAAACGATTACCTTAGATGGACTGACATGATAACAACTGTCAGTCTCTTAGTCGATGTGGTTCTTCCTCTCGAAAGATTTTAGGTTCACGAAGTTTTTAGGCATTTGACTTTTGCACTAGTGCAATTGTTCAGTAGGCTTTGTCAATTATCAAATAAACACTGAAACAACTAGGTAGCAACTGGAAAATCCATGGTCACTTACATCCTCAAGTTCTTTCGTATATGCTTCAGCCTTTTCCACATTTCCATCCCTTTCCATGATTAAGGGAATTTCTAGTTGAGTCATACTGACCTCCCGAGCAACTCCAATTCCAAAGGTCGAGTGGTCATGGAGAATGTTCTTGGTCTTACTTTGTCCTTGATTTTCATGATTGAAGACCTAATTAAAAAGTAAACGTACTGGAAGTTAGATATTTACCAAGAAACAAACCTCAACCTAATCCACATTCCATATAAATTTAGTAGTTCTGATTGATGTATCAATTGACAAGATTTCTTTAATAGATACCTGTTCTTCTACAACTCTTCCCAAAGATTGTTTAAAGTTTCTGCAGGGTTTGTGGAAAGAATATGTTACTCTAGTAAATCTGAGTTAAAAGATGTGAATGGATAAAAGTATCATCTGACCTGCTATCTTTTGGTGACCCTGATAGACGTTTAATGGGCTTCACGGATACTAGATCTACATTTAGTTCCTGCCAAAAAGCTCCATGTGGGATATTAGTGGATGATCACAATAATATCTGGGAAACTATAGGAAAGAATATCTGCTGCTTCAAAAGCAAAACCATAGGTATTGTATCATTTATTTAAAAAAATTATAAATTATAACGTGGCAAGCAAAATGAAACTTGAAATACCTCAATATTTTTCCGCTTCAAGGATGGGGTTAGAGTTTTTTGTTTCTGAGTGCCATCAATAGAATTAGAAATGCTGAATGCTGTAATTTCTGAAAGTTTCATGGTGTGCATATTTTTGTTTGCTTCTATAGACCTGTGTTGACAGAGATGTAGTCATGAGAAAAATCCATGGCAAAATTTCTAAAACAATAGGCATGGAAGAGCAAGAACTGCTATAGTGGGATTAAACCTCAAATTTTTCAATCTAGAAAGATCAGGTGTCCTTTTGTCACTTTTAAGTCCTTCAACAGAAGCATTCTTCAAGTTCCGGAAAGATTGTGTGCTTGAAACCAAAACTCCAGAATTTCCACTTGCCTTGCTATTTGAATTAGTTGCCTTTGCATTTAAGCCAGAAGGATTCACTTGAAAACTGCTAGATATTACCACATGATTACAGAAGCTAATTATCTCAACAGGATGTTTCCCGAAAGATCTTAATAAATGTATAAAAGCAGATTAAAAGGCAGAAATAACTAACCACAGTATATCATTTTACAGAATAATTTTCATGTTCGACACAGAAAATGCACATTGAGAAAACATGAATGATGAAAGATACTGTTGCTGAGATTCCAAAATGTTAAAAACTAGTCGGAAACAAAAAAGTGATAGAATGAATTTAGAAATGGCATGATCATAAGGTGCTTCTCAAAGGAATTTATGGTTGACGATTATGAAGATATGAGGACCACATCTTAAATAAAATAACATCTTCCAAGATAATAAAAGGAAAATCAATATGACAATAGCCTAAAAATAAGGAAAGAATTTGTTACATTAAGAACAGTTACAATTGTCAAATTTATGAAGACGGTCATTTCTCATGGCTGACCTCGTGCATATGATCATATGTCATAATGTATCATATCATGAAATTTAATGATGGAATTTGATTCTAACTGTAGAAGGCATTGGATCAAGAAGTACAAAGGAAATTATAGCCAATGTTTACTTTGTTTATTTTAAACTAGTGGATAACACCCTAATTAGAATTATGCAAGTTTAATACCAGTAAAATATTAGAACATGTGAAGTTATATGTATAACCTCAGATATATATGTCTTACCCTAAGCTCTTTTCATTTCGCAGCATAACTGGTTCTCCTGTTCTAGCTTCTGTATCCTTTGGCCTTGGATTACTGAGTTTGGTCGCATTTTGCACACCATCAACATTGATAACCTGCCTGTTGCAGAAATTGCATAATACTGTTATTGGAGTAATAATAAGCATTCGTGCTAAACTTACATGATCAAATCAATTCCTTCAAGGAACAAAATTTCAACTCAATGTCCTTATATGGAAGCTTTTGATATAAAACAATTTCCTAGTCTAGTTACCTCACCTGATATTACTTAGATCTTTAACATTCTTTTCACTTCCCAGATAAAGAGGTTCAATTTTTTTCAGTTCTCTTGGAAGTGACTTTGAAATTTGTGCATCCTTAGTATTGAAGTCCTCCCTGGAAAGGTTAAACAAAAAAATTTTGAGATCAATGTACCAGAAATCTAGGAGCAAAAGATAAGACAAAACGAGTTCATACTGAAGGCCAAGTATCCCAATGGTTACTTTTTTCTTATAATATTTCGAGATGATATCAAAATTGAGAAATACACAAGTTTAATACAAAGCTTAAGTGTAAGGTAACCAAAAAAAAGAAAAAAAATAAACAATATAACCTTAGATATACATGCCTTACCCTGAGGTCTTTTCATTTCTCAGCGTAACTGCTTCTGCTGTTGCTTCTTCGTCCTGAGGCCTTGGATTACCAACTTTGCTACCATTTTGTAAACCATCAGCATTGACAACCTCACTGCAGCAAATTGCATAAGGTTGTTTGAGTACTAAGAAGAGTTGATTCTAAAATCGCATGATCAGATCTGCTTCTCAGAGGGGCAAAATTTCAACTCCATGTCACTAAATAGAAGTTTTGGTATAAAATAAATTTCCAGTTATACTAACTCACCAAATATTACTAAGACTTTTAACATTCTTTTCACTTCCCTGAGAAACAGGTTCATTTTTCATTAACTCTCTAGAAAGAGACTCTGAACCAACCGGCTTGTTATTTATTTGTGCATCATTAGTACAGAAGTCCTCCCTGTGAAGATTAAACAAGAGAATTTGAGATCGATGTACAACCAACACCACCAAGATGAAAACTTACAATAAGAATATATCTGATGGAACCAAACCTCAATATTTCAACCTACATTATTACTGGAGTGACTGATACAAAAACAAAAATCAAATTATTCAGACGTTCCTCTTTCTTAACAAAGTAATTGACACAAAGTGAAATTGGAACCCCTGTGGCACAGAAGGAAGATACCAGATTGGGTTATCACAGGAAAGTAATACAGTTTCAGTTATGTAATGATCAGCCTTTAGTCTAAATTACAGCTGAAAGCGAGGTGTATCAACACGTATTTTACTGGTTCTTGACTTGCCTGATATAATCAGTTTTTGGATTCAAAAAGTTAGAACAAAAATCTAAACTCCAAAAGCTAACTATAAGAACCTCCTTGCAAAACACAAACACGCGCACACACACACACACATATAAAATATATTAGTATATTAATAAAACGTAGATGCCTCACCCAATGCTCTTTTCATTTCCTTGCATAACAGGTTTTGCTTTTGCTACTTGTTTATCTTGCAGCTTTACATCACCAACCGGTTTGCTCCCATTCTTTATACCATCAGAGTCAGTACCCTCTCTATCAAAGATTATCAGAAACTGTTATTCAAGCACTAAAAGAAGCAACTATGGTACTGATTTTAAAACCTTGCAAGTATTTCCATTTCCGTAGAGACAAAATATAAGCTCCACCTTAGAATTAGGAACTTATGGTATGAACTAGTTTCCAGGAATAGATGCTCCACCTGACATAAGTGAGATTCTTGATATTGTTTTCACTTGCAAGTAAAACAGGTTCATATATTGTTAACTCTTCGTTAACTGACTTTGAATTACCCTCCAATTCGCTCCCAATATGAACATCACTGGCACAAAGATCCTCCCTGTTGAAAAGCCAAGTTTACCAACAACTATTTTACTGGTTCTAAACTTCCATGATCCTATTAGTTTCAGAAATGAATAAGTTTTAACTTCCAGAAAACATAAAAAACAAAGGGTGTTCGTTTATGAATTTTGTGTTCTTGTTTTAAAAGGATTTAGAGATAAGTGGTTGATTTTGAATTATTTTGAATTTTGAAGTAGATATGTGGTTGGTATTAAATATGAAAGGTATTGGAAAATGTGCAATACAAAAAACAGAATTTGAGTTCATAAATGAACACAGACAAAATGTAACGAACGAACACCTAAGTATTGGACATCTTACCCGGTTTTCTTATCGGTTTCTAGCATAGAAGGCTCCTCTTGTGTCACTTGTTTATCTTCGAGCCTTAGATCACCGACCCCTTTACTCCCATTTTGCATGCCATCAGAATTGAGACCCTCGCTGCTGAAGATTGTATAAGAAACTGTCATTTGATCTCTTATTTAAATTTCTCAACTTATATTATCCATTCAGTTTCCAGAGGAAAAGAACATTAACACAAAAATAAATTAGAAGCTTTTGCTATGAAATGGTCTCCATGCACGTCTCACCTGCTAGAACTAAGGTCATTGAGATTCTTCTCATTTCTCAGCAAAATGGGTTCATCGTCTGGTAATTCTCTGATAAGTGATTTTGAATTACCCAATAAATTGCGCCCAATTTGTGCTTCATTTGCAAAGTCCTCACTGGTATATAACTCAATACAGCATAGTTATACATATGAAGGTTCAAAATATGCCTTTTAAGGGATTCAGTCCACTTACTCGTTAAAATCAAAAGAGAAGGAGAAGTGGTCTTTTTTTCCTTGACGATTTCCATTGGAAGAGTCCTCTTCAGTTCTTTCCTTGGTTTTTGAAGTCTTTTTTGACGGGCATGAGAAATCAAGATCTGACAGCTCCACTTTAAATGATGATAACTTGTCAAAGTTACCATCCAAATCAAAATCCATATCCCTGGAAAATAGAAAAGAACTTATAATCATTATCTTGTACAGGAGATTCATGCATGGTGCTATGATCCACCAACGCGATTGGTGACCAAGAACTTTTGTCTTGAAATGTACGCTTTTGCGAAATAAAATCTTTGAGTACAAAGCATTGTTCACCAAACGTATCATAGAAGGAGACAAAGTGCAATATGCAACAGATCTTATGGAAATTGATGGGAAAATTAAATTTGAATTCAAGTGTACAGTGGAATTTATACTCAGAATTTAGAGACTATGTAGCCAGGGGACCAAGGTTTTACTATGTAATATAACCTTTGATCAAACGGTTCAACAAGATATGAAAATTTTATAGCACTCACAGCTTGTCAAAATTAAATTTTTTCTTTCCAGTTGAAACTGTGTCGAAGCTAAAATCCATGGCATCATCTTCTGCAACTGACATTGATTTCCAGGAGCTGAGGAAGTCCTTTCCAATCTCCTCATCTGTTCTAAAGGAAAGCTAGGATCGTCTCAATGACATTTATTTAGAAAAATATAAGGCTCCAAAATTTTACATCAGTATTTCTGCAACATCTTAGGATTTCAAGCATCAGAGACTTGCTTGGCTAGCCAATGGCCAGCAGGCTTCATGAGACTCAGTGTCCCCAAATAGCACACGTAAGGTTTCATCAAGTGAAGTCCAAAGGAGGGCAGTATGAAAACAAGTATAGTCTACGTCTACATATAGAGTTGGTTCCTCAAGCTCTTGTTGGTCACATTGAGTCACTTAGTAGCATTAAGCCTTATTATGCATTTCAGATTTTTCTCACCCTCCTCCTGATATTATTTACTATCCTTACTTGCCAATTGAATCCTAAGCTAGTTATACCACCATGCTTAAATTTAGCAATTCATTACGAAATGAAGATACGCACACTCTAAAATTTTATTTCCTACTACTATCATATCAAAAACTACAGATGAAAAACCATTAAAGAGTAACAAACAGAGCACCTAGAAGTGATTTTTTCTCTTTCTGATTGGCAGAAGCCGAAGTTCCTCCCTTAGACTCTGTCATTTGCAGTAAATATTATGCCTTGGCACTGCATGCAACCAGAAGGTTGAAATCTGATTATAAAGTTTGAAAACAAAATAATAGATAGAGAAAGCGAAATTAAAAGCAAAAAACTTCAAGCAAAAACTAGAGTTGATGAGCGAAACTTGAAACAAGATAGACTGCATCAATCTGGCAAAGGAATCACGATAGAGATATCAAGTTTCAAAATAGCGTTCAGATGCTAATTTATTTCGATATCATATAGAAGATGAAATCCATTAATACGCTATACCAATTCAAAACAACGAGCACCGAATATATTTTCTACAACTAAAGGTGAAAGACAATAAATGAAGGAGCTCCAACGTAAAGAAATAGAAAACTGAATTTCACTTATTCTGCAGAAGTCATTTCTTACAACAGGCTTGAAATTAAGAGAATAAGAGTTGAAAAAATTTTAGACTCTAGCTAAATTTTGAACACAAGCAACATAGATCTCAATTTGAAGTTAATAAAACCAAACAAACTGCAAAAAAAACGATAACATGATAAGAAAAGATAAGAATCATTGAAACACATATTTCACAACACAAAATTCAACTTGATACAATTTTCAAATCAAATTAAACCCAAAAAAACACATAAATTAAAAAAAATTGAATAACACAATAAAATCGCAATATAATTCTCAGAAGACTGAAGCAAGCTCAAAAGAAACCAAACAGATTCCCATCCCAAACTAAACCAAACTTGAAAAACAAAAGAGGATTCACCGATCTAACATTTAATAAGAATAAATGAGAATCAACTCCGATAAATTCTTTGATTAAAACAAGGACACATAGTAAGGCATCTCAAAATTTTAAACTTAGCAACAAAATAACCGCGAATGTCCTGAAACCCTAAATTTTTCGGTCTTTGGCACAAATGTGTCTGTGCGTGTATAATAGAGAGAGTGTTGGAGTATTGGCTCTTTAGCCAATGCTATAAGCAATGTGAGGGATCCCACATTGCTCAAATAGAAATACTTGGGACTCCTTTGGGCTTATAAAAGAAGCCAAGTAGGAGAGTTATGAGTGTCCCAAGAAAATATTCTCCACCCCCCTAAAGTTGTAAGGTCTCGCAAATAAGACCTCATAGTTTAAGGGCCTTTCCGTAAGGACCTTAAAGTTTGTAATATTTGTTTTTCCCCTTTTATTTTGGGTATTTGTAGTATTACCCAATTGTTTGGGTAATTATAGTTTGACCCAACTATTTGGGTAATTGCAGTTTGGCCCAATAGTTGTGGAATTTGTATTGTAGCCCAAAAGTTTGTAATTCTCTTTGAAGATAGTGGAAAGTTTCTTCAGCGGCGCCCGAGGACGTAGGTACTTATACCGAACCTCGTTAAATCCTGGTGTGTATTCTATTTCTGCATTGTGGTTGATTGGTTGCCTCTTTAATTGCTATTATATTCAATTATCTGGCATAGTTGTGGTTGTGCATTTGGTTGTTCTATTGGTTATCGCTTCCGCTTGTGCATAACAATTGGTATCAGAGCCGAAGGTTTTGGGTAGTTAGTGGCTATTTCATTGAAGCACTTGCTACTATTCTGGGCTGTTGATTTTGGATTGCTAGTTATTGAATATAATAGTTTGTTTGGAGCTTGGTTATTGGTGATTTGTGTATCGAGCTTATTTGTGAGAGGTAGTAATGGCTTCATCGTCTACTGTATCTGAGAAGACAGTGACTGTGACAAATGCAAAAATAGATGTTGAAAAATTTGATGGCCGAAATAATTTCGGCTTATGGCAGAGTGAGGTGTTGGACGGGTTGTATCAGCAAGATTTGGATATTGTTCTGGAAGAAACAAAACCAGAAGATATCAGTGCAAGAGATTGGGACAGGCTGAATATAAAAGCTTGTGGGTTGATTCGCTCTTGCTTATGTAGAGAACAAAAGTATCCGTTCACTAAGGAGACGTCTGCAAGCAAACTGTGGAAGGCGCTGGAAAACAAATATATGAAGAAAAGCAATGAGAATCGGCTGTATCTATTGAAGAGATTGTTCCGTCTCCAGTTGAAACCAGGTACGAGCATCAGTTCTCATATTGATGAGTTTAATAAGTTAATTGCTGATTTGTTAAACTTAGATGAAACCTTCAAAGATGAGATTAAGGCTATGCTATTGATTGGCTCACTTCCGGATGAATTAGATCATTTATGCATTACTCTTATCCATGGGAAAGATAAACTGTCTTTTGAAGAAGTTTGTTCTGCTTTGTTGAATTATGAAATTCGTAAGAAAGATCAAAGGGAACATAGGAATGAGTCAGTAGATGCATTGACAGTGAGAGGGCGTAGTCATAGTAGGAAACCAGGAAAAAGGGGAAAATCTTTGTCGAGGGTAGATTAGGAAAAGATGAGTGTGCCTTTTGTCGTGAGAAAGGGCATTGGAAGAAAGATTGTCCTAAGTTGAAAAAGAAAGATAAGGGCAAGACTGTTTCTGATGCATGTGTTGTTGAGCGTGAGGATGATAGTGAGTCAGATATTTGTCTAGTTGGTCATCCATCCACTTCTGTTTCTGATGAGTGGATTATGGATTCGGGTTGTACTTATCATATGTGTCCACATCGGGATTGGTTCTTTCAGTTTGAACAGCTTGATTGTGGAGTTGTGTATATGGGCAATGATGATATTTGCCATACTGCTGGGATAGGTTCGATCCGATTGAGGAATCATGATGGACTGACTATAGTTCTGACAGATGTTCGGTATGTACCGAAGTTGAAGAAGAATCTCATCTCTTTGGGAGCCTTAGAATCTAAAGGCTGTGGTATATCTATTCGAGATGGTATTCTGAGGGTCACTTCAGGCGCTCTTGTGGTATTGAAAGGCACTAGGAGGAACAACTTGTATTACTATAATGGTAATACGGTTATTGGATCAGCTGCTATGGTTTCTGATAATGATACAGATTCAGAGATCACGAGACTGTGGCATATGCGTTTGGGACATGCAGGTGAGAAAGCCTTATTCAGTTTGGTGAAACGAGGCTTATTGAAAGGTGCAAAGACCTGCAAACTGGATTTCTGTGAGCATTGTGTTCTGGGAAAGCAGAAGAGAGTGAAATTTGGCACCGCTATTCATAATACCAAGGGTATTCTTGATTATGTTCACTCAGATGTGTGGGGACCTACTAAAACTGCATCTATGGGAGGTAGGCACTACTTTGTTACTTTTGTTGATGACTTTTCCAGAAGAACTTGGGTGTACTGTTTGAAATCAAAAGATGATGTACTCCGTGTTTTCCTTAAATGGAAAAAGATGATTGAGACACAGACTGGCAAGAAGATCAAGCATCTCAGAACAGATAATGGTGGTGAGTATTGCAGTGATCAGTTTTTGAAATTTGTCAAGATGAAGGTATTGTACGTCATTTTACTGTTAGAGGTACACCACAGCAGAATGGGGTGGCAGAACGCATGAACCGGACATTGCTGGAGAAAGTTCGGTGTATGTTATCCAATGCTGGGTTGGGCAAAGAGTTTTGGGCTGAGGCTGTGACTTATGCGTGTCATCTCATTAATCGTCTACCTTCAGCTGCTATTGGTGATAGAACTCCATTGGAGGTATGGTCTGGACAACCTGTTTCTGATTATGATTCTTTACATGTTTTTGGTTCCACTGCATATTATCATGTGAAAGAATCTAAGCTGGATCCTAGAGCCAAGAAAGCGATTTTCTTGGGATTTGCTTCGGGAGTGAAAGGATATCGTCTATGGTGTCCTAGTTCGAGGAAGATTGTATCCAGTCGAGATGTGACATTTGATGAGTCTTCAATGTTGAAGAAATCAGAAAACCAGACAAAGGTGAATGGTACTCCACAGCAGGTGGAGCATACTCAGCAGCAGGTGGAGTTTGAAACGACGACATTGAACCCAGTTAAATCTGTTGAGACAGATGATGGTACTCCTGTGACAGAGGAGGATTTGGGAGATGATGGTGAGGGTTCTAGTCAGGAACCCCAACAGCAACAAGAATCTATTGCAATTGATAGGCCAAGACGTGAGATTCGCAGACCTGCTCGATTTGCTGATATGGTTGGCCTATGCACTTCCAATTGTAGATGCTGATGTTCCTTCCACTTATAGAGAGGCAGTCAGATGTTCTGAAGTTGATGAGTGGAAGACAGCTATGAGGGAAGAGATGCAGTCTCTTCAGAAGAATGAAACTTGGGAGCTAGCTCAACTACCGAAGGGTAAAAAGGCAATTGGGTGCAAATGGGTATATGCAAAGAAAGATGGATTTTCTGACAAGAATGACGTCCGCTACAAGGCAAGGTTGGTGGCTAAAGGCTACGCTCAGAGGGAAGGAATTGACTACAATGAGGTATTTTCTCCAGTTGTGAAACATTCTTCCATTAGAATTTTGTTGGCCTTGGTAGCTCAGATGAATATGGAACTAGTTCAAATTGGATGTAAAAAACTGCATTTTTACATGGTGACTTGGAAGAGGAAATCTATATGACTCAGCCAGAGGGATTCAGAGTTGCTGGTAAGGAAAACTTGGTTTGTAAACTGAAAAGATCGCTTTATGGTTTGAAGCAATCTCCCAGACAGTGGTATAAGCGATTTGATCGGTTTATGATGGGTCAGAGGTACACAAGAAGCAAATTTGATAATTGTGTGTATTTTCATAGGCTACATGATGGTTCTTTCATTTATCTACTCTTGTATGTTGATGATATGTTGATAGCTTCGACGAATGTCGAAGAAATTGCAAAGTTGAAGACTCGGTTGAATCGAGAGTTTGAGATGAAAGATTTGGGTGAAGCTAAGAAGATTCTTGGCATGGAGATTAGCAGAGATAGAGGGAGAAGCAAGATTTGTTTGACTCAGAAGCAGTATCTGAAGAAGGGTATTACAGCGGTTTGGCATTACAGAGCAGTCAAAACCTGTAAGTACCCCACTTGCTCCTCATATGAAGCTTAGTGCATCTTTATCTCCTAGTACAGATGAGGAACGAGAGTATATGTCTCGAGTTCCGTATGCTAATGCAGTTGGTAGCCTGATGTATGCCATGGTATGTACGAGACCCGATATTTCACATGCAGTTGGAGTTGTGAGCAGGTATATGCATGATCCTGGTAAAGGACATTGGCAAGCAGTGAAATGGATTCTACGGTATTTGTTGAGAACCGTAGATGTTGGCTTAGTCTTTGAGAGGATGATACATGTGGTCAGTATGCTATTGGTTATGTTGATTAAGATTATGCTGGTGATTTGGATAAACGTCGGTCGACAACCGGTTATGTGTTTACTCTTACAAGAGCACCAGTGAGTTGGAAGTCTACTTTACAGTCTACAGTAGCTTTGTCTACTACAGAGGCAGAGTATATGGCAATGACAGAGGCTGTGAAGGAAGCTATTTGGTTACAGGGATTGCTGGATGAATTGGGAATTGGACAGAAGAAGATTACTCTTTATTCTGACAGTCAGAGTGCTATCCACTTAGCGTTGAATCCAGTATTCCATGTTCGTACGAAGCATATTGATGTTCGGTATCATTTTGTGCGGGAGATCATTGATGAAGGGAGAATCTTACTTCAGAAGATTGGGACTGCCGAGAATCCCGCAGATATGTTGACTAAAGTTGTGACAGCGATCAAGTTCAGTCATTGTTTGGACTTGATCAACATTGTGCCTGTTTGACCGCGCCATTGGGCGCATTTGGAGGCGTTGCTGCTGTGATAGAGAATATGGGAAAAAGAAGAGTATTGTGGTGGATTGGCTAAATCGCCAAGGTGGAGAATTGTTGGAGTATTGGCTCTTTAGCCAATGCTATAAGCAATGTGAGGGATCCCACATTGCTCAAATAGAAATACTTGGGACTCCTTTGGGCTTATAAAAGAAGCCAAGTAGGAGAGTTATGAGTGTCCCAAGAAAAATATTCTCCACCCCCCTAAAGTTGTAAGGTCTCGCAAATAAGACCTCATAGTTTAAGGGCCTTTCCGTAAGGACCTTAAAGTTTGTAATATTTGTTTTTTCCCCCTTTTTATTTTGGGTATTTGTAGTATTGCCCAATTGTTTGGGTAATTATAGTTTGACCCAACTATTTGGATAATTACAGTTTGACCCAATAGTTGTGGTATTTGTATTGTAGCCCAAAAAGTTTGTATTCTCTTTGAAGATAGTGGAAAGTTTCTTCAGCGGCGCCCAAGGACGTAGGTACTTATACCGAACATCGTTAAATCCTGGTGTGTATTCTATTTCTGCATTGTGGTTGATTGGTTGCCTCTTTAATTGCTATTATATTCAATTATCTGGCATAGTTGTGGTTGTGCATTTGGTTGTTCTATTGGTTATCGCTTCCGCTTGTGCATAACAGAGAGAGCATAGCTACCAGCCTTTGTTGTGAGGGAAATGAGAGAAGAATAGCTGTTTGGTTGGAAGGAAAATTGCGAGGGAATTTTCTGGCGACTAAAATGGGTTTTCGGTCGTTTGTGCTCGAAGGTGTTTACGAATTTGAATTTTATGGCTCGGTGTTTTTAAAAGGCGGGAGGGACTAGTTAGTGCCACGTGGATAAACTCGATGACTTTTGTCCTTTCGTCGGTGCAAACTCAATTTCTTATAATTGGAAGGGTTGGTAGCAAAGTAGGCCTTCTTTAAAAATAATTATAATAATAAAATTTTAATAAATTTGAATAGACAAATCTAAATAATATATTTATTTTAAAAAAATAAAATCAAAATTTTTTTGATATATTTTATATATTAAGATCATCAACAAATCAAGTATTTTAGTAAAAATTAAATCAAATTGTTTAAATTAAACGTCAACCACCTGTTTTAATGCAAGGAATTTGCTTTAATTTAATCCAACCTGGGTCACAAATATAAAGATAGTAACAAATTTAAAAAAACTAAATGTCATTGATATTGATTGAATAACAAATCCAATCTTAAGCTTCTCTAAACTTTTAAATCTCAAATTAAACAAAAATTATTTGAAAAAAAATAATGAAAAGCTACTTAGCAATAGCCAGATCAAATCCACAGTGTTCGAGTCCAAGTCATTCCTCTTCCTTCTCGTGTGACGATATCAAATCTAAGGAAGACGAATTTGTCGAAAGTTTAAAAAGTAATGAATGAAACGTTAGTGAACGTCAGATTTGTAATCAACATTAACTTTTTGACACTTAAGTCAATAACTGAATAACCATTTTAGCAAAAAATAATGTTTAAGCTAGTGTTTCATGGAGACTGACTTTTGAAAAATTGGAGAATCCTAAACCTCCAATTCCATAGTTTATGAACGGCTTGGGCTTTTAGGTTGAAAGAGTTCAAAATCCTTTTAAAGTCAAAATTACTTTATTTATAAGTCAATTGCCACAAGTCTTCAATTTTGAGGGTTGATTATGTGACAAATGAAACCATCTTAATGGGTCACATGTCCTAAAATATTTAATACCTCCGAGGCTTTGACATATATTTTGGATCTGAAGTCAAAATTACTGCCATGTTGATTGATAAATACCATGTGGTCCGCGAATTCCATGTGAAAACACAAGCGTGAAGACTGAAGTGACTCCCAGTCAAAGTTTGAGATGGGCTCAGTGGTAAATTTCTGGAACCCCTTAAGCATTTTTTACTTTTACACACTTTTTTGTCGGACCGTTATAGTATATCTTATAGAGATTTATTAATAAATTTTTATAATAAATTTAAAAATATTTTAAAAAAATTGGTTGTTTATATTTAATTTTAAAATATTCAAAATTATTATCTTCGTAAATTTTTAATTTTTTTATTGCATACTAGAATATGAAAAAAAGTATCTTTTACGTATTACAAAAGTTTATCACAATCTTATGTATAACTAAACTCAGTAATCTGATTCCCTCAGGAATCAGGAAATAAGATTTCCATAAACAATCAAATACAGTAATATTTTTTTTTTGGAAATCAAATTTTCATATTCTATTTTTTAAAAAATATGAAACCTATTCCCATGAAACTAAACCCTAGTATTAAACCCCTCCTTAGTGGGTTAATTTCACTTTGCCTGCATTGAAGTATTACTTTTTACTAAGCGGAATTTAGCATAGAGCTGCTTATCAAGGGCGTGCAGGGCTTTTTACTTACGTTTGGTGATTTCCAATTACAACATGTTATTGAAAGTAAAAAATGCTTTTATTAAAAAAACAATAATAATAAAAGGAGAAAGAATTACAAGCTTTATACATGGTATATTTTATTGAAATAGAAGTGTTCAAATATTTTTTATTTTTAATTTAAATAATTAAATTTAGTGATTAATTTTCAATTAAAAAAATGAATAAAACATTCAGTACCACTTAGATTTTATATTTAACAAACTATACACGTCAAATCTCAAATGTCTTGTGTTCCAAGATCAAGAAAATTATATAATTATGTGTTGGATTTTTATTTTAACTTATTTATTCTTTAAGATTAAGTGGGTGGAAATAAGGATTTATGTCCCATATTGACCCATTAATTTTTAAGATAAACAAAACATATTCTCTCACAGATATAAAGCATATTACAAAATTGGACAAGTACTAGATCACCAGGACAACTCATAATATATGAAAATTTCATACTAAAATCATAGGACTGTTGATAATTTAAACAACCAAACGAAATAAATTTTGAAAAACAGAGTGAATAGAATTGCAGTAGTGTTATTAAGGTGAGAAATTTTTTAAGGTGGTTCAATTGCGGCGGCGGAACGGAAGCACCTTTACTCTCATTGTTGAGGAATAGGTTGACAACAAAAGCAAAACTGGTTGGTGCGAGACTGCAACGTGGGTTAGCCTCCGTTGGCTATACGATGAGACTCCACGAATATGATGTTGATGCCATTGCCATAGCAAAAGCAATAGTGATTAATGAATAAATAACCCTCTTAACCTAACTAATAATATCACTCTTCCTACCTTGAAATCTGTTGTGGCCACTATTACGTTATAATATTAAAAGATAAAATTTTATTCTTTTAAACAAAATTTGATATTTTTTAAAAATTTTAATTATATGTTTTTAATAGCTCTACCATGTGGCGATTAGCCAATTACCAACTCTCCCACCAACTCCCCAGCATTTTCCCAGCAACGCCTCAGCAGCATGAGACCAAAATCAAGCTGATCCGCTTCCGCATTAATAAAGGCTCATCTTTAAGTTCAACCCAAAGTGAATGACAAATACATATCCAAAGATGCAAGTGAAAATCTTGGAAACAAAACCAATTGCACCCTCCCCTTCACCCTTCACCGATGACCACCAACTACCTCTTTCCCCTCTCGACAATGATCCCAACATGCGCATCACCTTCCGCTATCTCCGCGTATACGTCAGTGCCGCCACTGACAAACACCCCTTCAATGTCATCGCCTCTGCTCTGTCCTCAGCTCTCTTTCACTACTACCCTCTCGCCGCCTCCCTTCGCCCCCTCGGCAACCGTCGTCTCTCTGTCTTTTGCCAGGTGGGCCAAGGCGTTCCACTCATCCATGCCACCGTCGACTGCACGCTTGATTCTTTGAATTACCTCGATGACCCGGATTCGGATTTCGTGGAGAAGCTAGTGCCCGACCCGAATTCGGAAGAGGTGTTGGTTAATCCGTGTATTTTACAGGTGACAGTGTTCAAGTGCGGTGGATTTACTTTGGGCGCTGCACTACATCACGCGTTGTGTGATGGACTTGGCGCGACCCAGTTTTTCAATGTGATGGCTGCGTTGGCACGTGGGGAGACTCAGGTGTCGGTAAAACCGGTTTGGGACAGAGCGAGTTTGTTGGGTCCAAGAGATCCGCCACGGGTTGAGGGTCCGATCCGAGAGTTTTTGAGTTTGGAAAAGGGGTATGAACGGTACCATCAACAGGTTGGACCGGTTGGCAGAGAGTGCTTTAACGTGACGGACGAGTGCTTGGAGCAGTTAAAGGCTGCATTGTTGGAGAAGTGTGGCTTGGGTTTTACCACGTTTGAGGCTTTGGGTGCCTTCTTATGGCGAGCCAAGTATGTCTCTTTTTTATATTACTTTTAAATTTATTGAAGAATATCTAGGGGGTATTTAATAATTAATAATTTTCCTCAAAATATTAGATAGTTTGACAGCTCCACAACTCTTTTTTTTATTATTGAATTTCTCGAAAACTCCCAGTTATTTTAATAAAGTCCTCTATATGATATATTTTACGAGTTTAAGATACGGGGACGTTGGAATCTTTGAAATAATTGTATCGTTGGCTTGATTTTGTGGATGATACTACAGGGTTAGAAGCTCAGGAATTGGTGGTGACGAAAATGTGAAGTTTGCATATGCAATGAATGTCCGTAAAATAGTAAAGCCACCACTACCATTTGGGTATTGGGGCAACGGGTGCGTGCCGATGTACGCCCAGCTTAGCGCCAGAGAACTTGTGGAGCAACCACTTTGGAAAACTGCTGAGCTGATTAAAAAGAGCAAAAGCAATACCAGTGATGAGTATGTGCGGTCATTTATAGACTTTCAGGACGTACATTGTGAAGATGGCATTACAGCAGGAAACTCAGTGAGTGGGTTCACGGATTGGAGGCACTTAGGCCACTCAAGTGTGGACTTTGGTTGGGGCGGTCCAGTCACTGTTTTCCCACTTTCAAGGCATCTACTTGGAAGCATTGAACCTTGCTTTTTCTTGCCTTGCTCTTCGGCAAATGCAGGGAACAAGGAGGGATTCAAGATCCAAGTGACTTTGCGCGAGAGTGCCTTGCCTGCTTTTAGGGAAGAGATGAAGAAGTTTAGTAGCAAAGATTTTGGGTTGTCTTGATCCCAGTTTCAATTGTTTTGTTGCATGGTTGTATTTACATTTGCAAAATTGAGATCAAAAAAGTTGCCTTGACTATTAATAATTAATAAATTTGTTTTGTTCAAGAGAAAGATAAAGCAGATTTACTTCCACGCCTGCTTTCAGGAAGATATGGGGAAGCGAGGAGTGTGTAATAGTAAAGGAATATTGTGTTTTCTTGTTAACACGTTATCTAATCCTCTTGTTATCAACTTTATTGCGTATTATGCTGTCATTTACGAACTTGGGATCAGAAAGTTTGTGTCAATTTCTGCTAGTAAATTGTCTATGGAAGAAGGAAAACAGGATGCTGATTAATAAGCAACCGCTTAAGAGTTTTAGTAAGATTTCTACTTATTACCTCTGTATGTAATATGCAAAATTAAATTGTGGACATTGGGGTGAACGTTTTTGTGTTTTGTGTTATTTACGACTGGTCAAACCGTACTACAAATTCTACTCAAAAGCTTTGATTTTTTTTTTTTTTTGGAGATTTAAGAGCAATAGTAAATCGCTCATCTCTGGATATCAATTTTTTTCTAACCTCAATAGTTTATCTTTATATATATATATATATATATTTATTTATTCATGTAGAGATAATATTATATAGTAAAGTCAATACAAAATTGTAACCATTATAAATTATTTATGGAAAGAATTATGACTGAGAATAAAGAATTTTCCACTTGAGAATTTTTTGTTTTCCTATAAATATTCAACAATAATTCTCATTCCCCTTCCTCTTTCCTTTTTTTTTTTTAATAAATTTAAATTCAATTGTTTATTTAGAAGTAGAAGTGCGACAGAATCAACGGCCTATAAAACAAGAGCATCTGGGGGATACGACTGAAACCTATCCTCTTATCCGCAACCCAACAAACCAATGGGAAGCCATGTAGAGCTGTGATAAACTGGGCACACAAACTCCAATCCGTAGACACTATCGCATGGCGTCCATACTAGGAACTTCTGCTTCTGCAATCTTGGTTTCTCGCTCTCTCTCGTCTCTAAGCTCAAAGCCCACCATCTCATCCATCTCCTTAAACCCTGGTACATTTCTCAAGCATCTAACTTTAACCCTGTTTCACTTTTCCTGTTCAAAGCCAAAGACGAATCTCACATTCTTTCATTTTCTTACATTTGAGTCCGGCCCAGTTCATGTTTAGCACTTATACTAGCTCAAGTTTTCTTCTTTCTTTTTCTTTTTCTCTTTTTTAAACTTTTTGATTTTATTAGTGAAGGTAATTAGTGGGTTTTCGAAGTTTCCTGTGTGTTGTTGTTTTTTTTTTATCTTTTTCCTTGCTTTTGTTTGCAGGACAGAATTTTGGGAGAAAGCTTTATGGAGGGATTCGAATTGAGGGTAAGAAGGGGAGGTCGCAGTTTGCAGTTTCCAATGTGGCAACTGAAATTAACTCTGTTGAATCGGTATGGTTAATTTCTCTTATTATTTTCACCTGTCATTCTATTTTGACATCAAATTTCAGTTCTGTGGAAAGTAAGTCACACTTACTTGTTTAAATTATTAATTTAAATAGTTTGTAGTTTTGAAGAAATATTGAAGATGATTCAATTAATTCTTTGTTTGTTGAAAGCTTAGTTCAGTTAATTGGTTTTGAAATTTAAACATGATATAGAGAAGCAGCGGAGTTAGATTGGTTCTATCAATAGTGGAGTAGAGCATTGCTTGGAAGAGAATGTACATAGCAAATCACTAATAATAAAGTTTTGAAATTTCTGTGAATGGAGTTTTTGAAGTTTATGGTATTTTCAGGGCCAAAAGCTTGCCGCAAAGGAAAGTCAGAGGCCGGTGTATCCATTTACTGCAATAGTAGGACAAGAAGAGATGAAATTATGCCTTTTGTTAAATGTGATTGATCCAAAGATTGGTGGTGTTATGATTATGGGTGATAGAGGAACTGGGAAATCCACCACTGTTAGGTCATTGGTAGATTTACTTCCTGAAATCAAAGTAGTTTCTGGTGATCCATATAACTCAGACCCAGAAGATCCGGAGTCCATGGGGATTGAAGTCAGAGAGAGTGTTATGAAAGGGGAGGAGCTCAGTGTTGTAATGACGAAAATCAACATGGTTGATTTGCCATTGGGTGCTACAGAGGATAGGGTCTGTGGGACAATTGACATTGAGAAAGCACTAACTGAGGGTGTCAAGGCATTTGAGCCTGGCCTTCTTGCTAAAGCTAACAGAGGAATTCTTTATGTTGATGAAGTTAATCTGCTGGATGACCATTTGGTGGATGTTCTTTTGGATTCTGCTGCTTCGGGATGGAACACAGTTGAGAGAGAGGGTATATCAATTGCACACCCTGCTCGGTTTATTCTAATTGGTTCAGGAAATCCTGAAGAAGGTGAGCTTAGACCGCAGCTGCTTGATCGTTTTGGAATGCATGCTCAAGTAGGGACTGTGAGGGATGCTGAGCTCAGAGTAAAGATTGTGGAGGAGAGAGCTCGGTTTGACAAAAATCCAAAGGAGTTCCGTGATTCTTATAAGGCCGAGCAAGAGAAGCTCCAGCAACAAATTGCCTCAGCTAGGAGTTCTCTTTCTTCTGTTCAGATTGATCACGAGCTAAAGGTCAAAATCTCCAAGGTTTGTGCGGAGTTGAATGTTGATGGATTGAGGGGAGACATTGTGACTAATAGAGCTGCAAAAGCTCTTGCGGCTCTCAAGGGAAGAGATAATGTTTCTGCTGAGGATATTGCAACTGTCATCCCAAACTGTTTGAGACACCGTCTTCGGAAGGATCCTTTGGAGTCAATTGATTCTGGTTTACTAGTTATTGAGAAATTCTATGAGGTTTTTAGCTAAGGGAGGTGCTATCCAAGGGATAGTTTCCCTTCCTTGTTTCCTACCGACCGGCTGGAAGGAATCAATGAATGTGTACTCAGGATCCACAGGCCACCATGGCACCACCTTTTCTTCTGTAATTTTGTCATTTGAGATTGTTTTCTTAATGATATTTTTATTGATTTTCTCCTCGTTTTATCATTATGTGAAATTTGAAAGTATAGAAGGAATATCCATGCGGCCATTGTAATGAACTGAAGTAAAGTTATGCATTCAGATTCTTCGCTATAAACTGATGTATGGAGTACAAAGTTTTTCTCAAGATGCTACAAGTCACTGGTTAGCTATGCATATTCTTGTGGAAAAAACATGTAGACTGGTGCTTCTTCAATTGAAACTTCTCTCTACAGATTAAAAAGAATGTTGTTTCTATAAATCCTGTCATAAACCGCCTAATATCCTAATCAAGCTTTCAATCATGGCAGTTTTTGCTTTCAATGTACAGTTTCTTTTAAATTATCAAGATAACTATTGGTTAAGTGGGCTTTATGACTATTTATACCCGTTTGCACATTTGAAGTCTCCGTAACATTCGAGTCCGAGAGATGACAGTTTGGCTTTGGCTTTTTGACTTTGAGAATCCGGAACAATGTGAACATAAAATGAATCCCTGTAATTAGTTGCATGATCAAGAATGCAAATGCACTTATATGTACTTAACCACTCATTTGATGAAATGATTTTTTTGACTTGCCATTACTCATTTTGTGTAAAATTACTTATCAACATTTATTACTTACTCATATTCATCTTATTACTTATTTTGATGACACATCGTTATATATACAATAATTTGTATGCAAATTTTATTTGTAGTATTACTCTTTTATAAATGACAAAGTTTTGGCCTGAAAATCAGAGTGTACACAACTAGACAACCTTCTAGGAATCCTCATTATCTTTTTCCCTTTACCTAGTGCTAGTCATATTTTCTCCAAATCCACTTTCCGCAACAAGGATCCTAATTCACTTGTGTACTTGTATATCATGGTACAAATTATCCATTCTATCCTTAAGTCTACCGGAACAGTAACTGGTGAAGCTTTGGCTTATAGCTTAAACATCTTGTTTATAGCTTACACGATGACATTACTTATCAAGGATGGTTTTGTGAGGGAGGCTTGGCCTCCATTAAGGCCTATCGTTCAAGCATTAATTTACTTTACCATCTTCCTTGAGCCATTTTCAATCTATTACGTCTTGGTAATCTTGATGAAGATCTTGATGAAGTTCTTTGGGGTTTGATTGGAGCTTCATTTTCTCCTCTTAAAAGATTGTAGACTACTAATTTTAAGATTTTGAAGGAGTTAATGAGTTGATTATGCTTTAACATCATATTAGCACAGAAGGGTTAGAAGAAGTTGACAGAATGTGTTGACTAGCATGACTTATGAAGCTGAATCAGTTTTATTTGTTGCTATTCTTTACTATTATAACCATGTCTTTTTGCCATTTTTTAGGCACTTAGCTGTTATGCTCAACATGTAGCAGATTTTTCTGCAATTCAGTTTTCATTTTGCTATATAAATAGATGGTTTGTTGCTCAATAAAATAACGTCTTCTGCAGGCTCTAAATTAGCTTTCTCTCATTATCTTTAGTCTTTGGTTTCCTAAAAATCCAATAGACTGGTATCATAGCTATAATTTTGAGGGACCTATGAGATTGAGAGAGCTTAAACACAATTCCTAAACACTTATCACCTATCTCTCCAAAAAAAAAAAAAAAAAACCACAAACCTATTCAGAATGAAGTCAAAAAATTCATCCATTGCAATTGCACCTCCAGTGTTTGATGGAAAAAATTATCAAGTGTGGGCTATTAGAATGAAAGCCTCTCTTAATGATAATGATATGTGAGAAGCTGTTTAAGAAGTATACGAAGTTCCACCTCTGCCAGACAATCCAACTTTTGCATAAATCAAAAATCAAAAGGAGAGGAAGCGAAGAAAATCAAAAGCAAGAGCAACCTTGTTTGCAGCAGTCTCATCCACCATTTTTACCATAATAATGAAACTGGAAACAGCTAAGGATATTTGAGATTTTTTGAAGCAAGAATACGAAGGAAATGAAAGGATGAAAGAGATATAAGTGCTGAATTTGATTTGAGAATTTGGGATGCAAAAGATGAAAACAATCAAGGAATATTCTGACAGACTTCTTGGTATTATCAACAAAGTAAGAATCTATGGTACTGATTTTTCTGATAAAAAAAAAAAAGAGTAATGTGATGCAAAATCCATTAAAAAAAAGCTATAGGGACATGTTTGGTGCGCAACACTGTACTATTTTACTACATTGCATTAAATAGTATAATATATGTGTTTGGTATTAATTTAGCATAGTATTAATTAATATAAAGTACAACCTTTAGATGCATCAACATTGTATTAAATTATGTAGAGCTAATCCATGACATTAGCATTACATTGTCTAGCACTAATAGAAAATGTCAAAATTATCCCTATAAAATTCTAAATATCCAATAATACCCTCTAATTTTTAAAAATTTTAAAATAAATAAAGATGTATTCAATAGATAAATTACAAAATCAAATTTATTTTAAAATTTATTTTCTAAAAAATAAAAAAGGGATGAAGGGAGTCACCGCTCTCACTGGATGATACTAAAGGTCAACTGCCTCCGTTGAACCAATTGATACCTAGTATGTCACCATAAACTCGAATTGTCTAATAAGTCCGGTGAAGGCATTGGATACTAAGTAATTTTTTCAATAACTAGTAATTGTTCGATAAATTACTAAATAACTAATTTTATAAATAAACTAAAAATATGTTTATCCTTTGTATATCTTTTTTGAAAAAAATTCTTACTTTTTTCTACAAATTAATACAATACGTGAGTATACCAAACATCATATAATTTTGATGTAGCATTATTTTTAGTACTATATAATACAATGCTATATAATACAATACTATACCATACTATACAATGACGCATACCAAACATGCCCTAACTCTACAACTTATTCTCAGAAACTTTACTCCAGAAACTAGGCCTCCTCTCAGAAAATTCAGGCAGGCGTTGGTATACAATTGATGCGACAGCGATCAAGATGCCAGCAGTTAAAGCCCAGATTACATACTCCTTGCCCTCTGCTTCATAGTCGAAAAAATGGAGTAGATACTTGTTTCCCATCCACTCTTTCTCCACTTCTCTTCGATTTTCATCCTACATATGCCCACAACAATGAGAAGTTGAACACCAAAGAGAACATTCCGTGACTAGCTAGTTTTGTCAAATAGTGTGAAGTACAAATGGGAGATGGAAAGAGCGTATGTAACCTTGAGAAACATTTCTAAGGGAGCATCAAATATTGCTTCTACTTCATGTGCACTTAGAGCCGGAATGAAAGCTTCCCTATCAGACAGTATACCAATTACGGGAACTACTTGCATTCCAATCTGCATAGAAAACCAGGTTGTATTACATTGTAAGTCACACATGAAGTATATAAGCGCAAAACGCATAAATTTGCAATTTGATTGTTAACTTCATAGAATGGTCTGAAAATACTAGAAACGATCTCATTTAAGCTTCAAAAGTTGAACGTCTACAATCAACATCAAAATAAATAGAATAATTCACATAAAAAAGTAAATTACTGGAACCAAACGGCTCTCACTGAAGATGATCTATCTAACATTTTTTTAGGGGATGATACAAACAATTATGAATCGACACATGCTAGGAGGAGCTAAAGATTACAAGCTTCATCTTGAGTTCATCAATGCAGAACAGATGATGAATATGACTTGTATGTTAGAAAAAGTTTGAACCATCATTATCAAGACAACATCAACAACAATAAGGCATTGCATTTTGCCAATATTTTGTCAAATCCGAAACACAAGGACATAATTTTTCATTATTGTAGCATACTTCAACCACATTGTGTCATATCACCATAAACTCATTAATCACTAGTGGTGGCTTTAAACCCAATTATATTAAAATTGCAGCTGTTAAGTATGTAGAAGGGCCAAAGAGTTCAGCTTTAGGAAGAATAAACACCTGCACCTAATTAAACAGACTATGACTTACCTTAGTAACAAAAGGTTCAAGAAGGGTAACGACATTAACAAGAGAAGGGTCCAAGCCAATCTCCTCCTTAGCCTCCCGCACAGCGGTCTCTACATCATCCACGTCAGTTTCTTCTCTTTTCCCACCTGGCAATGCGACCTCACCTGAAAAAGATTTTTTTTTCAACACCCACAAACTTCATACACATAAAAATCAAACCTTTAATTTGATGTGTTATAGAAGATAACAGATGAAGCAAATTTAATACCAGAGTGGGAAGAAAGAGTTGAGGAGCGTTTGGTGAGGATTACACGTAGATCGCCATCGTTTCCTTCAAAAATGCAGACAAGAACGGCTGCTCTCTTGGTTGAAGTTGAAGATACTGCATTTGAAGTCGTGGCTTGAGTACCTTCCGCTGTTTCACTTGTGGGGATCTCCCGTTGTTTCTCTTTATGGAGACGGAGACGTTGGGCCAAGGTTTCCAGACTTGGCGATTTGTGTCCAGAGTCGTTGGAATCCATGAGCTTTGTGTGTGGTCGCAGTTGAAATGTTTTAGCTACTAGCTGCAGATTACTACGTATGATGCGCCCCAATATGCATTTATTTCTTCTTACAGAGGGCTTAATCACATGTTCTGAAGTTGGAAATCAAATCTTGTTTATAACGCCAAAGTCATAGTCAAGCTCAAAACAGGTTGGGCCACCATTTCATTAATGACTGCTACGTGAGAGTAATTAACATTTATCACCTATCACTCTACTCTCCTCCAATCCTTTGAACGATACGAAAATTATCAATTTTTAAATATCATTAATTTATTTATTAAATATATTTTAAAAAATAATTTTATTTTTATTTATATTATAAATTATTTATTTATTTTTTATAAAAAATTTTAAAATATTAATTTTTATTTACAAACCATTTTTTTAAAATAATTTTTTTACAAATAATTTTTTTAATTTTTATTTTTGAGAAATATAAATTTTTTTAAAAAATAAAAATTAGAAAAAAAAACCATTTAGACTACTATTTTCATTCATCTACGGAACAATTCTCTTTTTAACTTTTGATTTAAAAAAAAATCATTTTTTTACAAACCGTTTATACAAATAATTTACAACAAAATTTTAAAAAATATGATTTTTCAAGTTCTGGTAGTATTTTTAAAATTTATCTTCTTGATAAAAAGAAACAAATAAAGACAAAATTATCACTTTGTAATATGTTTAACGAACGAACGAATAGTATTTAAAAATTAAGAGTCTATATATTACTTTACCAAAATTAATAAAAGAGTGTTAGTTCGCCTAAACATTAAGGATGGAACGATAATGTTAATTTCTTTTCCACTTGTAGCACTATCTTATGTGCTTCCACATCTAATCTGATGTGATTATTTGACAAATCATTTTAGTTTAAAATTTTTCCAATTTTTCTTAACCATGGAATTTTATATTCTCTATCTCATTGTCCAAAATTTAACAAGGAATTACATATAGATGAAATATAAAAATGAGACCAAACAAACGATTCAAACTCGGAGCTGTACATAAATCTTTGATTTTCAGTCTCCACCCAACCGACTTCTTATGATATAAATTATCAGGTGACACTTCACAATTAACATCATATCGAGCCATATAATTTATAAACAAACTACTGGGAGAACCATCCGTTCCTGATTATAAAATGTAAAACAACTTCAGCTTCTTACAACTCTCTACCCTACACCATCTATGATTATCACTAATGTCGACACCCATCAATCAGAAAACAAAATCCCAGTTCATGTATAAAAGCAGCTTGAAGATGTAGGCAACTGCTATGTCAGTTATTGTGGTTGAAGCACGAACTCAACATCTACGTCTCTTCACTTCTGACACTTGTTAATGGTGCTGATGAGGACTGTACAAGCTCTTTGCAGCCAGATGCAGATTACTGCAACAGTAACTAAGCAAACGAGAGTTCACTGAAACGATAAGTTTTGAGGTTTTCAAAAACTAACCTGAGGAAAGGAGAACGCAACAGCTCCAACAACTTTGTTCTAACAATCTACCGGTGAAGATCCTCGAATTGAATTCTTCAGTCTTGATATATTTGGCCACCTCAGAGTAGGGACGTCTAAGCATGACACAAGCATATAGTTGTTACTTCATTCAGTACAGACATCAGATTATCCTGAAAAATTTTATACAAGATCAACAAGTGTGGGCTGTGATGAATTCTTATTGCAGAAGTTATTAGGAGCACAGCCTAACAATATTATCTCTTGATTCTTTCAAGGGGTAGAGGTGTCTTTATCTACAACTCTAGGAAACTTGAACTTCGGGTTCTGCTCCAGAAAAGCAGCAGGCTTTTGGTATACCACTGATGCAGCCCTAACCAAAATGGAAGCGGTTAAGCCCCATATCAGATACTTCTTGTTCTCAAACTCATGATCAAAAAAGTGAATCAGAAACTTCTCTCCCATCCATTCTCTCTCTTCAACTCTTCGATTTTCATCCTGAATCAAACATTTCATATATAAGTCCTAAAACAATAATCATAGTAGTAAGAAAAAAAATCATGAGATTAGATATTGGTGAGGAACAACCTTAATAAACATTTCCAAGGGAGCATCAAATACGTCTTCAACTTCAGCAGGATTTGGCATGGGCTTGAATGCTTTCTTATCATGAAGTATGCCTATAACAGGTACAACTCTGAGGAGGTGCTGCACAAGAAAGTGATGATTGCTAAATCCAGAAAGTACTGAAAAATACAGCTCAAGTCAAGTGTGCTGAAGTACACAGTTGCCATAAACTCTTATACCATTTAACAACAACTAACTCTTCATTGCTATTTATGCACAGAATTCTTATGTGCTGGTTGTCTATGAAGGAGATTACACTGATGGTAATTCTCCAAACAAATGGCCCATCTTACTCTCAAACTACCAATAATATTACTTTCAACCTCTTAGAAAATTAGTTTACTTTGTTGGGGATTATTAGAGTTCTTAGTCTCATAATATAAATACAATATGAGGTGAGGGGGCTGAGAAACAACTCATAAAAAAAAAAAAAAATTCACACGTTGCAACTACTCTATGGCTACATATTCAAGATAGAGATTCCCAAACCCACAATTCTTTTACAGAATTTCTTCAATGATGAAAGTTTTGCAACGCTAAAATAAAGTAGGTGCAAATTCTGTTTCACCCACCTGCACCAAATTACTTTAATTGAATAGATAACACTTATTCAAAAAGATTTTAAAAGAAAAAGGGAAGGAAAATAACTCTTGAGGATCAAGTATGTTCTCCTCCAGCCTTCCTTTATCACCAACTAGTTTCTCTCTTCTAAGTAATTACAAAAAAAACAATACAACACTGCCTGTCAACCCACCAAAGCTCCAACCAGAGAAGTTGAAATTGTGGTTAAGAAAAATGGAATCAGAAAATTTATTAAGAGTTCATTGTCCACTCACATCATATGCAGTTATCTTAGAAAGACACCCGCAATGCCATGAAAGTAGTAACTGATTACTGGTCAAATTTTCCACAAATCACAAGTCATCTGAACCCAGTTTAGCACTCACCAAGTAACATATCATTCCAAACAATTGTTGGCATATCATGATTTTTATTTTTTCTTTGGCTACAATAGAAAAGTAACAAAAACATGGACTAACATCTTTCCTACCTTAGACAAGAATGGCTCAAGAGAAGCGATAACATCCACAAGCGAAGGATCCAACCCAATCTCCTCCTTAGCCTCCCTCGTTGCAGTCTCCCCATCATTCTGATCTCCCTCCTCAGCTTTCCCACCAGGCAATGAAACTTCCCCTGGCATCAAACACATCAACTTAGTCTAATAACCAATCACTAACACTCTCATTCCAAAAGTGAAAGGAAATATATGAAACTACAATGTGAAATATTATCTTACAATGAGTGCAGTTAATAAAAGCAAAACTCAAATCCTCCAATCAGTTTAGCCTTTTACAACCACATTAACTCAATCGAGGTGAATTTGTCACTCTTTAACTATGAGACTATTCAAAATTCCCATCTTTTCCAACTGAATCTCATATAAGCAGAGCATATTACTCCAATGAATCAAATCTGAAACTCGCTCCCTAGAAATAAATATAAAAGGCTCAAAATTTGAATCTTTCTTATCATCAATTTTCTTAAAAACTGAACAAATAATCTACAACTCCAGAGAGAGGCACATTTCAATTTTCCCTACAAAAGCAACAAGGCAACTGATTAAAAACCTTCCTTTTCCTACAGCATTCCATAAATTTTTCCCAGGAACCAGATAAAAATCCTACATTCAACTAAGCCTTAAAATAATAATAATAATAATGATAAAAGTCAATCAAGCAACACTTTTCATCATTTCAAAAACAGCCAGAACAAAAATCAATAAACAAGATAAAGCATTCTCTTTTTCCCTTCATATCATATCCTCAAAGGGTGTCCAAAAGTACTGACCAGAGTGAGTGGACAATCTTGAAGACCTCTTCGTGAGTATGACCCTCAAATCGCCAGCATCTCCTTCAAAGAGACAGATCAAAACAGCAGCTTTTTTAGGTCTAAACCTTTGTGGGTCCCCAACAATAGCAGCAACAGATTCACGAAAACCCACTTGAGAAACCACCTTGCCTGTAGCCTCTTCTATTTGTTGTTCCTCCAATTCATCAAGAGAAGAAGGCGGCGGCTTGTAATGACGTAGCTGTTGGGCCAAGATCAGAAGTCTGTTTGTCTGCGACTGCGATAAGGCTTTTGACTTTGCTGCTGTTGCTGCTACCGATGATGATAAGTCCATCATGAGTTTGCTGAATGCGAATGGCGACAACGTTACTGGGAGTTTTCTTAGAATTGAGATCATGGGAACATCATTTGCCCTTCAGCTACTTCAAGGTCTCTTCTCTTCAATGCCGCAAACTTCGATGCAATAACGCGACCATTCAATCATTCCAACGATAAATAATTAATTTTGATATATATTTTGATATATATTTTTTAATATTTATCTATATATTTATCAAATTTTATGGATATGCCATCAATCTGAAATTTACTTTTTAAACAATTCTTAGATATTATTATTATTATTATATCAAATGCTATAGACGATCCAAATTTTATTTAATTAGTTATTACCATCTTTCTCCTAATGAAAATTAATATTTGTGATGGTGGCTTGTAAATTGTTTCTAAAACTTATATAATGTGAGAAAAATGAATGCATAGAAAAATTAGGCATATGGTCTATCTTTATTCTAAACATGGAAATTAGGTGTTCATGAACATACATATATGTATGTATGCATATGATATTTCTTTAGTCTAACTTTTTGGTTGTCTAGAAGTCAATAGATAATTGGCTCAACGACTGTGATTGATAGGTTGTTGAAACTTGCTAATAAACTTTTGACTTTAGCTAGGTGTATCGGTTATACCGGTGTATCACTTTTTAAAATTTTTGTAAATTTTGCGTGAAAGTTGTAAATTCTTGTATAAAAATCGTAAATGTAAAAAAAAAAGTTGTAAATGAAAAATTGTATAACTATTTTCAATTTTTTGTAAATTAACGTAAAAGTTGTAAATCATTGTATAAAAGTCGTAAATGCATCTCTGGTAACCAGTCTGGTTTTATTGCCAATAGATCTATTTCTGATAATATTATGTGGGCTAATGAGCTGGTTAGGAATTACCACAAGAATGCAGGAAATTCGAATTGTTTACTTAAGGTAGATCTTAGAAAGGCTTACGACTCTATTTTCTGGGACTACATTGAGGAGATTCTTATAGGTTTTGGCTTCCTGATGTCTTCAGAACTCTCATTATGAATTGTATTCGTACGGTCTCTTTTCAAGTTGTTTGGAAAGGTAGTCCTGGTAGATTGTTTTGTGGAGTGAAGGGCCTTAGGCAAGGAGATCCCATGTCCCCTTGGCTTTTCGTCTTGTGTATGAAATACTTATCGAGAAGTTTACAGTAGGACACCAACTTTTATTTTAAATATCATCAGAGCTGTAAAGTTATGAAGATTAACCATTTATTGTTTGCAAATGATCTTTTGCTTTTTTGTGGAGGTGACAACTTTTCTGTCAAACATCTGCTTCATGTGATGGCTGATTTTGAACAAGTTTCAGGCCTCTCTATTAATCAGAACAACAGTCAAATATTTTTTTCATAATGTGCCCATGATCATCAAGCAAGAGATCCTTTCTCAAGTAGGCTTTGAAGAAGGCCAGTTTCCTATGAGATATTTGGGAGTGCCTCTTATTGCTTCCAGACTTTCTAAAAATGACTGCAACAGCATTATTGGTAAGATTACAGCTAGAATTGACCTTTGGTCTTCTAGATTTTTGACCTTTGCTGGAAGACGACAGTTAATCCAATCAGTTCTTCATAGCATTCACATTTTCTGGGCCTGCATCTTCATTTTGCCGAAAGCTGTCATCAAAGAAATAAACAGAATTCGTAAGAACTTTCTGTGGAGTGGGTCAGCAGACTATGTCAAAAGAAGTCCTGTAGCCTGGAAGGACATTTGCAGCCCACTTTCTGAAGGAGGTTTGGGTTTAAAATGCATTGAGTCTTGGAATAGAGCTGCTGTTTCCAAGAATTTATGGAAATTGTTAACTGATAATAATAGCTTGTGGGCTAACTGGATTATAATAAATAAAATTAGGAATTCTTTAGTGTGGAGTGTTCATTCTAATAGCAAATCGAGTTGGATTTGGAGGGGAATTCTTCATACTAGATCGTATGTTAGGGACTTAATTCACTACAGCATTGGCGATGGCAAGAAGGTGAGATTTTGGCTGGATCCATGGGTTGACAACAAGAGAATTGCTGAGAAATTTCTTGAGCTTACTATTGAAGGTTCAGGTATTTCCAAGTATGCTTTTGTAGGTGATTTCATTCAAGATGGAGTTTGGAATCTTCCTAGTTCTTCAAACCTTTAATTGAAGGTGCCTGGAGGTACATATCTACTTCTATTCCTATTTCTAGAGGTGAAATTGACATGATTCAGTGGAAAGGTAACAATAAAGGGAGGATGACAATTGCTAGTGCCTCGAAACACATTCGGCAGCATAAGGAGTTTGTTTTCTAGGCCAAGCTGGTTTGGGGCAAAGGCAGAATTCTCAAGTTTAGTTTTATCCTTTGGCTTATTCTAAAGAAAAGAATCAAGATTAAAGACTTTCTGCTTAAATGGAGAGTAACGAATAATGACATATGTGTTTTATGCAATCAAGGATCAGAGTCTATTGATCACTGTTTTCATTCTTCTATTTTTACTGCTAATGTCTGGTCCCGAGTCTTCACAGCCTGCAACTTTAATACTAGAAGTCGGAGTTGGAACAGATTAGTGAGCTGGTTCTGCAAGAAGGCTTCGGGTAAGAGCAAGTTAGCTTGCTTTCATCGTTTAGTGCTTGCGTCTACTGCTTATCATATATGGAAGACCAGGAATAGAGTTGTTCTTGAAAATAATACTCCTAGTGTAGATACAACTGTTAATAGTATAAGATATAGCTTATTGCTTAAATACAATAGTATAGATTCTTCTGATTCTTTGTATAGCATTCTTCAGAGAGTCCATCATATGTAATTGCTGTGGGTGACTTCTATTTGGTTGTCAGTAGTAGAGTGTTGCTATGACACCTAGTTTAGGTTTGTATTTTGTTTCAAGGCTATCCCCTTGACAGTTTTTTTTTTTTTTTTTTTGCCTATAAGAGTAATAAAGCTTTGGTGTTTTCTACAAAAAAAAAGTCGTAAATATGAAAAATTATTCATTTACAACTTTTTTTTTCACATTTACGATTTCTATATAAAGATTTAAAACTTTTACACTAAATTTACAAAAATTTTAAAAAGTGGTGCACCCGTAGTATGACCCTAAACTTTTATGTGAGATATTTTTCTCCTATTTTGGGTATTCGTAACAATTTCCTTTTGTTGCGTCATATTCTCAAACGTCAGCATTCAGAGCTCAGTTAATTCTTTTCATAGTTCGGTGCTTCATATACATCTTGGTCTAATCTAAACTGGATAAATCTCTCTCACAAGCCACACACAAACAAGAAGTTAGATGCATAATGCAACATTCACACGTAACACCTGAAAAAGGAAAATGCAATGGAGTCAACTCAAAAGTCATACAATACAAGTAGCCTACAACTACCAGGACATGCACTATTGCTCCAAGCAAGAGTTAAATATAGCGTGTCATTTTTCTATATATCTAATTTTGCCCGGTGCACATAATGTACATAACCACCAGAAGAAGAGCTTGAACTCATAGGTGAAAGCAATTAGAGATATTCCATTTGGGTGGTTGACACTGATTGGAGCATGTGCATTTTAGTCTACTATTGTTCTGGCAGCTGAGCTGCCGATGATCATGCGTCTTAATAGGATATTTAGGCTTTTCAATCCGAAGTTGGAACTGGGACTTGGGTGGATATGAGTGGGCCATTAACATCCTCGTTCTTCAAAATACACTAGGAGAGGAAAAATGTGCGATTATGCTTGGTTGACCCCATGATTTTGACTTATACCACAGCTGAAAGAACCCTCTTAATATGAACTATCAATACCGACTCTGCCTATAATATTGTTTTGCTCAGAAAACAAGAGTCAGGGATGATTAATTTCCCATCTTAGTTTTTGAGAAAGGTAGAAAATCTAAGACATGAAGAGGTCCAGCCCCTTCAGTTATTAGCCCCAACCAGAAGGTTGATCACGACATTTTTACAAGCAAAGGTTTATCTATGTTAGAGTTTAACATAGCTTTTTATCCTCAGTCTGAAGAGAGGCTCGGAAACTTGAGTAAAAGACTGTGATAGAAGAATCCCATGCTAAAATCTTAAAACCTCTGATGATTTTGAAGATCTCTGTCAAATAAAAGTTAAATAAATAAAAAGGAAAAAAAAAAAAAGAGAACTACACTTTTTTTTTTTTAACAGTCAGTCATGCTTCTGCTTTACCCCAAAACACAGTTGAAAATAAAAGATTGTCGCAGCAGATATATCTGTTAAGAAGGTTAGTTCCCCATAAAAAAATCTGAGATAGTTACTTTAAAATGTCAATTAACTGGAAAATGAACTGGTCTTATGGATTCACAGGTTCTGGCCGCCTAAATCAATCCAGAAATGGTAATACATCCGAAGAGAGAAAATCTATAAATCATCTCTTGCAAAACATTCAATCACAGAAAAAAAAATGTGAAAATTCTCTATATTTACATTATAAATATAATAAATTGGTCTTTATATTATACAGAATTTAAAGAAAAAAGCAACCACCAATCCCAAAATCCCAATCTGTGACTCTATTATATTATTTTGTACTGCATTCCACAGCAAATTACTTTCACATCATTTTACATACAGAAACAGAATCAAAGAAAAATATATGAATTGGAATAGAAAAATGGACTTTTCCTTCCCTGGGACACAACTGATTGAAAATCAACAACATGCCATTCAGGTAATAAAATTGGTGGCTACTGAGAAACCAATTGCTCTTTCTCAGTACTTGCTTCTTCAGCTTTGGTGCTCCCTTGACGGGAAGATGGTTTTTCAGCGGCCGGAAAAGACAACCTTCGGGCCTTTGTAGTTCCCATTCCATTTGATAGAGAAGGTTTAACTGAAACTGATGATTTTTGTGTTGGCGAATTCATGTTTTTACCAAACTTGTTTGCGTGCCGCTGCTGCACCTTTTTTGGGCTAATGGACTCAGAAGGCGAGTTTTTACCAACCTTCTTTGCTTGCTTTTGCTGCTCCTTCTTCGGACTAATCAACTGAGAAGGAACACGGCTTTCCCATGGTCGAGCAGCAATCCAGCGTTCCTTCCAACTCCAACCCCAATCAGCTTTGCCAAGTTCATATTTATTGAGGCCAAGGGGATCAGAGTTGGCCCTCCACTGCAAATCATAAATTAAATGTACATGCCAATTTTGCTTCATTCATTCTGTTCCAGCAGGGGGAAGAGTAATTCAGAGGTTGCCATACCTGATGAGAAAAAGCATAAGCCATAGCTCGGTCTCGCTTGACTGCTGCTTCTTCTCTCTGATGTATCCTTGAAAGAAGTTCATCCATTGTTTCAGAGCCACCCGACCATTCAACCTGTCACATTTTAAACTGTTACTCTGAGAGAGAGTGAGTTGATTGGTTTCAAACAGTCCCTTCATCTTTCTAGAAATGATTCATGGACACTAAGGGAAGAATAATAGTTACAAGTGGAAGAAGTAAAACAAACAAGACAACTTTACAATTTTCAGCAGAAACAGTAACGACTAAAGACCCAGAAAGCACATTAGATGTCAGCGTGAGAGAAGTTACAAGTGGGAGAATAATAGTACTTTGTCTCATATACTAAATAATAGGACTGGTCAAAATGGTACAAGTTAGGGGACTAAAATGCAGAATAAGGAAACCACTAATAGGCAAAAAGATGCATCAGAGGATTTAAGAGTAATGTTTTTGGTTTCATTTTAGGTCAGGCTCTTTTAAAGATTTGGATTTTTAACAGCTAAATTACTTGCACTTGGTAAGGCTGTGATGGCGGTAGTGTGGTGAAATATTGTGGTAAGAACGTAGAGGTGATAGCCTGACAGGTGTGAGGAAAGTGAATGGTGGAGCACATGTGAGAAATTATTTGACTATGTCAATGAAAAAGTAAATGGATATTTCATACACAGGATGTAATCTTTGACTAAAAAATTTCTGTTAAATAATTAATTTTCAATAGCATCAGGGCCCATCAATGGATAAGTTTTTTGATAAATGAAGAGAATTCTATGATTTGCCTAACAAAGTTTCATCACTCTAGTATCAACCATTTTAACCATGCTAGTTCTCACAAGTGCTAGTAGTTGGTCTAATTTCTAACCTCCAAGTCATGAAGCTTTGCCTCAAGTTTTATTTGATTTTCTAATTTCTTCTGTCTAAGCCGGCCTTCTGCTACCATATTCAGCCGCCGAGCTTTTATCTCAGCCTGTATTTTGCTCCATGTATGAAGATTGCCCAATGTAGATGCAGCTTGTTTTTTAACAGAAGAACGTCGGGTTGCTGCCTGCAATCTTACTATCCCTTTCAACCGACGTAAACTTTTTCTAGCCTGTAATCCAATAAAAGGCGATTAATGTATATGAATAAGACATATATCATACGATTTAGGTCAATAAGATGTAAAAACAACGTAAAAGATCTAAAGCTGCTTATATCTCTAATACACCACGATGGCACAATGCAGCCATGATGGAATGTCACAACATTAATAAATTACCAAAACGTGAATAAGTGTTGAAAGAGTTTCATGAATTTTATGGTTTATATGAAGGAAAGCAATGTGTATCATATTTTGCAAAGGCTTATGAGGCTCACTTCCCACTTACTACAGACCAGCCAATCACATGCCCAACCAGTTTGGACTTGGGACTTGGGAATAAAAGTTCGTTGAGTACAGGTTTATGTTAAGGATTTTAATGTAGGCATCATTAAGAAGTTCAGTCACTGAAAAGTAATCAAGCAAAACCTTTATGCCCCAGATTGCAACTGATAACGGCTGGAAGAGGAATCAAGGTAAAATATATCTATCGAAGATACATCTAAAGAGCCTTGTGGAGGGAAAACAACTCTTATCATGAATAGGCTCCATCTTTTGGTGCAAGTAAGTTTCCAAAGTCTTGGAATTTTCAGGATGTCCTGAAAGAAGGAAAATATGTATTTTCAAACTGTATCTGCTATCTTAGGAGGTATGCCAACTCCTCACACTTCAGAACAAAATATCAGACTATGATAAAATCAGTTCCCTCATCGAGGAAATGTTATCCAAGAAAATTTAATGCAATTCCTAACTTAAACGAACCCAAATACAGTGAGAAGGGACGTTGTCTTTAAATTATCCCCAATGAGACACAGGCTATTCACCGATTGCTTTAAGATATATTAACAATTGAAAACAAAATGTAGAAAACATTTCAATTTATAGACCATAGTCTACAAAACTGGTAATCCAACTCACATGTGTGCGAGTAGACTAATATTTTGAAATATCATTTTACCCAGTTTTTGAAACCGCTAAACTCCGAAGCAGACTTTATTCCTAAGTCCCAATTAGTTGGGGTAAGTGATTAGCCAGTATGTAGTGAGTGAAAAGTTAGCTTTGTAAGCTTTTCGGAAAAAAAAAAAAAGGATAAGTGCAGTAAAGATGTAGCTCTTGGGTACAGCACGATAGGGTGATAAATTATTGTTAGCATGATATGAAACAAAGTTTGCTCTCTCTGTTGGGTTGTATGTGTGGCAATTTAATTAATGGATACAGTTCTTCCATGATTATATTGGATAAAAATCTAGATCTCTCTGCAAACAAGCAAACATGCAGGTGAAGTGCAAAATTTTGTTATCAACTGTTCTTTAAGGTGAAAACTAAACAATGAAAATTTTGCATAGGTAGATACAGCACCATGGGGAGGAAAACATCACATAAAAAGGATCATACCGCAACAAAAAATTAGAGCATTGGATTTTACAACCTTAGTGCCTCTAGCCCATAACTCAACATACCATGTATGCTCGGAATGCGGTTTGGATCTGTTTTGCAGCTACGTCCTCAACTGGCATGCCAAGATTCCCATGATTTCGACTATAGAGCGTTTAACAAAACTACTAGATTGCTTTCCGAAATGTTTCTTCCATTTGAAGCCATTGGATTTTGCTGAAGCTGATCCCTGTTTAGTAAGGAAACAAATGAAGGGTAATAGCAACATTACCAAAGAGATATGATGTAATCATAATTTCTAAATTACAACCCCAAATGGCAAAAATATCACCAAAATTCAAGTGTGGCTCTTCACATGTATATAAATGACAATCCAATAGGCTCTCAATGTGCAATAATATTGAGAAAAGGTAAGTCTCCAAATGCCCAATTATTATCTCCAATACTCTGCCTACCAATGAACTTATGTGGTGTAATTATAAAAAGTAAACAAACAAAAAGGCAGAGCTTGGTTTACACTAAATTTTAAGCTAGGTGGAAACGTTTAGTGGGTTATATACCTTCACTTGTTTTGAGTTGCCAACCTTTACTTTCTTGGAGTTAATAATTGTCTTAAACCAATCTCCAGAGCCCATTATTGAGGTTAAATGTCCGTCTTTAATCTGACATAATCCTGACAGAAAATGTAAAAATCAGAATCAGCACTGAATCCGCATTAAATAGATTTAGTTGTAACAAGATAAAAGGCAATCATCATCTTATCATATTTTTCTAGAGCTTCCTTTTCCTCCATTTTCTCAAAAACCAATGAAGCAAATAGATGGTAATCAATAAATTGAACTTGCCGTCATGCATAAATACAGAACAAAAGGGAAAGTTCCCGGTATCCACTAATAAAGAAAGCGCAATTATGTTAGATGCTAGTGGCTAGCAGTATCCACAACATTAACACCATTATACTATAGCCATCAAAAGGTATACAATATATATATATATATATATATATATATATATATATATATATATATATATATATATATCAACAATTCGCATTGAAAGTAACAACTGCCTCTCAGAGCAGTGTACCTGAGTCCATGGCATTCTTTCCAACTAAAACTCAATCACCCTCATCCAATAACCAAATGCTAAATCAAGAAGACAATCCGCTATCAAATAACAGATAAAATCAACATAACAGAACAAACTGAATGGCAACATGCTCATAACCGTCCTCACCAAAGAAAAAAATCGCATATTTGTGACATTTTTAACCACTGGTCATGAAGAAAAGTGAGTAACAACCACTCTCCTGGCAAAACAAATCAAGTCAACGTAATTCACAAACTATCAAGATCCCGGCTTCATCTCCAAATCCACAACTGGGCATCTCAAAATCACATTTTACAAGCCAAAACAGAAACAAAGAGCACGAAACATCTGGGTTAGAATGTCGTACCGAGAAAAAAGCGGCAAAGGGCCCCGTAGAGACACTTTCAAGGAGATGGGCACAGAAGATTTTGGGGAAACAAGGTGGGAAGACTATAGCACTTGTGTAGTAAAGAAGGAAGGTCTTTTCTTTTCTTTATTTTTTTAATTATTTTAATATATAATTCTGGGAAAAAGAATAAAAGGTTGTTGTAAAATGTGGTCTGTTATGGCCCATGACCAGCCTTTTTTTATGCAAAATATATTACACAAAACCCCTTTATGTCTCTCAACAGATCAAAGGACTTTTCACAACTGGGTTGCGTTTGTGTCTGTTTCAAATATTAGTGTGGAGTTTAGCGTTAGTTGGTCTGTTTTTGTTTTGAAAAATTCAACAATAGGAGCCTACACGGTGACAGCAGAACAAACTATGACAATTTCTGATAGAGATTGCTTGCTTATCGAAATTTTTTTCAATAATGTTAGATCCACGATTGTTGAATGGTACGAAAAGAGATTTCGTGGATCATGGTGTGTTGAGTTTTTGCATTTTGACGGGGGAATCAGAATTTTGATATTTGTGGGCTGTTGATCTGTTAGATGATGATTAGATAACAACCCTTTAAATGATAGGAAAATGGTGTGGGCCATGTTATGTTAGATGATTAAAATATGGGAAAATCATGAATGAGGGTTGTTGATTTGAATTTTGATAGGAATATGATGCTATGTGGGCGGCTGATTTGTGAGATGATGATAAAAAGATGGGAAATTGATTTTTTTGCCAAAATTTGGTGCCGGTGGGGTTCGAACCCGCGACCTTCGGCCCATATGACTGCAACGCAATGGTTCAATGGGAAATTGAAGAACAGCGGCTGTTGATTTGAATTTTGATAGGAAAAGTGATGCCCGTCGGCCGTTGACTTGTGAGATGATGATAAGAAGATGGGGATTTTTTTTTTTTTTGCAAAATATGGTCCCGGCGGGGCTCGAACCCGCGACCTTCGGCTCATAAGACCAACGCTCTAACCAACTGAGCTACGGGACCTTTCGGTTAAATTTTTAATGTTGTTCTAACAGATGGAAGTGTCTCCTATTTTAAATAATTTCCTGACAGGACTTCTTAACCTTCAATATGGCCATTCATCCACTCTACACAATCGTCATTAGCAACTTTTAGTCTAAGTTCAATGAAAAATTAAGGATAAAATTCCATAAAATCAAAATGGATAATGCTTTAAAAAAATGAAGAAATAAAACATCTTGTCAAATAATTTCAATTTCAGTTCCATCCCCATCATTGCTCTGTTGTTGGCATACAAGCCACCGAAAGATAATTAATGGTGGTCTCCATGTATATAATTAACATAGATGTAGCCTATTAGACTAATCTACAAATGTAGTTTACTTCCCACGATGTGAAATTTATAGCATACTTGTGGGAAAATAAACCTAGTTAAACCACTAGTACAATAGATAAAATCTCTTTAGCATGTAGATAGCCAACTGCCACCAAATGTTTTATAGTTCACTTGTGGGGCAGTAAAAGCTAGTTTGAGTAGTAGTAGAATATACAAACGCAAAGCAAAGTTATATTCATGTTTTCATCAAAGAAGAATGCCATTCGCGAGATCTTAATTGTTACTATTATTATTGTTTTAGGACTTGCATGATTTTGCACACTTGTAAAGAATTTATAAACTGATAAGAGACTTTGGTAATTTTATGTCTTTGTTACAATATTCGGATAAAAACATTTTGTACTTGAGGAGTTTCATAAAAAATTGCAAATTCATATTCATTGAGTAGATCGCAACCTTGTAGGCTCAACTTAATAATTAAATACCATATCTTAGAATTAATTTTTTTTTTAGTCCACATTGATGTTAACAGAGACTATTTTATTAATATAATTAATTGTAAGAGACAATAAATTCCTCTTACTACATGCCCTTTTGAGTGGGAGCTAAACTAGTGTTTTCATAAGTGGTGATGATTCCTAGTTTACCACTTGAGCAAAAGCCCATCTAACATATTAAGTAAGCCAGCCTTAATGAGCCCAAGAAGAGAGTTTATTGCACAGCCGAAATTGTTGTAAATTATCATCTGCCCATCAGGATTTGTGCTCGTGTTATGATAAAGGCTAGGCATGTTATTATTTAGTGTGTCAGAAGTCAGAAGTATTACAGAGCCTAGAACGGCCCGAGAGAATGCAAAACAAGGGGCAGGGGGTTGGGATCTTCTTTTAAAGAAAATGATATTGATGGCTAACAACCTGTGTTACAATCTTTGTATCACCAATTGATTCGTTCCCAAGTGGAAATATTATACACTTGGAAAAAAATGCTTCCCATCACTCAAAAATTTTAATTTTAATTTTCTCTGTAGCGATTTTATTAGGATTTTATGAAATTACACCAGCTAATTATGTCCCTCGAAATCTCACAGTTCACGGGTTCAAAGTACCATGTTAACTGCAACACTTCTTAGCCAATAGCAAGCAACCATGATGGAATATCATCATTTTTATTCTCCTACATAGAATTGCCTGTCAAACTGCTTCAGTTGCAACCCGATTTTGGTTGATATTCGGAGGTTTTCAATCAGATGACTATGTCGATTGCGTAAGACTACTTTTGAAAAAGTAAACATGCAATTTTCAGAAACAATGATATTTTAACTTAGCTAAATGAGGAAAAAAATTGTTTCTCCTCTAGTTTCCAAGGAAATATTTGATATATGGTTACATATATTTGTGTAGAGAGTCTATCAAGATTTTAAAACAAAGCCAATTACTCTTTTTGCTAATTGAAGAATGATCGATCTCATGACATGAGGCGATAATGACCCACTTCTTGGCTTTCATTCTGGAGAAGAAATTTGCCTCTAGCATTTCTATTTGGCAATATCAGTCCATAATTGGTATAGCTGCAGCTTAATAATAATACCGGGATCTTCTTCATAATGAGATAAGATAGTTATCTCGTAACCCATGTGATTGTAACCTTTGTTGCTTTCCAGTTGCTACAGTATCATAATTAACCAATCTTCATTGGGCCAGAAATTTAGAGAGAAGAAGAATACATACCCAAGGGAAAGATTTGATTAGTTTTATGTTATGTTTAATGTTTAATTTGCTCTTTCCGATATATATTACAGGCTTGAACAATGTAGATTGATTGCCTTAAAGAACTGTATGCAGAGATCATCAAAGATGCATAACATTTATGTTGCCAGCCTGGAGATTTGTTTTGTCAAATAAGGTTTCATTTCATTTATACCACAATTTCTTACCTATCCTCATTTATATCTTCCCTTTGACAGTGAACTTTCCATTGATAGAGTTTCTTCTTTGGAGGCTTTTACCATGAGACCAAAACTGATACACGCACGCACTCACAGATGAAATTATGAAACAAATTAATTCCAATATTTCACCAATTTATTGGAGATTTTAAAAATCCAAATTCGTATTACAATACAGTTTTTCCATTGCAGCTATATATATATATATAAGGTTTTGAAGCTTCATTACAATGAAGCATGGCGAAGTAACTCTACATGAAAGTCATTTTCCAAAATGGGGACCATAACCAACTCCATGAATTCCATGCACTGATATAATAAAAGTAAAAGAACTGATTATATAAATGGTAAAGATTTGCTCAGAATAGACAAATAATGCATGGCATAGGTCAGATGTTACAGTTCATAGTCTAAGAGTAAAGCATATATGAAAGAGATCTTGTTGAGGTTTCTCACACGGAAAGGACCAGAGAGAAAGTTGAGAAATGAGAAAATTTTGATAAAGGCGTGAACTTCCGGGCCGTGGAAACTGCTCCAGTTGATTTGCTTTTCATTCTCAGACAGACAAAATTTGCTGAGAAAATCCCGGAAACACTGTAGATACCTTCCCCCACCTTTGTCTCTCTGATATCTTTATGAGCTGAAAACAAGGGAGGACTTTCCTTAATTTTACTTCTTTACATTACGCTTGGGTATCCGGTTTCAACTCCTTTCCTTTTATCTCGGTTTTTGAATTGATTCTCCTTACTAGTTTTAGATTTTGTGATCTTGAAAATGGGGATTCTTGTTATTTTCTGAATTCTCTCACTTGGCTTGCTTCATTTTGTCATTTAAATTTAGATTTATCGCTTTTTAATTGCTGATTAACCTCAACCTTAACCTTACAGAAAGTAGAAAAACCAACCAAAGCGATCGACAAGAACGTACAAACCATGTGTAGCAATACAAGCAGTAGTGGTGCAGGTGTGAGTGGTAGTATAGGTGATGATGGTGATTATGCAAGTCTCATTTTGAAGAAGCCTAAGCGCCAACGAGTCCCTAAAAGAGGTCCAGGAGTGGCAGAACTAGAGAAGATCTTGAGAGAACAAGAGAACAAAAATAACCTAGACCAAGGCAAGATTTAATGGTTTTCTTCATGTACTATATATTTCAAATTAAGTTTCCCAATTCTTATCATCTCCAATATCCATCGTTCTTTTGACAGGAAATGTTTCATTCATTCCAGATCATAATCACTTCACTCCACCATCTCCACCAATAACTGTGCTTTATGGTAATGGTGGAAAGAATTCGTTTTTGGGACGTGGCAGTGGCAGTAATGGTGTACACATGGGTGGATCAGGCATTGTCTTCCCTGAACAGACCTTATTGCCCACAATGTGGAGTTCTTGTGAGTCAAGCATGTACGAGGAAGGTCCTAATATCTCAGCCGGATATCCATTTTTAGCAAATTTTATAAACAGATCCGATCAAATGCATCAGTCATCTCTCATGCTACAAAAGAAACATTGCCAATACCCTTCTCCCACGGTATTGTTTACCTTATGTTTATGTTTAGTGATTTTTCTTTTCTTTTCTTTTTTTGGGTTACTTATTAAGATGGTCTATTTTGTTAAACAGAAAAACTTTTTCCCGCACTCTAGGTCATCATCTATATTGTCAGAGGAAGAAAAGGCATGGAAACCCTCTTTGTTAATTTAATTCCTTCAAATGAGCTTTTTCTTTTTATTTATATATTTATTTTCCTTTCTCATAACTGTGCTAAAAATGATTGCTATTAATGGTGAAGAAGAGGGAAAAATGACTTTTTATGTGCGCGTTTTTAGAACTTATTTGGATGAAACCAACTAGAATTATTTTATTGTTTGGTAGATTGCTAGACAGACGATGAATATGGAGCCATTTTCAGATGTCAAATTTGAAAAACAGATAGGTGCCACGAAGCGGCCAAGGACTTTCTCTTTGGACAACGGCTCAGGTCCATTCCACAGCCAATTTTCATCACCTTTGCCACATACTCACATGCTAGGCCAATCACCTTCTTGTTGTAACCACACTGCATTTAGCTTTAAACGGAGTGAGACAGTTTCCAGGTTTGTCGAAATTGATTATAAATTTAAGATTAATAATTCCTATCACTTTCCTGACTTTGTTTGTATTACTTAATTATGCCGCAATTCTCAGGGATCATCCGAAGCCTGGAGCCCCTTTCGAGCTGAACGCAAAGAGCAGCATTATAGACTATGGAACACTGAATGGCGATTTTCTAATATTTGGTTCTCCAATTTCATTGCCATCAACTCAAACTTCTCAGCAAGAGTCCTCGAAATATAGCTCACTATATTTCCAAGTAACATATCAAAACCTTTTATTTACTAGTTGCAAAATTCTGTTTCGGAGAATTTAATGTTTATTATGTTATGTATCCTGAGTCCTTTCATTAATTCCAACTTGAAGGGAAGCACGGAAGGTTCACACCAAATATCAGGACAGGGTGGATCAGTTCAGAAGAAGCCCTTTTACAGCTTTTTGCTACCAGAGGAGCAGATGGGAGAGGCAGATCAACCGACACTTAGCCTAAACAATGAGAAAGGTGGAGCACGAGTGGGGACTACTATTGATCTCAATCTAAGGCTCTAAGCAAAGTAGTGACTCATCAGCCAGTAGTTGTTTCAAAAAAAAAAAAATTGATGTCAATGACTCTACTAGGAATTGAAGTTGAAGTAACAGGGCAAGCTTTATTCGAGGGATTGAGAAGCGCCAGAAGGAGAAAATGTAATGTAGTAAGTAATGAAGTGACATATAGGTGTGGGAGAGTTTTTTTTTTTTTTTTTTTTCTGTATTAGTTTGTAATTGAAGTTTGAGTGTCTGCTATTCTCCCGTGGATTTGATGTATTATTCATACATGTGTACACACATTACATATATATATATATGCACAGGATTCCTTTCAAACTTAACTCCGGAATTAATATGAACATCTCTTCTATATGCGCTTTGCTTTTTGCTTTATACATATACACAATATTCAGTTCCCGAGTATTTTGCTGACGGCTAATTTGCCCTATATTTAAATATATTATTTTGGCTTATAATTAATTATGTGAGACCATTTTGCTTGGCTTAGTTGGTTAGTTGTTACTGTTATGAGTAAAACAAGTCATATACAAAATTATAGTTAGAATAAACTATAATATATAAAACTTTTAGATTTAGAGGACCACCTTTTAAATTAAAATCACTAAAAATCCACACAAGATTCCAATTTAGATAAAATCACTCGGAGAGGTAAGCCTATTAACTTGAAAAAAGAATTTTCAAAATCCGCTGAATTTATTTAAGATTTTTAAGTAAACAAACTTTTAAAACTATCCTTAAAATATGTATGGTTTGACAATATGTTAGATCAATTTCAGAATGCAATTCAATATTTTTTAATGTATAGTTTTCCAAATTACCCATTATTAAACAAACTTTGTAAATCTTTTGGTTAAGACAGTAAATCAAATATACATGTTATCCACCATTGGTTTTCTTCTGTGATTAATTCTGTTCAATACTAATTCTAAAGGTGGACATTTGTCACCCCCGCCATCCAATTTCCCCTACATGTGCTTGTCCTACCTAAATTTCATGTCATGTAAATCTCCCATATCTGAATGGAAGAAGATTTTTACTCCCTTTAATTTCATAGTATTTTCTATTAAAAATATAAAATAAATTCGTGAAACAATTAATACTTTATTTATTTATTTATTTTCTTGCACATGCTTCCATTAACTTCTTGTTCTCAATTTGGTAGTGCATTAATATTTGAATTATATTTGTCAAAAATTAAAGTATTTGAAGAATTAGAACCCTGAATGGTTCACACATGTATCTTGAAATGAGTAATACTATTCTCACAAATTACTTATATAAACTTATATAGTATAATTATATAACCACCATATCACTCCTTAATTAATATCATTTATTATTAGTATTTATTTATTCAATCAATTATATGACGTAAGTTTGTATGAGTGAGATTATATAAAAAGTTTGTAAGAGTAGTATTATTCATGTTAAAATGTTGTATTATTATAAATATAAGGCCAATAAGTCTATGATTTCTGCCTTGGATTGTACATTGATCCAATACTACTCAATTTGTTGTACCACAAATAGTTAATAATAAATCTAAGCAAATCTGAATTTGGTGTACAACACTGGTAGACAGAATAGAAAACATTTATTTTAACTACAGAACATAATGAACACTTGTTCTTCATTAATCAAAATCATCGATCATTATTGCTTCCTTAAGACCAACCAAGAACTTCAGTGAGAATGTAAAGCAGCACAAGAGAAACGGGGTACTGGAGATATACTACAATGCAAACCCAAAAGGGGATCTTGGTGCTGAAGCTGCCCAATACTCCCATCGCAGTGCATATTATTAAAATAACCAGAACTTCAGCCGAGACATCCCATGTCAAATCTCGTATGTAAACAAGTAGCAAGAAGATAGCTAAGCCCATCACGTTGTTCATGAACACTGCACCATAGATCTGCAGAAAGGTGATTTCTATGTATTAAATCATCAGAAAACGAATTCTATATCTAATACTCTACAAGCTATGAACAAAATACAATCAAATTTGTACTAATTAATTAAATTCTAATATACCATAGATAATGACTTAATTACTTAAAGGGTAAAATATTATAATTGAGGAATCTAAGTGGGCTGACCTCAGAAAATGTTAAAGAGGAAGCATTTTCTGTTTTCTGCTTGGCAGAATTGATTGCCACCAACACCTGCTTGTAGCTCAAAGCCAAGGGTATTACAACGTATGAGACGAAGAATGAGGGAATGTTTACAGCAGTGGAGAATTCTCCAACAGTTTTCATGAGGGGTGTTCCAAGCAGGACTGTGATAGCAGTTCCTAGACTCACTAGAAAAGCAGCTTTAGTGTAATTCCACCAAGGTTTATCCGTAGTGCTGCTGCTCTCCTTTTTCTGATCAGCCAGCAAACTCTGACTCTCCTCACCAGTTTTCTGCATTTACATTCATCCAAAAGTTAGAAACGAAAATTAGGTGAGTAGGGGGTCATAGTTCATCGAATATATAGTATGAGGGGATTACTTTTTACCTTTGAATTTCCACCAGATAACTTTGGCCGGTTAGCTGAGTCTTTATTTTTGTTGGAATTATTAGCATTGTTTATAAGCCATTTTGAGAGACCAGAAACGAACTCCGCCTCACTTATATTAGAATCACCTGAGATATTGAACTCTTCCATCGCTTTTGCTACAAAATCCTCCTCATCCAAACCTACCTCTTCCATTTGTAGTCCTAGTATAAATGCTCTCAGTTCAACGGTCGATACAGATTCATTACGATCCCGGTCAATCTTGTGAAACAGACTGCAAATATATTGATCAGCAAAGAGTAAATAACAGGATATAGATCGAGCAGCAAGACTCCTGAAACTCGTATAATCCCGATCGAAGGGACAGGCAACCTATCTGAATATATAAATTGTAAAGCTTACGCTTTTATCAGGGGAACATTAGGCCGCCCATTCCCTGTAAGAAGGCGCTGGAGTAGTTTCTTTTCTACATATTTATTCAACACATACTCCAATCTTCTGTTTTGAATCCATGGCTCAAATATCTGCGCACAATTTTTTCCCCAAATTATATATTAAATTTATGTACTTAGATTGAGTTGACAAGAATTTTACTGTACTCAAACTAATTAAAAAAAAAAAAACTAATGATGTTATATGAAAATATATATATATACACACACACACACATACATACATACCTGATAGGTCAAGTAGGAGATGAGGAAAAAAAGTGAAATAATGAGACAAACGAGGAGGAGTTCTCGTGTTGCTGTAGCTGATATGAGGATTTTTGCTAGCTGAAGAATAAGAATTGGGATCATTGATAGAAGCATGATACGTGCACTGTACCTGGTCTCAATATCAGTTTTTACACCATAACCTGCATGTTAATGCATAGCCATAGCCATGCAGCAATTCATTGGGTTAGAGACACAAATTAAGATATTGTTTGCACTGAGAGCTGGCAAATGTTAGGCACGAAGAAAAACCAGTTAAACTGAAAGGCTTCTTGTTATCTGAATTAGATGAAGTTGATGCGGAAGTGTCCGAGAGATCATAGCTGCCAAAAGCAACAACGGAACCCCAATTCAGTGTTAGATTCATAATTGCTGTTCCTGCAAGTACGGACATTCCCATTGCTGCCATTGATTCAATAGTTTCTGCATCTTCCGAGACTCCCATCATTGCAAAAAAACATAACACAATTACATTGTTTGATATGGAATATTTGATCATAAATATTATTAGAGTCTTGGATTAGCCATGATTTAACAATAAAAAAGTTGCATAGATAATATTCTCTTACGAGATTGGTAAGTCTTTCAGTATATACTTGGTGAAAAAATGATCATTAAAAAAAAAAAAAAAATATATATATATATATATATATATATATATATATATATAAAATAAAATAAATAGAAACACATGATCACACACGTATCTTTATTTGTATTGGATCTTCTTCGTGCTACAAGATCTCTGAGATTATTGAATATAGGGGTGCACATTGGTCGGGTCGGGTCGGGTCGGGTCCAACCTGACAAAACCCGATACATGATTTGGTTAGACATTTTGAACCCGTAATCGGGTTTTTGAAGCATATAACCCGAGATATAACCTGAATGGTCGGGTTGGTCGGGTCTGTCAGGTCCACTCGACACTCAACACTTACATGTCGAGTCGTGTCGGATTCACAACCGACACTCGATATCAGTCTATTTTCGAAGACATCGAGTGTCAGATGATGCATCCGACACTCGACACTAGCCACTCGACACTCGACACTTACATGTCAAGTCGTGTCGGATTCACAACCGACACTCGATATCAGACTATTTTTGAAGACATCGAGTGTTGGATGCATCATCTGACACTCGACACTAGTCACTCGACACTCGACACTTACATGTCGAGTCGTGTCGGATTCACAACTGACACTCGATATTAGACTTATTTTCGAAGACATCGAGTGTCGGATGCATCATCCGACACTTGACACTATCTACTCGACACTCGACACTTACATATCAGGTTACATAAATTAAACCTGATTGCAAAAAACCCGAAGTTTATAACCCGATTTCGGATTTTTTATTACATTAACCCGCCCGTAACCCGACAAACCTGATCGGGTCGGGTCGGGTAATTTTGAACACCCCTAATTGAATATCTTTTTTGACAACCAAATATTTCACAAATTTTTTTTTTTCAAAAGTTTATGGTAAATATTTGGTGTTTTACCCTGAGAATCCCTATCGTTTGTAGCCTCCTAATTTTCTGAGCTCCACAAATTGGCCTACCAAACTCAAGATTTTAGATCTGCCGCCGCATAAGATATAAGTCAAGGTATACCTAACGTTAATTATTATTTTTAAATATATCTATTAAAGCTATATATAAAAGATGGGTCAATTCTACAAACCTCTTCTAAGATTGTCGAAAACCTACATAACCACCTCTAGTTTTGAAAATCTCACATACTTTTCATCTCCGTTAAGGAACGTTAAAAAATATAAATTTTTTCAAATTACTCTTAACTGGCTATTAAAAAATATTCCAAATTTTTAAAAAATAAAAATAAAACTCAAAACATGCTAATAGTCTTCCATCAATTCTACCCCAAAAAGTGATAGAAAAATTACTACCACAATAAAAGATATATAAACCTTAAAAAACATTTTACTAAAAAAATTTACATTAAAATCATTTATTAAAATCTTGAAACAATAAAAAATTTATCGTATTTGCACCTATAAAAAATTGTTTTATAAAGTTTAAGTCTTTTAATGCAACTTCTTTATTTTTCAAATTTTAATTTTTGAATTTTTAGAATTTTGAATATTTTATAATAGATAATTAAGGATAATTTGAGAAATTTCATATTTTTTAACGAAATTTTGGTATGTGGGATTTTCAGAACTAGATGTGTTCATATGAAATTTTGGTAAACCTCAAGGGAGGTTTGTGGAACTGGCCCATAATAGATTGTACATACCACTTGTAATCATGTTATAAATAATAAATTCTAGATTCAATATTGATGATAGAATTCTGATGTGCTGTAGGTATCAGTACCTCTATCATAAAATTGAGATTATCTCGACTTAAAAAAATACGTACATTAATAATATAATGTCCAATATTTACGGACATTTGGACCGATTGATTGCACATGTTTTTAAAAAGTTGGTTCTAATCTTGTTATCAGCTTATGCTTTTATCCTTTTCTAAAGACTATATCTATAGTTTTGATCATTCCAGCTACTCTAAGATATACTTGAAAAATTAAATAATATTGCCTGAAGCTTTTCTAATTTCCAAGATGTGCCAACTCTCTTGTTCTGCTAGGTTTAACTTTGAAATGTTCAAATAAAGGAATAATAGAACAGTAAGTTACTAAGGTTACAGTTTTTTGGTCAATTGCCTGCCTATACGAATAGCTTTTGCTTATACTTTATTTACACTAACTCAGATTTAATTTTGAAGAAAGTGACTGCACTAAACGGAGCATAACGAATTAATAGATTGAAATAGTATACCGTCTGCCCACATAGTCAACGGTTTGGCAATATAGATAACATCACCCTTCCCAATTTTTAGAGCAATGAAAAATTGATTAGACGGGATTGTGAGTTGTAGTGAAGGAGAAGTAATCTTATATATTATATCATCCTATTTTAATGATTATAGGATAAAAAAGATGTCGAGAATTGGTTTGTTGAAGTTTGCTCCATAATCAATTAATGCGAGACTTGAAAGACTTAAACAGTAAATGCATCGCTACAAGCAAATGGTAAAAGCAAAGCATTAGAATCTAATCTTTCCTTTCATGAAACGAAGATGAAATTAAATGGTGAAGAGAAGGTAGCAAGAAGCTTACCAATAACCAGTATAATTTGCGGGAAAACGCCGAGTACGTGGAACAAACTTGCACCAAATATACCGGTTCCAAACATTTGAAAGAAGAGGTTGGATCCGCTTGAAATGTATTGCTGAGAGAGGGACAGCAAGACCTCATATACCACCAACAAGAAGAGGTACCCCCAAAGCGTTGCTGTGCAGGGCAAGAAGCTGTAAATTGGCTCACAAGTCACCGTTGTTTCAAGGCGGTTGCCATCAAGTTCCAAGACTGATTGAGACTCTGTTACTTGATCCATGCCATTCGAAATAACATCTAGATGATGATCATTTTCTTTAATAATAGAACGACTGCTTCCATAGTATATCATTGGGAGGATTAGAAGAATGACCAATGCTGCTCTAGCCATTTCTTGCTTTGGAAATGGTAAGAATGAGGAACTAAAGATGGAAGAAGCCGCAACTCAGTCCTTGGATGAATAAACAACTTGCAAAAGTTGAATCTGGACTGCAATTTATTATAACTCTCTATTTCAGCAGAGTCTGAAAGAACTGCAATTGCAAGCTACCCTTCTCAGGATAGATATATTAATTGACTCTACATTATCCTTAATCCTCTAAACAAGCAATCGTTTATTTGACCCAGATTTTTTTTTTTTTTTGATACGAAACTAAAGATTTATAAAACTATATTGACCCAGCTTATTTATACTTCGAAGGAATGTGCTTTATATAATTGGTTATCATATGTCATAATCACAATTTAATTATATATAAATGTTGCGATCTCAATGCAAAAATACATAACCTATTATAATTGACATGTATGAAACTTTGAAGTTAATGGACTAACAGTCCATAAGTTTGTCTAGTAGATGGAGCATAATATAAATATATTCTTATAAAGGGAAATGGTGGAGATATATCCTTCATTGAGAAGTCATTGCAGACTTATATCATGTTAGGCGACGTAACTGCCCTTCTGAGTTCCACTCATCTCAGATATGGAACCATACGATTTTCAGTTATCTAGTCAAAGTACGACTTGAGTGGAAGCTATTTTTTTTAATTGTAAATTTTTCAATACTTGCCTTAATTCTATCATCAGATTTACTAATGTAAAATGGTATTCAAGTGATTTAAAAACGTAATTGACGAAAAACTAATGTGATTGATGACGAAGATGGGTACACATACCAGAATATAATGTGAAAGGGTCGGCTTCATTCTTCTTTAATTTATATTAATCACAGGTAGCATTCCTCCTGGCACCTATATCCTTCTCTCTATGTGTCTCTTTCGTACGTGTTTACATCAGCCTCAATTTAACAGTAACACCTCTAAAACAAGCACTCGCAAATTTTTGGTCTTATACATATACCAGTACTACCACATTTATTTTCCAGCAATGGCAATTTGGAAGCCATGTACGAGGCAATTGATACCGCATCCAGACGTCTACTAGCGAATCTATTTTGGATTTGATGCTTTAAATATACGTGCATATTAAAGCACATTCCAATCTCAATGAAATTAAGTATGGCATTTTAGGATCACTCTGCGTCTAAGAATAATATACCCCGTTTGCTTGGAGCCGATCGTTAATGCATCAACATCGAGAGACAAATTGACAAAATTAATTAAGGAAAACAAAAGAAATATACAAATTAATAGGAGCAATTCGCAATGGACCACAAGTATTTGCAATGCCTTGGAAATCGAAATAAGATTGAAGAAGCTTTCTTTACCTTAAAGTTGAGGACTCTGTATAAAACATAAAACAGAACAATGGTGGATGCATCCGCCCAAAAATATTAACAACGAAGAAGAAGCTAGCTTGCTATTAAATCTTCAATAAAAAACAGTAAACAAGACAGGTAGTATAATCCGTACGTCCGCTGCATGATACGTGTACAAGAGATTTTCCAAAATCTAATTGGTTTGCAATAATGCTGATGATCTAGACAAGTTAGTGACCGATGGGATTGAGTCCCTGGTGCTAGTAAAAATGTGGAGCAGCCTCTAATGGCCAAGAAGGATCATTGGAGATGACATTGCACTTGCACATGTATTTTCTCTCAGTTGAAACCAGATGATGGTATATAACCCACTTTGCATTAACTCTGCATGTACACAAACGAGTCATATTATGGTACATCTGATTTACCGATACATCAATTTTCAAAATTGTATAAAATTTGTAAATGGATATATAAAAGTTGTAAATACAATTTTTTATATACTCATTCATAACTTTACAATTTTTATATACTCATTTACAATTTTTATACACTTATTTATAACTTTTATACAATTTAAAAAATTGATGTACAATACATCAGATGTACCATAGCAATTTCCTACGCAAACACATTAACATTCCACAGATTTAGATAAGATGAAGTGCATATTCTGATAATTTAATTGTCTTGTCTATAACTAAAAAAATTAATAAATCAAAGTACAATAGCAATAACAAGGATTTTCATTTTATTTTAAGATCTCGCTTAAAAGCCAAACCATTTTTTAGTATATTTTAACTTGAAGAGAAAAAAAATATAAGTCCAGTCTCTACACTGACTTGAATAATATATACTAATGATGGATGAATAAACTTCTTGAGAAACTTTAACAGTCTTGTATATCCCGTTCTAAATATGTGCCTTTTAACAAAATAAACAACAAAGATTGATCAGAACATCAACATAAGAAGTATCCTCTTAGTATGGTAAAATATTTGTACTTTAAATTTGTTCGGACTATGAACCTCCCAAAACTGCATATTAGTATGATATTGTTCACTTTAGGTCTAAGCCTCATGGATTTGCTTTTTGATTCAACCCAAAAAGTCTCATACCAATGGAAATCTTGTCCATATTTATATGCCCATGATCATCCCCATGTTTAGCCGATGTGAGACTTTGATCGCGCACCGAACAATACTCCCTTCAAACAAAGGACCATATTTTTTTGTCTTTTTTTGGGGTCTCCCTCATACGATTTCTATCCTTCTACTCCATCGAAGCCTAGGCTACCTCGAGATCTTGCTTTATCTAGTTGCTAAGTAGAGCCCAACCATTGGGGATGGCAAAAAAATCCGATTTTTGTATGTGCAGTGCAAGTGTAGTTTGCCTTGTATTCAACATTTTCTCTCCCGTCCCTGCATTTTCCCCACATGAAATACCCGGAGTTACCTGTAATATCTATGTACAATGACACAAAAGATGAATAATTTAATTGTTTTTGTAATTAAAAAAGGCATTATATGGTCAATCGTGAAGACCTTAACAGTAGTCTTTGTTGCCTTCTTGCTTGTCTTGGCAAGTAGTCAAGTTGATGCAAAAGGGGTCATCAATACTTAGGAAAACAAAAGTTAATGGCTAAGAGTGAGCCTCTGATGAGCGAGATAAATACAAACCAAGAGGCTAAAGGTGTTGATCATAATCATGCAAAAGATGCAACTTCACACATGGATATAATTGGAAGTAACTAGTTTCCTGAAGATTAACACTGTCCTTCTCATATTAAACCTCATCATATCAAAAGCCAGATGTCCTATCCATAATATGGGTATTACCAAACAATTATTATGTAATCATCTATATCTATAGATTCTTTGATTTGATATAAATTGTGTCAAGGCCGACTCTTACATGCATGTCTCAAGAATTTGGTGTAAAATAAAGAGAAATTAAATGGAATAACTAGTAAAAGCTTTCTCTGATGGTCAAAGGATTATTATATCATTTGTATATGCATTGCAGGTGGGGGGGACGATATCATCATCTAAATTCTTTGAAGAAATAACATTAGTTTCATCAAATTCAACATGCATAGATTCTTCAATAAATTGTGGGCGTGAGAAGAGCATGACACAATCCGATCTAGGTGCAAAAATATAAAACTCGCACTGTTACCCGAGTTTGGCCATCCCTACCAACCACGAATCCAATCGTGAGCTTAACTGGGGCCCACAACCTTTGTTCAACATTCCGAGAATCTTCTACACGTATTCTCCTAGCTAAGTCTAGCCTGAACTCTCATATAACTTGTTAGGACTATAGACCTCTCAAAACTTCATATTGGTATGATATTATTCACTTTGGGTCAAAGCCGTCATGGATTTGCTTTTGGATTCTTTCTAAAAGGTTTAATATCAATAGAGATCTTGTTCATACTTATATGCCCATGATCCTCCTTTTGTCTAACAAATATGGGACTTTGGTCACATACCCACCACAATTTATCAAAGGTGAGCACTTAATGTTGTGTTTAATAGATAACTCACTTCTAAATGGGATGCTTTAGCAAAGAATCTAACAGTAACTACCTTCTTACACACTGCAAAATGCAGATTGTGGAATGGTTATTTTGTTTGGAATAGAACAAAGCATGTTTTTTTTATCCACATCAACTGCCTTTTTTATTGTTAGTTTTTAAGGTGATGGATATTTAAACAGAATTTAACTGAAAATAGTAAAGTAAATCAGAACAACAAGTTTTACATTGTTCAGTTACCAACAATCCACATCCATGAGCAGGAAGAGCTGTAATCTACTATGTTATATGTGTTTACACAACTTAGGAGCATCAACAGTGGTAGACTCACTCACACACACTGACCTAGTCTATATAAACTAATCTATCTGCTATCACAATACTAGGCTTTTTACACTTTTCTGTTGCTGCTCTCTTAACACAACATTGTTAAGAATAATGTAACATCCAATCCAGTTATAGACTCGTGTGATTACTCAACTTCCTTAAGCTCACACAACATATAAACCTCTTAAGCCTTACATGATCTATAATCCTTAATTGAAGCTCAATGTTTCACACATCCACGTAAACGATGATGAAAAGATGCATTCAAACTTGCTCTCACTTGTTCTTTACAATTGCCTTGAATGCGTGAGTCCACTAGCTATGAAGATAGCTCTATATATTGTTCCTATTAAGCTACAATGCCTTTCCTTAACTTGCAAGATCTTAGTTCAACGTTTAGGAAAGAATCTTAGTTTGCAATCAATGTGAACAAGAAGCAAACACATATTCCCCTAAGTGAGTTAGGATAAAAAGTTTAATGTCCTAATGTAGTATAGATTAATTAATGTTCTATTCCTCTTTAACAAGGATTACAATTTAGCTTATCCTATATCCATTAGGATTCTCCTAATTTGAAGCTGTTACAATTTATTTAACCACATGAATAGGGAGAAACAAACACATTAGGAATTTAATCAACCAAAGTTTTCTTCGCATGATGACAAAACAAATTGACACATGTTATGTAAGTGTAATGCATGCAGTGTTAAAACCAACATTTATGGAAAGAGGTAAAGTCGAAACAAAAAAAAAAAAAAGTGGACTCTTGATTAGAAGATTCTTAGCTCTGACATCATTAACTTATTAATTGTGGTTGTAGCAGATCACATTCACTAGTAACATTTATAATACTCCGAGGACATAAATGTTCCTCATTTGATTAATGCATATGCCATCACAAAATGACTATTTTTATCAAAGCTATTCCGAAAAATTTAAGACAACACTCTGAACAGGCTACATTGTAATAGAGATCAATTTAATTTATGTGGAGTCCTTTATCCAATCAGAAAATCAGCCCTTACCAAGCCAACAAGACCTTAAGCCAAGCAACAAATTGTTTCTTGATCCATGCCAAAATCAATTACTTGAGCTGATCCTAGAACCTTGTTTTTGATGTACATGTTGAATTTCCTTGTAAGATCTCTGTTTTAATAGTTTTGCAATCCCATGATTTGTGCAGTTGATTCTACTTGTAAATATCTAGATAAACAAATGAATATGATCTCTAAGTCTCACAGTTTTGATTTTATAGTTGCACTCATTCACCTTTATTCTATTACATTGTATGGAGATGAATAATGAAAAGATGGCATGCATGCTCTGTATCATTGGGTGCAATCATATTTTTTTCAAACTTTTCCCTCAATAAATTAGTAAGAATATCGCATCACTTTGACAAGATTAATTTCCACGCTATGCTCGTTCTTTGTGCAATTCTTCTGAGTTGTTTTATATAAATAATTTTAAAAAATGCATACGCACGTTTAGTTTGGGGTGTGTGTCAAGATCCAATTAGTTATATTGAAATATGCGGTTATATTAGGACAAGAAGTCTTATGATTTCTGCCTTGGATTGCACCGTCTCCAACACTCAATTTCTTTTACCACAAGTAGTTAGGATTAGTGGTATCAAATATAATTTTTGATAAAAAAATTCATTAGAAGCATAAATAAAAAGTGGATCGTAAGTTCCTCATTAGGATGCTATTTATATAATTAAGGAGCACACCAAGTACTTCAAACCCCTCCATCTCTAAGATATGACTCTAAAGCACTCTACACAAGAACATGTGTTTGGGCACCTTAGAATCTACAAGAAAAACCGAAAGAAATAAGTAAAGAGATTGAATAAACCAATCTAGAAAAGCTAGATTTTTCTTTTTCTCTCTAGACTTTATGTGAACTTCCTTTCGGCATCTCACTTTTCTTTATATGCTTGATCACACAAAAAAAGAAAAAAATGCAAGCTATTGTATTTCAATTAAAGAAGTTCACGTTCAAATTCTAATTCATAGGAAAAGGATATTTTATTAAAATCCCAACTAATATAGGATTATAACCTATCTTTTATCCCATTAGGAAAGATTATTATCATATTATTAATAAAATAATATCCTAAATAATTACCTTATCAAACTTAAAGTCCACGTCAATCTAGTGGTTAGGCCTGTCTTTTATTTAATAATGAAAGCCCAAAAAAATAAGTAGTAGCTTTTGTGAGCTAGCCTAGGGATCAAATGGGCTCATGTAAACTTTAGCTCTAATAATTAAGCCTAATTCTAATTGTTCATAATTAGTTGAACATAATTATTAATCTTGTTTACGACTACACTCTAAAGTCCATGAACAAATTATAAGAAGCTTATATTTAATTAATTTCATTTGGCAAAGCCAAAACCCATGTCACACTAATACCATATAAATATATCTTTCTATGATATCCGTAATTAAACTAGGTTTATGATTAATGTCACACCCTTTTAATTACATCTTGTATCCAGGGGTCACTAATTTCTCTAATGATTATTTTTTACACATATATCTGTACTTGTGAGATAATTCAAAAATAAATGTTAATTCTTAATAAACTCTTTATTAAGAATACTCAGGTCTAAGATTTAATAACCAAGTACCAAAGCTATAGGGAATATCATCCTCTCCAATAGGAGTTATAGATTCCATATTGTGAATTTATGTTCGCATAAATCATAATTTTATATTTCCAAACTATAGAGGTTTTTATTTTATATAAAATCTCACTTCCTAATAGCTAAAAAAATACAAGGCACGAATATGAGTTCATTACTCACTTAGGATTAAGAGTATTATATTAGTAGTGCCTATGAGATTTAATTTATGCGATAGTTCTTATATCTTAATTAAATCTCATGGAGGTCTTGTTCAATACAAATTAATTGCACTAGTATTTCTATTTGAGTTCACCACTTCAATGATTAAAATAAATTATTCATCTTTATGAAATACGAAAATCATAATCTTACAAAGTAAAGTGTCACCTTTACTTACTGATTGTAAACAAACTTTATAACTATAAGAATCCCGTGAATTATATCTTCTTTATATGATTAAACAAACCATATAAATAATTCACATAAAATATAATTATAAGAAATTAATATTAAACGGTAATTTGCTCAAATAATAAATATGTGTATGCATAGAATAATATTTATTTATCAGAAAAATTGATTATAATTGTCTGGTTTAAGGGCATACATCTAACAAGGATAATAATAGATTCAAGCGAATGAGAATATGTCGTAGATCGTAAGAAACACGCGGAAAGGAAGAACAACTCATTTACGTGAACTACAGAACATAATGACTATTACATATATTCTATTCACTAATCAAAATCTTCCTTTCTTAAGAGCTAAGACCAACCAAGAACTTCACTGAGAATATATAGCAGCACTAGAGAGATGGGGTACAGAAGATATACTACAATACAAACCCAGAACGGGATCTTAGTGCTGAAGCTGCCCAATATTCCCATCGCAGTGCATATTATTAAAACAACCAGAACTTCAGCCGAGACATCCCATGTCAAATCTCGTATGTAAACAAGTAGCAAGAAGATAGCTAAGCCCATCACGTTGTTCATGAACACTCCACCATATAACTGCAGAAAAGATGAGTTTTTAGGTATTTGATCGGTGCAACAAATTCTATATTTATCTAATTGCAAATATTGAAGACTACGAGAAAAGTAAACGCTAATGCGTAGTTCGAGCTAGAAAGCCTAGAAGAGAAATTTTTTGTGAAAATTAATAGTAGTATTATTCAAGATAAAATTTTTATAATAGAGGAGAATTAAGGTGGGCTAACCTCAGAAAATGTTAAAGAGGAAGCTTTTTCTGTTTTCTCTCTGGCAGACTTAATTACTACCAACATCTGCTTGTAGCCCAAAGCCAAGGGTATTACAACATATGAGACAAAGAACGAGGGAATGTTTGAAGCGGTGGAAAATTCGTCAACAGTTTCCATAAGAGGTGCTCCCAGCAGAATTGTGATAGCGGTTCCTAGAATCACTAGAAAAGCAGCTTTAGTGTAGATCCACCAAGGTTTATCAGTACTCCTCGTAGTGCTGCTCTTTTTCTGTTTCTGATCAGCTAGCAGGCTCTGATTCTCCTCACCAGTTTTCTGCATGTACGAAGTAGTTCATTGCATTAATTAAACAGATCGTATATATATTATGAGCAGATTGATTAATTTTTTACCTTTGAATTCCCACTACTAGACAACTTTGAGCGGTCGACTGAATCTTTCTTTTTGTTGGACCTATTAGCATTGTTAAGCCATTTTGAGAGACCATTAACGAACTCCGCCTCACTTATATTAGAATCACCTGAGATATCAAACTCTTCAATCACCTTTTCCACAAAATCCTCCTCATCCAACCCTACCTCTTCTACCTGTATTCCTAGTATAAGTGCTCTCAGTTCATCGTTCGATACGGATGCATTACTATTCTTGTCAATTTTGCGAAACAGACTGAAAATAAATGGAGAGTATAGAACTAATAAGAACAATATGAATCCTGAAGCTCCCGTGCTTCCCGATTGAAGAGACAGGCAGACTATCTGAATACATATGTACCATGGAAAACTTACTCTTTTATGAGGGAAATATTAGGGTGGCCATCATCCGCAAGAAGGCTCCGGAGGAGTTTCTTTTGTACGAATTTATCCAACACAAACTCTAATCTTCTGTTCTGAATCCACGGCTCAAATATCTGCCACCAGTTTTTTTTTTTAAATGATATATTAAATATAGATTGAGTTGACAAGAATTTAACGGACTCATGCTAATGGAAGAAATAATAATAATGATGATGATGCTAATGTACCTCAGATCATGCATAGTCTATAAATAATTATGAAAATAGAAGGGGGTTTAAGCATAATATAGTATAATCTTCATGTTTCATTTTCTTCTAGCTAGCTTTGTTTTAGTCCTACTTTTTTATTTTTATTTTTTAAGTATATGCACCAACCAGAGGAATGCTTATCATGGATAATTAAGGCTCATACTTGCATGTTAATTCACCTGATAGGTCAAGTAGGAGATGAGGAAAATAAATGAAATAATGAGAGACGTAAGGACTAGAACTCGTGTTGCTGTAGTTGAATTGAGAATTTTTGCTAGCTGAAGAATAAGAATTGGGATCATTGAAAGAAGCATGATCCTTGCGGTGTACTTCGTCTCCATATCAGTTTTTACACCATAACCTACGTATATAAAAGCATAGATAGCAACACATCAATTTCTTGGGTTAGAGATATTGAATATGTATATCTTTTGTACTGAAAGCTACAAAATGTGGGACACGGAAAAAACCAATTAGACTGAAAGGTTTCTTGTTATCTGAATTTGATGAAGCTGATGCAGTAGTTTCTGTGGTTGTGTCTGAAATATCATAGCTGCCAAAAGCTACGACTGAACCCCAACCCACAGTGAGCATCATAATTGCTGTTCCTGCAAGTAAGGACAATCCCATTGCTGCCATTGATTCAATAGTTGTTGAATCTCCTGAGACTCCTATCACTGAAAAAACTAACATATTAGTTGTTGAATCTCCTGAGACTCCTATCACTGAAAAAACTAACATATTATATTGCTTGATATGGAATAGTTTATTGAATTAGAACATCACTATAGTCCTGGATGAGTCATGACCTAACACTAAAAAATTGCCTGAAACAATGATCATGAGTCCCAAGCTTCGGAGACATGATCACACACATCGAAAAAGGTTAAATACGAAAATAATTAATCAAATTTAGAGGTACTGTGTGTTAGAAAAATAATTTTTTTTTATTGTTTAATCAATCGACTACTCATGGAATCAACATTCTGATCCGCAAAAAACCTATGAACTAACTGGCTAACGAGTTGGCTAAACAATTACAAAAAAGAAATTACACTTGCTATTTTTTAGCAAAAAATTTTGGTTGGTGCCATCTATTTGATTTGCATTAGAGGTTAGGGTTTCGAATTCACAAAAATCTTTTGCTAAATATTTGATATTTTACCGTTAGAGTGAGTCACTCTCTTTTTTGATCTCATAATTTTCTGAGTTGTGCAAAATTGACCTGCCCAACTCAAGATTCTAGATCTGCACCTGAATATATTAAGATAAAGTAAGGGTGCACCCCCAAATTAATTATTATTAAATATACCTATATACTAAACCTATGAACTATAAATTAAACGTACCACGTTTAACCATGTTATAAATACTAAATTAATTCTAAATTTCTAGATGATACAAGTAATTCGAAGTTCTTTATATATATTATAAAACTGAGATTACAAATACCGGTTTTTTTTTTTTCCAATAAAAAACTACGTTACGGATACAATTGCACCTCTTTAGAAAGTTGGTTCTAATCTTGTCAGCTTTTATACGTGTATCCTTATCCAGAATCCAGAGGATGTATAAATTGTTTTCAATATATTCTAACTAATCTGTGAGCTTTTAAAAGATGTACCAACTCTAAGGTTTGTTTGGTTCTACCTGTGACATGTTCCACTAAAAGAATAATAAAACAGTCAGTGCTAAGGTTACAGTTTTTTATTATTGTCCAATTGCCTATATTAATAGCTTTTACTCGGACTTCTAGCTCTCAATAGAATAAGTCTGCAAGCGGGAGAAGCTGGCTAACACACTGAGTTTTGGCTGAGTTTTACTTAGAGACAGTCAAATTTTAAACTGAAAAGTTAGTTCCTAATTTCAATTTTTGTTTGATTTGATTGAGGGGAGTTGCATATTTGAGAGAAAGAGGCACAAACATTTCCTCAAGTTTCAAGAAATCCCACACAACCACTTTCGGTTTCTAAAAATCTCAAATACTCGCTATTATCACCAATTTCTATCAAGTATTTTATTATTTACATAAATAAAATTAATATATTAATAAAATTATTTTCTAACTTTAATATTAAAAAAAGGTCTAGTAGTTCAATAATTAATAGGGTATATATTAAATAAAGACAATAAAAATAATTAATAATTTAGTATAAGAATATTTTTATTAAAAAAATTACAAAAAATACACTTTAAAAAAATTGACAAATACTTTCAATTTATTGTTGGTAATAATTGAATGAAAAATCTTTAAAGGAAAAAACTCATTTTCCTATATGAGACATACTATTAATAATAACTTTGTTTCATTTTATATTTTCCACATTTTTCCTTTTTTTAATAAAAATCATAAGATTGGGAATTGTTTTTCTTGCAATTTATGACGAACGATTGTCTAATAGACTTTTCTATAATCTTTTTAAAAAATTAATAAAAATATTTATACTCAAATATTAATTTTTAAAAGAATTATACCCGTTTTATATTTACTCTATTATATTTTAAATCAATATACCTTTTTTAAAATTAAACTTAGAGAAAGACTTCATAAATGTATTATTTTTAATAATATAATAATATAAAACTTGATCTAAATTAGTGATAAAGAAGAAATGTGATATTTTATAATCTTGAGGCAGCTACGTCAAATTTGTATTACTTTTTATCAAATATCAAAATTACGCTTCGTTGAATTAAAATTAGGGACTAATTTATTAGTTTAAAGTTTGTTGTCCTTGACAAATATTTCACTAAGCCCTAAGGGTGTTTGTGACCTTCTCCCGTATTCAAATGGAGCAAAAAGAATACGTTAAAATACCATCTACCCCTGCCCCAATGGTCAAACGGTTTGGAAAAATTACAAATGTCATTACACTTCCGAATTTTAAGAGCATCTCGATAAACTACATATGTTTGACCATGAACTAATCCCAGAGTGGTTACATAAAGCTATCATTAAAGGAGAAGAAATGTTATATGACTTTATCCATTATTAATTTTGCGATTAAAAGAGGAAAAAAAAGGCGAGAGATGAAGAGAATTTGTGAAGTGGATACTTTGTGAAGTCTGAACTTAAAGAGTCAACAGAAAATGAATAGCTACAATCAAACGGTTAAAAGGAAAGCATAAGAATTTTGCCTTTAGTGAAACGAAGATGAAATTAAACGTTGAAGAGAAGCTAGGTAGAAAGGAGCTTACCGATAACCAGTATAATTTGAGGGAAAACGCCGAGTACTTGGAACAAACTTGCACCAAATATACCAGTTCCAAACATTTGAAAGAAGAGGTTGGATCCACTTGCAATATATTGCTGAGAGAGGGACAGCAAGACCTCGTATACCACCAACAGAAAGAGGTACCCCCAGAGCGTTGATGAGCAGGGCAAGAAGCTGTAAATTGGCTCACAAGTCACCGTTGTTCGAAGGCGGTCGCCATCAAGTTCCAAGACTTGAGACTGCATTTCTTCATCCATGGCATCCGAAATAACATTTAGATGATGATCATTTTCTTTAATAGAACGACTGCTTCCATAGTAAATCATTGGGAGGATTAGAAGAATGACCAGTATTCCTGCTCTAGCCATTGCCTGCTTCAGAAGTGGTGAGAATGAGGAAATGAAGATGGAAGAAGCTGCAACTCTCTGACCAAGTAATTTATAAAGACTTGAATGAAAATACAACTTGCAAAACTTGAAGCTGGACTGCAATTTATAAACCTCTATTTCAGCACGCGGTTAATGTGAACAACAATTGTTGCAAGCTACCCTTCTCAGGTTAGATATATTGCGAGATATATGTACATGAGTGAAATAACTATCCTCTAATCAGGCAATCGTTTGACTCTTACATACTTGAATCAGTGTGCTCTATATAATTATTTATCATATGTCATAAAACCTAATCTTGTTGCGATCTTACTAATATAAGATCTGAAGTTTAATATACCATTATTGGATACCTTTGACATGTAAATTCTGAAGTTATTGAACTAACAGTCCATAAGTTTGTCTAGTAGATAGCGCATTATAAAAATATATTTTTGCAAATGGATGTGGCGGAGACACTTCCTTTGAATAGTCATGTTATGACTCATATTTGGTGAGGAAACAGGCCTTCAAAGTTCCACTCAATCTGTAGATAATCCATACAAATTTTATCGTCTAGTCAAAGTATGGCACAAGTTCCGATTTATAAATTTAAACCAACTTAACCAAAGATCAAATAATTTAAAAATGTAATTGCACTGACATAGATCACAAATCGAAGAAAGAGTGTTGAAGGCATTGGCAATAAATCTGTTACCTTGTAGTTGCTTGGTAAGAGATGCTACTTGAGCCGTCAAGGCGGCTATTGCCTTTATTTCATGTACCCCCCCGGCCACCTTTCTAGGTGCAACTCTTTCGTTAGACCACTGGTAGTTGTTCATTGCCATCTCCCCTATCATTTTATAAGCCTCATCCTGAGTCTTTCTTATGAAAGCTACTCGAGCAGCTGCATCAATTAACGTTCTAGTTTAGCCTCCCAACCTATTGTAAAAATTTTGTACTTGCATCCACTTAGGTCAACCATGGTGACGGCTCTTTCTAAGTAAATCTGTATACCTTTTCCAAGCATCATACAATGTTTCTCCATCGAGCTATGCAAACTTTGAGATCTCAATGCGCATATTGGCAGGTTCTATAGTCGTTGAATAATTTTATTATCCAGTCAAAGTATGGCTCAAGTGGATGTATTTTATTTTGTTTTTCCAATTTATAAATTTAAACCAACTTAACCGAAGATCAAATAATTTAAAAATGTAGTTGGCCATTCAAAGTATGAGCAAACTAATGTGATTGATGATGAAGATGAACACATTTTAGACTATAATATGACAGGTTGAAGTTCAGTATACTTTTATATGTACACGAAAAATAATCCTGGTATCTAGCACATATATCCTCTCTGTTTCCGTATGTCTTTGCATCAACCTCACTTTAACAATGAGACCATTAAACAAGCCATTGCAGATTTTGGTCAACATAGATGTGCCACCAGCAATGATAATATACGAGTTTGCTTAGAGCGTATCGCGAATGCATCGACATCAAGACAGACGGAACTGCAGTCCAAATCAAATTGAACAAGTATTATAGCAATTCGCAACGGACCACAAGTATTTGACAAAACTACATAAAGTTTCCTTAAATGTTTAAAATTGGACTAATTTTGCATATTTCTTTTTATATCACTATTATTACTAATAAATTTCACTTTTATAGTTGATGCTCATTCTACAAACATTAGTAAAGAGTCATCCAGTTAACTAGACTCTTGAAGAAATTACTATAATTTTTTATCAAAATTTTGTGGTCGATTACAATTTCATAAAACCCTCATAAATTATATAAAAGTAAATAAAATAAAACAATATATAGGTAAAATAAGAAAGAACTAAGATCCTCTTATAATATAAGCTTTACCTTAACAAAATGCAAACACATGATTGGTCACTAATACAAAATTTATGAAAGAAGAGAAAGAATATACTAGATCTCATCCACTCAGTTAATAAACGATAAGAAATGATTCCTTGGAAGACCTCCTGCACTTGTAATGCCTCCGAACTCTAAAACAAAAAAGAAAGTGCTTGCTTTTCTTAAGCTTGAAGAAAAAAAGAATCTAAGATGGCATGGAATAGAATATCAAATTGATAGATACCAGAAAACTCTGAAAAAAAAAAAAGGCCAGTAAAACAAAAACAGTAATAATGAAGAAGAAACTTGCATATTAAAATCTTCCAAAAAAGGTCGTGAACAAGACAGTCAGCACAATCCTTTGCATTATATGTGTACCAGAGATCTTCCAAAATCGAATAAATAAGCAAAATTCTGCTGGCCTACACATCCAATCCCCGCTGCTGGTAAAAATGTGGAGCGGCCTCTAATAGCCAAGAAGGATCGATTGAGATGACATTACGCATATATTGTCTGTCAGTTGAAACCAGAGAATGGTATATGACCCACTTCGGATTAACTCTGCATGTATACAAACAAATTAAAATTCCACAGATGGCTTCTCTATAATCCACTGATAAGCTGAAGTGCATATAATGATAGTTGAATTTTCTTATCCAGATTCTACAATTAAATAATAATAATAATAAATTCAAACTGCAATGATAATGACCTCCATTTTATTTTAAGATCCTCACTTAAAATCCAGAAAAATTTTGCAACTTAACTTGAAAAGTAAACTATAAAGCCAGTCTCAACACTGACCTGAATAACACCGATGATGGATGAATATAAACTTCTTGAGAACCTCTAACAGTCTTGTACATCCCATTCTGACTATAAGTCTTTTTAAAACAAATAAACAACAATGATTCATCAAATTATCAACCTAATAAGTTCTCTGAGGCATTTTAATTTATTTAATGAATTATCTCTAAGATGAGGGCAGAAGATGGTAAAAAATTTGTACTTTATTTTTCAAAGGTGAACATTTCAAATTGTGTTGAATAGATTACTCACTTCTAAATGGCATGCGTTAGCAAAGAAACCAGCAGAGACCGCCTTTCTTACATTCTGCAAAATGCACATAGTAGAATGGTTATTCTGTTTAGAATGGAACAAAGCATGGTTCTTTTATTCAAAGGAGCTTGCCATTTTAAATTTTTATAAGAGGCTATTACAAAAGAAGGTAAAGTCAAAAGAAAAATGTAGGACCCTTGATTCAAATATTCTCAGCTGTGACTATTATTAACTCAATTGTGTCCATAGCAGTTCACATCCGCTAGTGACAAAGGACAAATATTTCTCATTTGATTAATGCTTCTACCACAAAATGACGATTTTTATAGTAACTGTTATGAAAATTTTAAGGCGATACTCAGGGACAAGCTACATTGTATAGAAAAACATCGTCAAAAGATGCTATGCATGCTCTGCATCACTTAGCAAAACCATATTCTTTTCAAACTTTTCCCTCAGTAAATCGGCAAAAGTGCCAAAAGGTACTTACTTGCATATCACTTTCACAAGATTTTAACACTATGCCTATTCTCTGAGAGATTCTTCTGAGTTGTTCTCTAATTTCAATTACTTTTTTCTGCACCCAAATACAATTATGCTGACATCAATATTGCTACACCTACCAAATGGACCAAGTAATTGTACTTAAAAATAAATAAATAAAGGATTTAACCTAAAAATAACATATTCTGCTTACGAAAGGCAAGAAAAGATAGAAGGAAAAGCAAAACTGATGTTATATTGTTTAAAGCACTAAATATAGTTATGTACCATGGCCTGGTAGTTTACAAAGTTCTTATGACACCACCGTGAAGATTTACCAGACTGAAGGAAACCTTTGTAAACATTTAGGAATGTCACATGGTCACCCTGCATGTATGAACAAATAATCAATGAACTAAGTAAAAAGTTGCATAACGAAAGTGAATGAAAATGAAACAGAGTATTAAAAAATAATCAGCAAACTAAGTAAAAAAATTACGTAATAAAAGTGAATAAAAATGAAGACGAAGCAGTGCATCCAAGAATAGATTCATAAATTCTATGGAGAAGTTAAAATATTTAAAGGCGTGTGAAAATGATATTATACCCAGACACTGGATTTACATTTCAGGATAATGCACACATATCTAGTGAATTGCAACCGGTTTGATAGTATTTGAATCATTCCAGAATTCTACCCAACATGAAGTTTACTATCACAATAAAGGTCCATGTTCCACCACAATGAAGTATATTGATAACTGTAACACTGACAAGAAGTAGGACGGACAAGGCTTGTACAATTACAGGCCTAAATATGCTACAAGTATCTCACCTATGATTAAATCAACAACATCAAAGATAAAACTCAGGCAAGAAAACATATTAAAATCAGGTCCAAAATTCATAAAGTTAATTCAAACCATTAAAGTTTTAATCAGATACCTCAGCAGCAGCAAATCTTAACTTGGCTTCATCCAGTTCCTTTTGTGCTCCCCTCCCAGAAACCCAAATAGACTGCAAAACAGCATTTTAACACAAATTTGAACTCCATATATCTCATCTTTTATCTTGGATAATTAATAGGTAATCTCCAATATGCCTTTTCTTATAATAACAGCTTTCAACGGTTCTCCTACTCTGAAATTCTACAAAACGACATTAGATAAACATACTACTCTTATTTATGACTATTGCAGAGGGGTAAAGGTAAAAAATTTACTTGGATGGAGAGAACCGCAGCAATTGTTATAATCTCCTCTGAACATCCAAATTCATTCGAAGACAAGATCATTTTAGAGATCATTGGGTCCTGACAAGTAACAAAATTCAATTGATACATTCAAATTTTCAATACATAAAACAAAAGATCATGAGATAAGAGTTGAAAGAAATCATAACAATTGCTATACACCAATAACATTCTAACACAGTAGATGGTTGATCAGAACAGCAGTTAAAAATTGAAAATAAAAGGTGTTGTAAAAAAAAAGGAACAACACCTCACATAGGGATGGCAAAATTACCCGGCTGGGGCCGGGAACCCAGATCCCCGGCCCGGTATTGTCGGGGAATTGCCGGATTTCCGAGGAGATTGGCCAGGGACGGGGAGAGGAATCTCAGGGAACTCCCGGGGCCGGGCAGGGGCCGGGGACTAGGCTCCTCAGCCCGGTCCCGGCCCGGAATAAATATAAAATACCTTAATACTTAGGTTCTGTCACGACCTTAATTTACGACACAAAGAAATTCGACACTCGACATCTGTCTATTTTCGAAGACATCGAGTGTCGGACGTTTCGGATAGTGCATCTGACACTCGATATTATCTACTTTAGAAGACACGAGTGTCAGATGCATCATCCGACACTCGACACTTACATGTCGAGTCGTGTCGGATTCACAACCGACACTCGATATCAATATATTTTAGAAGACATCGAGTGTCGGATGCATCATTCGACACTCGACACTTACATGTCGAGTCGTGTTAGATTCACAACAGACACTCGATATCAGTCTATTTTAAAAGGCATCGAGTGTCGGAGGATGCATCCGACACTCGACACTTACATGTCGAGTCGTGTCGGATTCACAACTGACACTCGATATCCGTCTATTTTAGAAGACATCGAGTGTCGGATACATCATCCGACACTCGACACTTACATGTCGAGTCGTGTCGAGCTCTATCGAGCACGTCGAGTTTTATCGAGCGTTTTGACAGGTTGCTTGTTTTAGCTTTGTTTTTTTTGTCTTTTTACATCATATTCAACTATAATTTAGGTATTTATCCGGGGAATTGAATTCCCCGGCCCTGGGATTAAATTCCCCGGCCCCGGCCCGGCTCCGGAATTTCCGGAGAATTTTCCGGAGACGGGGATTAAAAAACCTTTCCAGGGCTAGGGTCGGGGATTGAGGTCCCCGGCCCGGCCCTGGGTTTTTGCCATCCCTAATCTCATATGAGACTATGAGTCAAAGGAGTAAAACAGCGAGTTGGAAGACTTCAGTCCAAAGTGATTTGTACCCTAAACTAAATCACCAATGCAGATCTCAAATGGCAGAGGAACAACATAATAGTAAAAATATCAGAGATCAGATGAAAAGCTGATATATGGAAAAACGACTTTATATAAATTAACCTCTTCAAATCTCAGACTTGATGGACTATCAATAAATGAGGGAGTGCAAGAAATTTAATAAATCCAGGAACACTATGTTTTAGCATCATTTTCAAGCCTTATATACGATTAAAAATTATAATCCGATTCACCCATATCACAACTCATAGTATATCATGCATAACAAGGCCTTCAGAAATAGGAAAAAAATAAAAAAACCCTATAACAGTTTTTCTTAAAATTAAAAATTTAATATTTAGGTATACATTTAACATATTGCAAGACTCTGGCTGATCAATTTGAAACAAAATCCAAAGAAGATGTAGGAGCATAAATTCTAGAAGTCTTATATAATTGTAGAAAACACAAGCCTAAAAGTTCCACAGAAAAGAATACAAATACAGAAACATAGTGCCTTCGGGCTATTCATATTTAAGATATGATAAACCATCTCCAATTGATATCCGATCCAGCCAATATCAATTTATACTCCAGTCTGCATAATTATAATGCTGCTGGTCTCCTTCATAGAATATTAGAAATGACCCTAGCCTCACTTCGCAGTGCAATTTTTATACACAGATAGAGAAAGCACTAAACAAAGCGAAAATAAAGGTCATCAGAAATAGTAATATAATCGGAACATACCAAAGGAATCTCTGCAACTTGAAATCCAATAGGTGACGTAAGTTTGGCATCATCATCAAGGACTCTAAGTGAATAGAGTACTTCAAGTGCACGGACCATTGCTTCAGGTGGTGGAGATGCAGGCCAATCAAAGCCCAAAATATTATCTATGCCTAAGGCTTTCAACTGAAAAATGAGAACAGAACAATTAGCATTTAAACAAAATAAAGAAACAAACCTACAAGAGTAACAATTGCCTATACAACAAAAAGAATAAAATAAATTCCCAAGTGGCACAACATAGCTGTTGCTTTCAGTAAAAACTAACAGTAGAAAAACCCTCCAGAAGCGAGTTCAATCTAGCATGCCGCTGTAGGAATGTCTGACAGAGCAATGGTTTACGCAAGTACAAGTGATAAAGCAGGACAATCTGCAGCACTACTCTGTTGTTATTAACTATATGGGCAGCATGAAATAAGGAATTTCCATTCCATATAGGTGGCATATTGTTCTTTGTTCACACAATAGGTAAGTAGGCATATGACACCCATACCTGAGTCCATATAGATAAATTAGCATACATAATTTCAAAAGCTGCCATTCTAAACAATGTCTCATGTATATTTAAGAAGCAGTAATTGCATATATAATTTCAATTTCAGTAAAGAATTTTGAGACCACAATATAAAGAAAAAGAACAGGGTGGTCCAGTGGACGGGCTGCAAAGCTAAAGCCATACTGACGTAAGATGATCATCACATGCTTCCTAAAGCAATCACCGAAACAAATTACCTGAATTACACAGGAAACCAGGTTTGATCTCTGCATCTCTGGGATCCCCTCAGCAGACATCTCATTGACAAAATACTCTTCTGTATATAGCCTGCACGCAGATACACAAGAAGTTCAGAAATTAACTTGTCACAAAAGCTGGAGAAGAGTGGCATGTGTAAACTTTATATATATATATGAGCCACGTGGCATTGTAGCAAAAGAGTCATCTTCAAGTTGCAACTCTTCGTTGGCACCCAAAGTACAAGACAAATATAAGAAAAAATAAACATATGGAGAATAGGCAGCACAATTGCCCTGACAAGGCTGAAGACTACAACAAAATATAATGTAGAAGAAATAAGGACTAATGAACCAGTAATTTACACCACTGCTTAACTCTTCTAGCATTAGTTTGTTGTAAAATGGCAAAGCCACACTTTCAGTTAAAGTGGTTAAAAAGGTAACAGACAATCATCCTTCATAATGATACTAGTGCTAAGGTTCAGAGAGAAGCAAAAAATAAACCATTATTACCATCAATTCAAACAACCACAGGCAAAAAAAATCTTTAACACTAATGTAATATAACCGACTGTAGTTAGCACCTGTAACATTTCCCCGGTCGAACTCTTCCAGCCCTACCAGCTCTTTGTCTAGCAGATGCCTTCGATATTGGAGTGACTACCAGATTTTCAATATCTGAGATCTGCAACAAGTAAAACATTAAAATCTAAAAATAAAAGATAAAAAAGTATATGAAAAAGGCAAAGAAAATACAGGATTGTAGAACCGCTGTTTCGAGAAACCACTGTCAACAACATAGACAATCCCCTGGAAAGATTGGAATAAGCACAGATCAGTGTACCACCTGATCACTTCTAACATATCACGTAGAATGGATAGGGCTCTAATTAGTATAGATGTTACCTCCAAGGTCAATGATGTCTCTGCAATATTTGTTGATATCACCACTTTCCTTTTCCCTCTAGGAGTGGGTGAAAACACTAGTTCCTATTTAGATTAACAGAGAACAAAGTTTGAAACCGTAAATAAGAAATTCAATCAACTAAAAAGTAGAGAAGAAAGACTATAAAATCCCAGACACCTCAAAGTACACCATTAACCTGTTCCGCCCGAGGAAGTCCAGAATACAGAGGCAAAATAATCAATCCTGAAATTTTAAGATTCAATAATACATAAGGTCAATAAATCGGTAAAGTACTCAAAACCACAGTTAATATGAGAATGTAATCTATCCATTAATTGTCTAATTAGTCCCACATGAAAAGTAATATATCACAGTTTAATCATTGCTAATTATCCCCAAAAAAAGAAAAAAAGATTGTCAATAAGCCTTGTTATCTGAACATGGTAACAAAACATTTAAAAAAGTCCATTTTTTTGGCAATAAATCAATATGTCCCTCAACATGATGTCCTCATTTGATACTACAAAGAGATCCCTCGTTCATGAACCTATGATATCTCAGAATAACCACAAATACATTCAATTTCAAATAGGCTTGTGAATATTATGCATGTGTATACACAATGCACATCTTCATGGATTTACCTATTTTGACATGAACATACTGAAACAGCTGTAGTTCCAATAAATGTGTCATTTCCTTAGTACCTGGAGAGTTCTTTCTGGTGGTTCGTGCTTCTTCTGTAAGCAACTTAACAGCAGCATCAATATCATCTTGACCAGTGAGAAATACCAGGATATCACCCGTAGGTTCCTAGCAACATATACAGTAGAGACAAGAAAACCATTAACGACTACACACTGTCTGGACACGGTTATAAGAAAAGACTCCCTAACCTGATCTTTATCTAAGTCATAAATACAAGAAAACTGAGGGTAGAGAGAGAACCCTGCAATTTGGCAAAAACAAATACAAAAGCTTGCAATGGGAGTTTTTATCTCCTTAAAGAGGGTTTGGCTAAAAAATTATATCCTTTTTTTTTTTTTTTTTTTTTGTATCTCCTTATAGAGCATCAGGCCAAAACTAATCCCCTCATGCAGCGGAAAAACAATTGAGAAACATCATATAATAATCTTCAAGGTACCTGATCGTTAATTAACAATACAGTTGAAACAGTTGCCCGAACATAGTCTGAGACAGGTTCCGCAACATAGTGAATTTGAACATTAAACCCTCTACCCTGAAATATAAGCAGATATAAGAAGATAACAGTTTGCTTAAAGGTACAGAAGTTTACTACTGAGTTACAGGATAGAACACATAGACATACACAGAGAGAGAGAGAGAGATAGAGAGAGTAGAAGGGGAGAGTAACATACAGCCAGGACATCATACCTCTACTGATAGGATTGCAGGCTCCACCTTCGGTAAAAACTCTTCTCCTTCTAAACCTCGGCGGCTTTTTCTGGTTTACAGCAAATAAAAGCTATTTGAACTATTGACCAACATCAAATGCTCGCAGATAACAAAACCAATTAACCAACCTAACTAAAAATTTGTTACGATCCACATCAATTAAGTATGAGATTAGTTGGTGGTGTTGCTAGAATCCCACATCGACTAAGTATGGGATTAGTTGGTGGCTTCTAAACTTATGGGCACCTTTCCCTTACAAGCCGGTTTTTAATGGTGAGTTCTACCCATGGATTTGTAATAATTGGTATTAAAGCTAGCCCTCGCGAGGCTCACATTGCAGAGGGGGCGGCCCAGAAGGGCTAGAGTGGGCCACCCAGAGTGGGCCACTGTGGACATTGGTGTCAGAAGCGTAGTGGTATATTACGATACAAATCAACCAAATATGGGATTGCTTGGTGGTATTGCTAGGATTCCACATCGACTAAGTATGGGATTAGTTGGTGGCTTATAAGCTTATGGACACCCTCCCCTTCCAAGCTGGTTTTTAAAAGTGAGTTCTATCCATGGGTTTGTAACAATTGGTATCAGAGTTAGCCCACGCGAGGCCCAAATTGCGGAGGGGGCGACCTGAGAAGGAGCGACCTGGAAAGGCTAGAGTGGGTCACCCAGAGTAGACCGTCGTGGACGTCGGTGTCGAAAGCGTGATCGTATGTTACGATTCACATCAACTAAGAATAGGATTAGTTGGTGGTATTATCAAGATCCCACATCGACTAAGTATGAGATTAGTTGGTGGCTTATAAGCCTATAGGCACCCTCCCTTTACAAGCCGGTTTTTAAGGGTGAGTTCTACCTATGGGTTTGTAACAAAATTCCAAAACAAATAAAAGCCAGAAGTAAATGGAAGGAAAAAATTGCCCATCTGACTAGCACGATATGCTTTTACGTAAAATATCAACATTCTACAATTGTTTTTCACCTACTAACTTATGCAGCAGCTAACTCCAATGAAATACAGTAATAAACTACTATATTTGCACATCATACGGTATAAACCGACAAATACCTAGTACAATCTCAGCAGAGCTAAAAATGTCCAAGATCATGCATGCATCAGGCGCTAATATCTCCAAACAATTTGACATGCTTAGGTTCACTCGCCCAATTGATATGAAGTGACATTCAAGGACAAATAGAAACCACATTTTTTTTACAATGAACTAATCACTCTATTTAATGTCAGATCCACACACCTCGAGTAAAACAACTTTTAAGCTTGAAAATTATAAACATCCATTTACAAAACCGTCAATTGTCTTCTATAGGAGCTATAATTAGTATATGAAAAAAATGTGATTTTACTCAAGAAAAAACATGGCCCAACAAAGATGCACAGATGATAACCTGGTGTGGAAGAAAGCAGACATTGATTTTGCTTCAATTGTAGCAGATGAGATGATGAGACGCAAATCAGGTCGACGCCGTTGGATCTGAAATTTCAATACTTATCAAGCAGAATAAAGACAATCCAAAACAATACACAAGATACAAACTTTTAATTTCTTAGGCTAACACTTATCATAGCAGTTAAAATTGATACCTTTTTTAGAAGGCCCAGTAAAATGTCAGTTGAGATAGACCTTTCATGAGCCTCATCCACCATTATTACACTGAGACATTCACATAAAAAATAGACAGGTAAATGTTATATCCAGATTACACAAGAATCTAGCTTAAACAAATTAATATACAAAAAAAAATCTGGAAGAGCAAATTAATATAACAAATCCACAACAGAAAAAAAAATGGACAGGTAAGAGTTTAGCTAATAATGGACGAAAAAGCATATCAAATGCCAATAAATGTGCAATTCTAGCTTTTCAGTTTCATAGTATGGTTTCATATCTTTATAGACTGAGGCACCATATTGTACATCACTTCTAAGTATTAAAGTACTTTTCATTAGTTATTCTTCAACATCATGAACAGCTTCAATTAGAAAACTTTAAATTTTTCTTTTTTATTAAAAAAAAAAAGGTCCAATCCAATCCCTAGTCTAGCCACAAAAAGACCCTAAAAGTATCTCTAGAAGCATAATTAGTACCTGTATTTGGTCAAAAGAGGATCATCCATCATTTCTCTGAGTAAAACTCCATCTGTAAGAAATTTTATCTTAGTTACACCCTGCACTGCCAAAAGAGGAAAAGTCTTAGCATTCATGGCATAGATAATCATAAAAAAGACAGTCCAAGAGAAATTATCAAGTGATCATGCAGTATGCTAGAATGGTGCGTCTGCAATTGGTAATAAACTCACTAAAGGAAACAAATATTCCATAAATAATAATAAAGAGATTAAAGATAAGATGCCTCACTTTATTGGTAAGATCTTCAAATCGAATTGTGTAACCAACCTCCTCCCCCAGCTTAACTCCCATCTCTTCAGCCACCCGTGAAGCAACTGCCTGCATATTACCACCTAATATTAGAATGAAAAACATAAAAACTATCTAAAACTATGGTATAACATGCACCTTCCATAATACCTAGTCATTTGGAATTAACAAATGAATCAGGAGAACCAAAGGTCCAAAGGATTGCATTGATATGTAAAATCAAAAAGAAGTCAGTAACCTAAATACAATATACTTCAAAGATGATTGATGTGAAGTTATAAGTAAAAAACGATTGCTAAAAGTCTCCACGCTTATATTGTGAAGTTAAATTATCACCAAAAGAAAGACTAAACAAACTAATATGTTACCTGGACAGCCAATCGCCTTGGTTGAGTGCACACAATTACTCGGCCACCATCAGCCCAGCCAGCTTCTTTAAGATACTGCAATTTTAGCATACAACAATATCATTCGATTTATTTAAAAATAAAATACAAATAAAAAGTCACTAGTCCAAACCATATCCAAAATGCATGAAAAGAAAACATTTGCAAAAAACAACAATCATTAAATGAGTTCACAGGCTTCTTCTTCATCATTCATTTTGTTTTGTATTAAATTGAAAAGGGCAATTTCATGGACCATTAAACGCATTACCATTAAGACCCATATAAATTGTCTACTCATGAAATACAGCTGAACCAACAAATCTCCACGGGATAATCAATCAAACAAACAAACACCCAGTCACTTATTGTAACCTAGCTTAACGGGGAACAAACAGAACAAGCAAAGTGAAAGTTTGAATTCGAAAGAACCTGAGGAATTTGAGTGGTTTTGCCGCTGCCAGTCTCGCCAACAACGATAGTAGTACCATGTGTCTCCACCAAATAAAGAATAGCCGTCCGGTACTTGTACACAGGTAACCTCTGCCGCTGCTTCTCAATGCTCGCATACCCATACCTACAAACAAAACGCAAGTCAGTATTTACGCACCAAAATACGTATTATTAAGTATGCAACTGAGAGAGTGTGAGTGCACATCAATAAATACCCAGAGGAAGAGGAAGCGAGAGAGTTAGCCAAGAAAACGACGCCGCCTTCTTCGTCGTCAAGGAGGCGAGGCTTATCGGCGCCTGGTTTCCAGAAGAGGGACATTCTTCTAAGTTTTCAACTATTTTGATTTGCTGCCTTCTGCAACAATCGATAGTTACTTGTTATTACACTAGTTACCGCAACCAAATTCACCTTCATTCATTTATCACTTGTAAGAAAAGGGTTAAAATAATCAAAATGATAAGAGATGTCACTGTTCATGTTGAAACATAGTTGTTTTTTTAATAATATTTATAAATTATTTATTATTATTTATTATTATCATATAAAGTAATACATAATTCTCAACCATAATTAATGTTATTAATTTTTAAATTTTATTTCTTTAATTATTACGTGACATATCATTATTTTGTATAAAAAGTTTATAAATGTGATGTTATTTCATTGTATGGTTATCCATACATTGACCGTAATTCTTTTTTGGGATAATATCGAAGCACTCCCTAAGGTTTGCGTAACCTCAATTACATTTGTGTCATTGTGCCCCCTTGGCTACAATTTCTGCAATCATCCAAGCCTAACTAAAAAATTCCGATTATTTTTTAACGGGTAATTTTTTTAAATAACCCCTTTTGGGGTCCTTTTTTCAAACATGACCCCTTTTTTATATTTGACTAAATGTAACCCCTTATAGACATGAAAAGTCTAATTTACCCTTGTTAATTAATATGAAAAGATGAAATGTAATACATACACTCACTCTCCCAACTCTCCAACACTCACACCTCAAAACAGCAAACTAAAAAATTTCTCATGAAAGGAATGTCAAGCTAGTGAGTGAAGGTTGAAATCCAAGAAGTTGATTGTTGAGTTAACATTGAAAAAGTGAAGGTATTCATAGTGTTGATGACAATTATTATGTGAAGCTAGGTTTAGATTTATTCTTTAGATTTCTTTTTTCCATTATTTATGTTTGATATCTATTAAAGTGGACCATGTTAAAGGAAATTAAGGCTTGAAACTGTGGTTTTTTTGGTGTAAAAACGATTTTGCACGACCCTTTTCTCCAAAGGGACGTGCTGCACGACTCTTTTCTCTAATAAGTCGTGGTATATAATGCTTTTGTCGAAATAGTCGTATTGCACACTATCTACCACTGTATTGCACACTATCTACACAAAGCTAGGTATGCAAAGTGGGCTCGTTCGTATTTTGATGGCAGAAGGTATAGTATTTTGACAACTAATATTGCAGAGTGTCTGAATGGTGTTCTTAAGGAAGCACGAGAGTTTCCCATTATGAAGCTAGTGGATCATATTATATCAAAGGTGTTGCAAAAATGGTTTTGTACACGTAGGGAGGAGGCAATTAACATGACAACTCCACTGACAACATAGGCTGAAAAACAATTGAAGAATAAGCACGAGGAAGTCCTTTCTTATAGAGTTGTTCCAATTAGCCTACACGAGTTTACCGTTAAAGATGGATATTTAGATGGTCATGTAGACTTGCATGCAAGAACATGTAGCTACGAAGAATTCCAGGTTGAACAGTTACCATGCAAACACGTTATTGCAGTGTGTAGAGTTCGTAACTTATCAGTCTATAATTTTAGTCATCTCTTTTATAAGTCCGAAGTCCTATTGACTGCATATGCGGAGGCTATCTATCCTGTTGGTTCGTCAGAGGAGTGGGATATCCCAAATGAAGTTGAGGCACGTATAATATTACATCCCGCGAAATGTCGCGAACGGGGTCGGTAAAAGAAAAATCGAATTCCGTCGTTGGGTGAAGAAAGGACATCACGTAAATGTGGAAGGTGTGGTGGCAAGAGTCATAATCGGAAGACATGCCATTTGATGAATTCGCTATCGACCCAAAGAAATCAGGAGGCTCCATCAAATGATACCGGTGGGAAGTAACCACATAATGAATATGATAACAACCACATGTACCTACTGCTTATTAAAAGCATTGCTTGAAGCAATGGATGTGTGTGTTGTAATCGTTTTGTTGGACATGTTAGTGGTTGATGTTGTTGCCTAATGACTTCAATGCTCAAAATTATTATTAAGTTGTTCTTGTATACCGGTTAGCTATGGCATTGTAATGCAATTTTATTTCTCTTACATTGTAATTATATATAATATCAATATAAATGGACAAGAGTAACATCTAAAACAGGACAACTCAAAGCATCGTGCCTAAAATACAGAATCTGTTTTGAAATCTGCTTTGTTGCACGAAGCACGACTGGGTCGTGCAATAGAGTGAAATCTGTTTTATTGCACGACCCGGTCATGCTGATTGCATGACCCAATCGTGCAACAAAACAGATTCTATTTTGAATTCTGCTTTGTTGCACGACCCAATCGTGCTGATAGCACAACTGGGTCGTGCAACAAAGCAGAATCTCCTTTATTGCACGAACCAGTCGTGCAACAAAACAGATTCTGTTTTGAATTCTACTTTGTTGCACGACCTGATCGTACTGATAGCACGACGGGGTCGTGCAACAAAGCAGAATCTCTTTTATTGCATGACCAGGTCATGCTGATTGCACGACTGGGTCGTGCAACAAAACAGATTCTGTTTTGAATTCTGTTTTGTTGCACGACCCAGTCGTGCTATCAGATTCTGTTTAGTTGCACGACCCGGTCATGCTACTGGTCGTGCAATAGAGTCTAATGGGTTTGTTGCACGACCTCGTCGTGCTGATTGCAATAGAGTGAATTTCGGTTTGTTGCACAACCTGATTACATCGAAAACTTGGCACGACCAAGTCGTGCACAATGTGAAAGTGGCATTTTTGCACCACCACGAGCAAAGTAGCATATTTAAAAATAGTCGTGCAAATAGAAGTATAACAGCCTAAAATATTATAAGAAGTTAAAAGACGATGTGTTTACAATTGTTATATATACACCTTTAAACCGTGGATGAAATTGGCATATAATTACCAAAGTGCTTTAACTATTCAAAAAGTGATGCATGGATACAACGACAATAATAACAACAAAGGTATGATTCTGCAATTACTCATTCCCTTGAATCAAATACATATATCCGAAAGAGTTTTACAAAGTTTGAAAAGAATGTCATGGTTTCTAAAATGCGGAATTTCAACATGGTTTTGCAACTCATTTCCACGATCTCATATCAAACATATCTGCCGCCAACTCCTTCCTATAGTTTCGAGCATGGTCTGGATGACGTATAACTTCTACAGACTCACCAGTAATCAGGCAATAAAGATACATTATAACAAAAACTCCACAATCTCCACTGCACGAGAAAAGAACATAATGGTTAGTTGCAACTTCAAGAGAGGATATACAACACATCAGCCTCTCGAGTCTCTCAGCAATCATTTCAGAAGCCGTTTTGATCAGTAATATGAGATCACTACGCATAGTTTGTTGGCAATACTAGAGGCAACATACATTATATTCCATCTTCTGGCTCCATACTCAAAAAAAAAATAATGATGTAATATAAAAAGGATTACTAACAGAATTGGTAAGATTATCAAAAGTCTCAGCTCTCTTTGTCCAAGTTTGTAATTCTAGAGCAATAGCTATGCTGAAACAGAAGCTTATAATCTGTCAGTTTACAAATCAATATGTTGCCTGCATTATCTTGATTTGTAAAAATACCAATTCCTCTGGCTCTTTTATAGGGTTAATTAAGTTCAATTCAAAGCAATCAAAGCATCTTCAGTAGTTACAATGCACCAACCCAAGGTTGTCTAAAAGATATCCAAATAGATACTAGATGGACTGTATCAAATACAAAACTTCCCTTGGATTCATTTCAATCTCCCTAAATTTCTGAGGTATATGGATTCTGATCTAAAAAATATAAATCTTGTACATAGACAAGGTTCAAATCCTAACCACCAAATTAAACTGTTATAGAATTGAATGATAGCATTTTGGTTCTGAAACAATAGCTCAAAATTTAGTCGATGAAATTTTGTTAACACTAATCAGTGTTTGTGGGGTTATGCAGAGAAAATAAGCATTCATGACCACCTTCTATAATATGTTTCAAGTAAAACCTACAAGAAAAAATACAATAGAAAAATCTCCTCTTACAGTGAATATACACTGACTCCCCCTTTTATTACACTAACATGGCAAGTGCAGAAGTAAGCAAAATCCGCATTCCATAAGAAATGTACAACAAAAGTAACCCAAAAAAGGGGACAAATAAACAGTAATACTATTTGAAATCTCAACCCACATTTTGGATTAGCTCTATTAAGGCATCACGAGTATGCTTCTTTTTGTCCTTTGACAAATGCCCAGGGACTCTCAATTGCACATCAATAAGCCCAAATAAGAAAAAGTTGTAGAAGATGTTCTCTATTATTGATACTCAGAAAAATGCAGAGAACTATTCCAACTTGAGTTCAGCAAGAAATGTTATAATTATGGTTCAACGCAAAACTTTTAATTAAAAGGAAACAACATATGCTCACTCGTCTTTGTACTGTTGAATTTCACCCTCAATGTAGTCCCCAGGATGGAAAAAGCTCAATTACAAGAATAGCGGGTGGATCAGTCTGCATGCGTGGCTCCTTCTTTTTCCTGGAATTAAACAGAAGAAAATATCTAACTTTCAAGTCATAATTTTCAACTAGAAAATGATAATAAAGCTAGAAACAGGCCCTCCCTTGCTTTTATTTTTCTTCTTTTTCTTCTTTGATGAAACTTCTGCTAGAAATACGATTGAAAATGCATGTGCATTCATTAGCAACAAGAAGAATAAATTTAAGAGCTGCATCACTAAAGCACCAGTAATTAATTGAATCTAGATTCACAAAGACCATAACTGCATTAAAGTGTTAATAAAATTGCTCACCAGGCGTCCAAACCCAGCAACACCAATCCCAGTCCGCGACCAGAGGGGCGGAGCGAGGCCACGAGTGTGACCAAAGTGGCGACATGACAGGAGAATTGGAGCAGAGAAAGGCCATGGTCGCGACCAGCAAGCTACGAAATCGGCGGCACGAGGGACGAACAACGACGGATCGAGGCCACGGGTGCGACGAGCAAGTGATTACAGCAGCGGGACGATGCGAAAAGGTAGTAGAGCGAGGCCACGGGCGTGACAAGCAAACAACTACAGCGGCAGGACTATTCGAGAACGGTAGTGGAGCGAGACGAGGACGACGCAATCACAGCGGAAGCAACACGAGTATACCAGCGGAGCAACGACAACAGCAAGATGGAGTTCGGTGAGCGCAGCGGTGGAGCCTTGAAGCAGCGACGGAGCCTGCGAGAGGTGAGTCCGTGTGTCGTGCTGTTTGCACGAATAGGTGTATGTGTTTTTGTTCTTGTTGTCTTTTTCTGGATTGTCAAGGATATTTTCGTATTTTTCTATACTAAAACAGGTTAATAATAGTTAAAATAGAAAAGGGGGTCAGTTATAGATAATGAGTGGGAGAGAGAGTCATTTGATGAAAATCGGGCTTTTTTAACAACCAAAGAAGGGTAAGATAGAACTTCCATTCTTAAAACCTTTAATATAAATATATATTTATATCTAATAAAATTAATTAAATTTGAAAACTTTTAGGTAGCCCAGCACCTCCTCATAGCCCAGCACACCCTGCATCTCCACCATTGCCATTACATCACCCCCTCACCCCACTTGCATCACCACCACAGTTCCGTAAATTTGGTGCATCACAGTCACCTCTGTGTCACCCCTAGCACCCTCTCAGCACCATCGCACTCCTCTGTATCGCAATCCCCACCACATCAAAAGCCAACCCGTAAACGATAGCCGCATGATTTGGATGATGCATAAACTACAACTAGAGGGATACAAACGTGATTAAGGCTTTCTGCTTAATAATAAGGCAAACCTTGAGGGGTGTCTTGATATTATCCCATTCTTTTTTTAAATTATAAAAATTATGTTGTTGGATTCACCCAAAAAAAATCCAATAGTGCGGATTGAGGAAAATTTTTATTGTTAATTATAATATAACTACAATAATTTTAAAAAAAATTATCTAAAATTGTCTTTATAAATAATAACCCATCATTAATATACATGGTCATGTTATTATATGTGTTCTTTATATAATGTTAATTACTACTATGTAGTTATATGATTAATGACCGTGCTGTCAAAATAAGCGGTTTATTAATAATTATCTTCATAGCCACAATGAATATATTACATTAACCACATGTATTATTTAACAAAAAGAAAAAAAGAAAAAGAAAATTTCTTATCCAAATTCCAATATCTATGTGCTAGTTTATAGGTCAATTTGGGGTTGTTGTTGCTGTAAAAAAAAAGCGTGTTTAGTAAATTAACTTTAAAAAACTGTTTTACTTTTTAAAAGTAGGGTAGATATATTTGTAAGTGTTATTGCTATAGCTTTTATTATGTACAAATGACCAAAATAGACTTATGCATTATTTTTTTGTAATATTTACTTATTAACATTTTATAAACAATTTTTTTACTACTAAGAACAAATTCTATAAAAAATTATTTTTAATAAATATTTTAAAAGTATAAATAATTAATTTATGTAAAAAGTATGATTGTATAACTTATATCAAATTTTAAGTTTAATTTTTAATTTATATTACAATCATATTGATTTAAAAATTAACATTTGTTAGGAAAATTATACATATTTATTTATAAAATGATTTAAAATTTATACAAATATAATAAGTTAATATATATTAAATAAATAAGATTAATATTTTTGTTAAAATGTTTATCAAATTTATTTAATATATCTTTTAATTTAAATTATACTCGTTTAATTTTAAATAAATAAATTAATTTATGAAATTTAAAAAATAAAGAAAATTGAAAAATAAGAGATAATGGGAGCCGTTGCTGGCCACCATCATTGGGTGTGTCCAGCAATACCTATGGTGTCAAATTGATAAGCTCTATCTGATCTATCCTAAGGTAGAAAAGTTTCAGCCATTGAAGATCGGTTTCAGCTGTAGAAGGTGGCAAAGTTTCGGCTACTTGAAGTTTCGACGAGTTTTGCTGTGAAATGCTGAATTTTTTGCCGCTGCATAGATCATTTTTAGATGATCACTCTGATGGCAGGGGTGTCAATGACACACTCCAATGACTTTTTTCGGTGACTACTCCGACGACATACCCACCAGTTTTTAATTTTTTTTGTCAATGACACACTCCAATGACTTTTTCGGTGACTACTCCGACGACATACCCACCAGTTTTTAATTTTTTCTGAAAAAATTATTTTATAAAAAAATTATTTATTTTAATTTTAAATATAAAATTAACAAAATTTAATAAAGAAGGGTAATATCATAATTTTATTTTTTGTTGAGGGTAATTTTCACATTTCAATTTCTAGAAGCAAAATCTGATTTCTAAAAATAAGTGACCACCTGCTTCTGGACTCTTTCTTTAAAACTAATTTTTTTTCAGCAGATTTTTTTTTTTGAAGTAGTTGAGAAGCAATCCCAAATGCTCATGGGTTGTTGCTACTTCAAGAAAAAGTGATTTTTTCCACAGTAAAAATAACCCCAAACTACTAATAACTATATACTTTTAAAAAATTTAGGTATATAAAAAAAATTAATTACGGTCCTACCATTTCATCCTTGGTGGCGGTTAATCTTGCACTTGTGATCTGATATGATTTAAGTTAGTCTCAAATGATCCAACAAATTGGACTATAAATATTTAAATTAAGTTGTAATCAATACCAAACTACATATTTTAACATAATCTAGTCTGTGACATGGTTTAGCATAGTACAGTTAATTAACCTAGTCATGTGGCTTATTATAATTTAGATTAATAGATTGTATGATTAAATTCCCATGCAATCAACAATATGCTATGTATTTTAGTACAATCTAGTCTCCTCTAATGCCATCTAACCCTAACATGGTCTAACAAATTGTATGCCTAAATTTACATTTGATTAGCACTATATAATATATCATAATAGCATAATTTAATATCATTGAGTATGACATTTATGACAAACGTAGAAGTATCGAAAATTGCTAAAGAATTTTATATTTTTGTTCAAAATTTTGAACTCAATTATTTTATATCAATTGATTCATCAAAATAACTATTTTCATTAACAATTGTAAATGCACTTGCACCCTAACATTACTATTATACTTACCATATAATATTTTAGTTTTACAACAATCCTAAATTAATAAAATGATAATTTATTTTTGAGAGAATATTTCTAAGGGATTATAATTCAATTCTTCCCCAGCATCGTTGCAGGCTTGTAGGATCGTCAAACAATAACGTGTATCAAATCAAACAATATAATATTGCTAGTAACTTCCGCGTGAAAGAGCTTTGGTACCTCACGAGTTCGACTTCTCCTTCAAGTCCAAGCATTTATAAAAATCAAAGTTTGACCCTTATCCGGGACCAGGTTGACATTGTGAGATTTGACCAACATCTATATATAGTTTCATATGTTATTGTGTTTAAAGAGCATAACAGAATGAAAATGAAAATCTTGCTGTAGTGAGGAGACCCAATTGCGTTTAGTGTCTTGCATTTTTGTTAATAGACTTCTAAAACCTTTGTTCTTTTCCCTTGTACTCGTCAACTTCCTTCTCTTTCTCTCCCGTGGAGCTGAAGCAGCCAACAGCAACAACACAATTACAAACATCGGTGCGATTATCGATAAGAATTCCGTATTGGGAAACAAGAGGTAACCGCCATGAAGATTGCAGTGAGTAACTTCAACAGTAATTCAAAAAATAACAAGCTTTCCCTTCACATCCGAGACCATGGAAGAGATTGTTATGCACAAGCGGAAGCGATAACCAAAAGAACAACCAAATGCACAACCACAACTATGCCAGATAATTGAATATAATAACAACTAAAGAGGCAACCAATCAACCACAATGCAGAAATAGAAAACACACCAGGATTTAACGAGGTTCGGTATTAGTACCTACGTCCTCGGGCACCGCTGAAGAAACTTTCCACTATCTTCAAAGAAAATTACAAACTTTTGGGTTACAAAACAAATACCACAACTATTGGGTCAAAACTATAATTACCTAAATAATTGGGTCAAACAATAATTACCCAAACAATTGAGCAATACTACAAATACCCAAAATTAAAGGGGGAAAAATAAATATTACAAACTTTAAGGTCCTTACTGAAAGGCCCTTAAACTATGAGGTCTTATATGTGAGACCTTACAAATAGAGGGAGGTGGAGGATATTTCATTTGGTACTAATATATTTCTCCCACATGACCTCTTTTATAAGGCCAATGTGAGACTCAACTTTGCTTCTCAAGCAATGTGGGATCTCTCCCACTTTGTTTTCATATGAGCCAAACACCAACAGAGATCCCTTCCAAGCTGCTACTGCGGGTTATTTGCGCACCTGTCACTTTTCTTTTTTAAGTTTACAAATACTTTTGTTTATGTAATCAATAGGAATATCAAAAAGAGATTTCTTGCAGTATATAAATTTATATTTGGTTTTGCGTGCAGCTGAGGAGTTGATCAAGAAAGAGAAGGTGAAAGTGATTATAGGCATGGAGTCATGGGAGGAAGCGGCTCTTGTTGCTGATATTGGGAGTCGAGCTCAAGTTCCCGTTCTTTCATTTGCAGCACCTGCCATAACACCACCATCGATGTCACTCCGGTGGTGGCCTTTCTTGATAAGAATGGCTAGCGATGATTCCGAACAAATGAAATGCGTTGCAGCTCTAGCGCAGTCCTACAATTGGAGAAGGGTCGTCGCGATATACGGAGGTGACTCAGGGAAGTTAGCTCTTTTATCTGATGCTCTTAAAGAAGTAGGCTCTGAGATAGAGTCTCGCTTGGTTCTTCCACCAATTTCTTCTGTATCTGATCCACAAGAGATTGTTCGAGAAGAGCTAGAAAAGGCAGAAGAGAAACAATCTCGGGTTTTCATTGTACTTCAATCATCTTTACCTATGATTAGTCATTTGTTCAGAGAAGCGAATAAGATGAGACTTCTAGGGACAGATTCAGTGTGGATAGTTACAGACAGTATTGCAGACATCTTAGACTCCCTTAACTCCTCTGTCATCTCATCTATGAAAGGTACTCTAGGAATCAAACACTACTATCCTAAGGAGACTGATTCTTACCAAGTATTCTCTAGTCAGTTCAAGCAAAATTTTATTAATGAATATCCAGATGAAGATTACTTTCAGCCAGGAATTCATGCTTTAAAAGCGCATGAGAGCATTGCAGTCATTACACAGGCGGCAAAAGGATTGACTCGAAGCAGCAGTAATCCAAAAATATTGTTAGAGAATATATTATCGAGTGATTTTTTGGGTTTAAGTGGCAGAATTCATTTCAATAAAGAAGGTGAGCTATTGAACACAAACAAATTTAGGATTGTGAATGTTCATGGAAGAAATTACAAGGAACTAGACAACTTCTGGTTGCCAAAGCATGGATTCTCCGAGACATTTAACATAGATGATGTTAGAGATAGAACTAGTAGTGACAGCATAAAAAGTTTGGCTGATAAAGTTGTTTGGCCTGGGCCGTCGAAGTTAAAGCGAGTCCCAAAAGGATGGGCAATGCCCACCGATGAAAAGCGGATGAGAATCGGAGTTCCAAATCAAACCTTTTTTGAGAGCTTTGTTTATAAGGACGAGCACGGTGGGAATTCAAATGAGAATCACTATTCTGGTTACTCTATTGACATTTTCAATAAGGTGCAAGAACAGTTGGGTTATCGTCTTCCATTCGAATTTGTGGAGCATGATGGCACCTACGGCGACCTGATTAGGGGGGTATATGACAAGGTAAAGACTTTTATTGTCTCATTTCTGGTTTGAAAAGTCTTCTTATTAATGGTCCACGTTCACTGAGCAGCATCTACTTGCCGTATAGATAACAAACATTGATGAAATTATTTGTATGTACATACATATTCTTGATCTTTTGATGTAATTGAGTCTAGCAGAACTTTTTGACCTTTGACTTCGTGCTTTAGAGGGAACCCTTGGAAGAGCTGTGAAATTTTTACCAAAACCAAGATTGATTAGTATAGAGCTTGATTTTTGTTTTTTTTAACGTTTTCGACAATTTGTTTCTCATAAAGATTTCTTGGTTGCCTTTTGTTCCAATTTCGATGGAAGACTTATGATGCTGCGGTTGGCGACTTGACCATTCTACACGAGAGAACAGAGTATGTGGAATTCACTCAGCCGTACACGGAGTCAGGGTTGTCTATGATAGTTCCTGCCAAGCCTGAAGATTCCAAGTGGATGTTCATGAAGCCTTTCACCTTCGAGTTGTGGGCGGTTATAGGTGTCACATTCATATACACGATGGTCATAGTTTGGTTCATGGAGCACCAATCAAATTCGGATTTTGGAGGCCCGTGGAAGGATCAAATTAGTACTGCACTTTGGTTCACCTTTTCTACCATCTTCTATGCTCATAGTGAGTATCTCTTTACAAATTTAAAAATACCACTATGCTATGCTTAGAAAAAACTGACCTTAAAAAGTGAACCGTACCGGACCAGCTTACCCCGTTGGGCAAGCCGCGAACCGTCCTGTCCAAATTTTAGCCGCTATGAGAAATTTTCTACCCTTGCCTTCTAATCTAAAAAGGGGTAAATACAAGCAAGCGCATGCATAATTGATAAACCTACAAAAGCTTTATTCATTGTTGGTACTTACTATATTACCATAACTGTTTTTTTTATTTTTTTTTAATTTTTTTTTCAGGAGAAAGAATTAATAGCAATTTTACTCGAGTGGTGGTCATACTGTGGCTGTTTGTCGTGTTTGTCTGGACCTCAAGCTATACAGCTAGTCTCTCTTCACTGCTAACTGTCAGAAGACTGGAACCAACTGTTACAGATATCCAGTTACTTAAGAGTAACAACTTAAATGTTGGTTGTATGGACGATACTTTTGTACAGAACTACCTGATCCAAGTGCTTGGGATCAACAGACAACAAATTACGGTCTTTGACAACATAGAATCCGATTATGTTAAAGAATTTGAAAGCGGCAACATATCTGCCCTGTTTCTTGAACGGCCGTATGAGAAACTTTTCCTCAACAGGTACTGCAAGAGTTACACAGCCACCACCACCAGCAACAATTACAGATTTGGAGGCTTTGGCTTTGTAAGTAATTTTACAGCTTACATTTTATATCCCTTAAAATTCTGGCTAATAGTCATAGATCCTCAATCTTCTACAAAAATTAAATATCGGTTGTACTGCTTCTTTAGGTAGTTCTGTCATAAAATAACATGCCGCAAATGTTTGTGCACTCTTTCATACACCTGCTACTACTACTAAATTTCATATTTCTTATATAATTCTTCCATGGATAGCGTTGCTTATTATTGTAGATGGTGTTGAACGTTAGAAAGCCGTAAACTAATTATCCTCCGCATGCAGGCATTTCAAAAAGGATCTCCTATAGCCCATGATTTTTCAAGAGCCATTCTGAAGCTATCGGAGGAGGGAGAGCTAAAAAAGTTGGAAGAACGTTGGTTTTCTCCATCACCTGATTGTTCAGCCGATGACACTAATATTAGACCGGAACGCCTGACCCTCCACAGCTTCTGGGGTCTCTACCTTGTATATGGTATAACTTCTGCCATTTGTTTCCTACTATTCATTATTCGCTTGTTAAATGAGAAGTGTGGGAATCATCAAGAAACATACAGAGGTAATAGAACTCCAAGAAACAAGGGTGTTTGGAACATGGCGGTTCAACTTGCAAGATCCTTTCATAATGGCAACATAACCATCAGTCCAAGAATAGCTCAAGCTTTTGATCAAGCACCGAATTCTGAAGAATCAGAGAATCTTCATCAGGTTTCTTTACCAGTGGAGGATCTTAACTATTTGAGGCATAACACTTCACCTGTTCGATCAACTAATAAAACTCTGTCACATAGATATACACGATGAAAATTAGTGAATCACATTAGCTTTTAGTATAAAAATTTTAGAAATAATTAAAACGTGTAGATACTTTTTACCCTGTAATTAAGCTATAAACTGGCTAGTGCTGGGAAATATTGTATGCAAAATTGTTATAATTCATTTATGGTGATTGCTTAATTTATGATTCTTTTATATTGCATTACTTTCTTTAAATTACATAACCTCCTTATACGTTAAATATTATTGTGGCAGCGCAACTGTTGTAATTTTTTTTGCAAGGTCTGGTATACCAGTTTAGAGTAATGCTACTCATACAAATTACTTATACAAATTCACACATACAAACTGATATGACATTCTTATATGATTGCCACTTCATCCATGTTAATTAATGTTATTTATTATTAATATATAATTTTCAAATCATTGTATTTGTTTATTAAATTATATCATGCCACGTCAGTTTGTATAGATGAGTTTGTATAAGTAGTTTGTAAGAGTAGCATTACTCTTCCTGTGTTATATATGGTTTCTATCATCTCCCATCTTTTGCATCCTATTATTATTTTTTTAAATTCATCAAATTTTAATAAATTTTTATATCGTAATTAAAAAAATTCATAGATATTCTTTGTAGAATTCATAAAGTAATTAAAAAAATCATTATTTTTCCCAAGGTTTAGGCCGAATTATGAGTGGTTTCCCAGATTAATCTCCATTAAAATTTGAAAATTACATAATCTCTTCCAAATTTTATAGAAAGAATTTATTTTGTTTTCATAAATGAGAAAAACTTATCATAAACTCTTCGACGAAGTAGATTTCAATTTTCTAAATTAGGAGGTATGCACACAATTATATCAAAATTCAGGGGATATAAATAAAACTTATATTAAATTTATATTTATATATAATTATTTCTTTTGTTTTCTTTTCTCTTGTTCTATATATAGTAGTTGAACGTTGAGAAAATAAAAGTGGTAACTATTGTTATAAACACTAGCTAATCAATTATTTTGATAAATTGACAATCACAACAATAAAAAAAAATGGATCTAATTCAATTGTTGTAACTTTTTTAATAAATGAATAGAATACAAAACATCTTTCAGTAAATTTTTATTTTATCAAATATGTTGTTATTTCATGGATAAATTAACTACAGGTAATCTATCACATTCTACATGGCTAGCTGATGGGGTCGTGGAGAATAAAATTCGTGTTTCCCTCAACTAAGTAGACTCCTTTTAAGTGAAAGATAGTTGTGTGAAGTTGAAAAAGTAATTCTGTGAGAGATAATTTCTACTTGTATAGGCTTGGGTGCTACAATTGGCATCCGAGTCGCCACCCAAAAGAGACCGGTATGATAGATTCTTGCAAGGACGGATAGGAGTTTGTCACATCTTGCATCGCTAACGAATTGCGAGGGTGAACAATTTCTACGTTGGTTTGGATCCAGATGTTACATTATCTTTATTTTTTTTCATAAAACAGAAAATATTTTTTTTATAATGGTATTAATAAATTAATTATCTAAATTAGTTGGTAATCAATTACTAGTAAAAAAAGAAAAAAAAGAAAAAAAACATAATATCAACCAACACTAATCTAATAGTTGATATCTATTTGATAAAATTACAAATGTAATTATATTAATCATTATTACAATATGTCATGTTATTATAAAGTACTTGTTTATACATTAGTACTTACCATGAATTACTTAAAACCACTTTTATCAAAATGAACAGTCTATTAGTAATTATATTATTGTCCACAATGAAAATATTACATTTAACAATCTTTAATAAAAAAAAATAAAGATAAAAAAACTTTCATCTGAATTCCAATATCGATGTATGTAATAGTTAAAACAAAAATAACCATTTAGGAAAATTTAGACATAAAAAAACTAAATTTAATAGCGCGGTTCTACCATTATATCCTTAGAAATGTTCAGTATTACTATTTATCTTATAGTATGGTCTAACATGATCTAACAAACTAAATTAAACGTTTAAATTCATATGCAATCAATAATAAACTATATCTTAGACATAATCTAGTATGTGAGACATGATTTATCATAATGTAATTAATCTAGTGTGGTTTACTATTGTTTAGCATGATTTAGTGTGGTTTAACATAATAGATTATCCTCTTAAATTCATATACAATCAATTATAAACTATGTATCTTTTAGAAAAATATATACTCATATACAATCAATAATAAGCTATGTATCTTTTAGAAAAATATATACTCTCATCTAGAATGGTCTAATAATATAAGTTTGATATGGTCTAATAAATTGTATGCTTAAATTTTCGTTTGATAAACAAACTATTTATTTATGTATTATATTATAACATAATCTAATATCATTTAGTATATATGGTCTAACATACTAAATATTTCATGACAAAAATATCAACAAATCGAACAGGTTTGCGAATCTCACATCTTGTCCTATTAACTGCAGTAGAGTTTTGTTGCTGTTGAGGCTCCTAAGTAGAATCCTCTCCATCATCTCCCAAATCCTCCTCTGGCAGAAGAGTACCATCATCTGTTTTAACAGATCTAATTGGGTTCAATGTTTATGTTTCAAACTCCACCTGCTGCTGAGTACGCTCCGCTTGTTGTCGAGTACCATTCCTTTGTCTGATTTTCTGATTTCTTCAACATAAAAGACTCATCAAATTAATGTCACATCTTGGCTAGATATAATCTTTCTGGAACTAGGAAACCAAAGGCGATATTCTTTTACCCTTAAAGCAAACCCTAAGAAAATTGCTTTCTTGGCTCTAGGATCTAGCTTAAATTCTTTCACATGATAATATGCAGTGGAACCAAAAACATGTAAAGAATCATAATCATAAATAGGTTGTCCAGACCATACCTCCAATGGATTTCTCACCAATAGCAACTGAAGTTAGACGATTAATGAGATGACATGCATAAGTCACAGCCTTAGCCCAAAATTCCTTGCCCAACCCAGCATTAGACAACATACACCGAACTTTCTCTAACAATGTCCGTTTCATGCGTTCAAGCACCCCATTCTACTGCGGTGTATCTCTAGCAGTAAAGTAACATACAATACCTTCATCTTGCTACAATTTCAAAAATTGATCACTGCAATACTCACCACAATTATCTGTCCTGAGATGCTTGATCTTCTTGCCAGTTTGTGTCTCAAATAATCTTTTTCTACTTAAGAAAAACACCAAGTACATCATCTTTAGATTTCAATCAGTATACCCAAGTTCTTCTAGAAAAGTTATCAACAAAAGAAACAAAGTAGTGTCTACCTCTCATAGATGCGATTTTGGTAGGTCCCCAAACATCTGAGTAAACATAACCAAAATACCCTTGATATTATAAATAGCAGTGCCAAATTTCACTCTTTTCTGCTTTCCCAGAACACAATGCTCACAAAAATCCAGCTTGCAAGTCTTTGCACCTTTTAATAAGCCTCGTTTCACCAAACTGAATAAGGCTTTCTCACCTGTATGTCTCAATTGCATATGCCACAGTTTAATGATCTCTGAATCTGCATCATTATCAGAAATCGTGGCTGCTAATCTAATAACCATACTACCGTTATAGTAATACAAGTTGTTCCTCCTTGTACCTTTCAAAACCACAAGAGTGCCTGAAGTAACCTTCAGAATTTCATCTCTAATAGATATTGCCCAGCCTTTAGATTCCAAGGCTCCCACAGAGATGAGCTTCTTTTCTAACTTCAGAACATACTGAACATATGTCATAAATCTAGTCAGTCCATTATGATTCCTTAATCGGATCGAACCTATCCTGACTATGTTGCAAATGTCATCATTACCCATATATATAACTCCACCATCAAGCTCTTTAAAATCAAAGAACTATTCCTTATATGGACACATATGATAAGTACAACCTGAATCCATAATCCACTCATCAAAACCAAAAGGGGATGGGTGACCAACTAGACATATATCTAAATCACTATCATCCTTACGTTCAATAACACGTGCATCAGAAACAATATTGTCCTTATCTTTCTTTTTCAACGTCAGACAATCTTTCATCCAATGTCTTTTCTCACAACAAAAGGCACACTCATCTTTTCCTAGTCTACCCCTCGTCAAGATTTTCCCTTTTTTTTCGATTTTCTACTTTGACTATGCCTTCTCACTATCAATGCATCTAATGATTCATCCCTATGTTTTCTTTGGTCTTTCTTATGAATTTCATAATTCAATAAAACAGAGCAAACTTCTTCAAAAGACAGTTTATCTTTTTAATGGATAAGAGTAATGCACAAATGATCTAATTCATCTGGAAGTGAGACAATCAATAGCATAGCCTACGTTCATCTTTGAAGGTTTCATCTAAGTTTAACAAATCAGTAATTAACTTATTAAACTCATCAATATGAGAACTGATGTTTGTACCTGGTTTCAACTGAAGACGAAACAATCTCTTCAACAAATACAGCTGATTCTCGTTGCTTTTCTTCATATATGTGTCTTTCAACACCTTCCACAGTTTGCTTGCAGAAGTCTCTTTTGTGAACGGATACTTCTGTTCTCTACACAGACAAGAACGAATTGACCCACAAGTTTTTATATTTAGCCTATCCTAGTCTCTTGCACTGATATGTTGTGGTTTTGTTTCTTCCAGAATAATATCTAAATCTTGTTGATACAACCCGTTTAACATCTCACTCTACCATAAGCTGAAATTATTTTGACCATCAAATTTTTCAACATTTATTTTTGCATTTGTCATAGTCATTGTATTCTCCGGTACAGATGACTTCTTTGGTATGGACGACGACAATGCCATTACTATCCCTCACAAATAAGCTTGATACACAAATCACCAATAACCAAGCTCCAAATAAATTATTATATTCAATAACTAGCAATCCAAAATTCAATAGCCTAGAATAGCGGTAAGTACTAGAATGAAATAGTCACTCACTACCCAAAATCTTAGGCTTCGATACCAATTGTTATGCATAGCACAGAAGTGATACCAATAGTTATGCATAGCACGGAAGCGATACCAAAAGCATACAAATGCACACAACCATAAACTATGCTAGACAATTAAATATAATAATAATTAAAGAGGCAACCAATCAACAATAATGCAGAATTAGAAAGAACACCAAGATTTAAAGAGATTCGGTATTAATACCTATGTCCTTATTTAAAGAGATTCGGTATTAATACCTATGTCCTCGAGCACCATTAGAAAAAATTTCACTATCTTCAAAGAGAATTACAAAATTCTTGGGTTACAATACAAATTCTCAAACTATTGGGTTAAACTGTAAATACCCGAATAGTTTGACTAATCATAATTACTCAAACAATTAGGCAATACTATAAATACCTAGAAAACAAAGGAGGAAAAAAGACAAAAACAAACTATAGGGTTCCTTTTGAAGAACCACACAAATTTGGGGGGGGGTGGGGGGTGAGACAAGATTTTCAATTGGACACTCAAACACAAACCCATGTGGCTTATTTTATAAGCCTATATAGGAGCCAAATTTTGCTACATAGCCGATATGGGATTTCTCCCACTTGCATATGAGCCAAAAGCTAAACAAAAGTTTGATTGATAATGTTGTTTGGCTTGGGCTGTCGAAGTTAAAGCGAGTCCTAAAAGGATGGACAATGCCCACCGATAAAAATTGGATGAGAATCGGAGTTCCAAATCAAAACTTTTTTGAGAGCTTTGTTTATAAGAAGGATGAGTATGGGGGGAGCATGACGGCACCTACAATAATCTAATTTTGAGAGTACGAGACAAGGTAAAGACTTATTATTTCAATTCTTGTTTAAAAAAGTTTTCTTATTAGTGGTCCAAGTGTACTGTATAGATCACAATATGGATTGGTAATGTGATTTTTGCATATATGGTTTTTCTTGATAAAATATCACAACTTTTGTTAGTGTGGAAAGCATGTATTTGGGATGTTGAATCAATCTACAAGAAAGCACCACCCAAGATTGGTTATAGAAAATATTTAGGTGTATAGGATAATTTTCTTGATAAAATATTGCAACTTTTGTTAGTGTGGAAAGCATGCATTTGGGATGTTGAATCAATCTACAAGAAAGCACCACCCAAGATTGGTTATAGAAAATATTTAAGGTGTATAGGATAAAGCCTCTATAAATTAGATCTTTTTGGGAGAGGGTTGATTTTCGATAAATGGTGATGGATATTTAATTCTCTTTATATAGAGAGTAAAGCAACTTTAATTTAATTATGATTTCTTATTTAGATATGAGAAAGGATTCATAAATCTTATACAATTGGCCTTACAAATAGCATGACAGTCCAAATTCCCGCTAAAAACACAACATCTAAATTAACTTACAAATTAGCATCTGTACATGTATTCTAATCCAATTTCCACTGCGAATGACATTTATCATATGGTTTGCTTTAGCAAAATATATAAGTTATGGTCCACATTTCTATGATTTGTTAGTTTATTTTTTAATTTGTATTTTCCTCCTTTCCTCAAGACTAAACACATGGGCTGAAAGATTTTATGGTGATTCTTCTAATATGTTGTATTTTTGGTCTCTGAAGTTAGTTAATCTCCATACTTGAAACTTCTCATAAATGATTTTTTGATATAATTTATTCCACCAGACCTTTTAACCTTTCACTAATTGTGCTTTAGAGGAACCCCTTAGAAAAGCAGTGAAATTTACCATATAAAACCAATTAAGATGATTTGCATAGGGTTTGATACCTTTTTCAATATCAACTCATTTCTAATAGAGATTTCTTGATTGTCTTATGTTCCAAATTGGATGGAAGACTTATGACACTGCGGTTGATGAATTGTTCATAGTGCACAACAGAACAAAATTTGTTGAATTCACTCAGCCATATTTGGAGTCAGGATTGTCGATGATAGTTCCAGTCAAGTTTGAAGATTTGACATGGATGTTTATGAAGCCTTTCACCTTTGAAATTTGGGTGGTTACTAGTGCCAACTTCATCTACAAGATGTTCATTATTTGGTTCATGGAGTGCAAATCAAATCTGGATTTTAGAGGCCCGTTGAAGGATCAAATTAGCAGTGCACTGTGGTTCACCCTGTCTACTATCTTCTATGCTCATAGTGAGTATCTCTCAAAAAATAAAATAAAATAAAACCTATATTATACCAATAGAAATTAACCTTAGAAAGTGGACCGAGCCACTTCACCAGTTAGCCATTTAGTGGTCCTATCCAAATTTTGTACCAGTCGTCTTCCAATAATAGGGAACCTAGGCCTATCCATTACGAATGTTGATATATGTGACTGGGTATATATAATATGTATCCAAATGATTTTATAGTTTAAGAATTAAGAGCTTTTACTCTCTTAAAAGGGTAATAGATTCCATGCAAGCAAATGCACATTCATACTTGCAAAGCACTGCTAGGTTATGGTTGACGTTAGTTTGCTAGTATTAATACTTTATGATTTATGAATTGTAAATTATAAGGTTTTAGCTTTTGTATATTCTAAATTTGGTTTGGTTACCATAACCAAAGTCATCATACTGCACACCAAAGTCAATTATGATTGCATTTTGATTAGGAGGTGAACTTGTGTTAAGCTCTATTGGCAACCTACTACAAGAAACTGGCATGACAACATGTAAACCAGTTGAAACACTAGTTGAAGAAGGCTTGAAATTATGTGTTGAGGTTGATCAAGTTCCGGCTAACAAAGGAAAATATCAGAGACTTGTTAGAAGACTGATGTACTTAGCACATACAAGACCAGATCTTGCCAATGCATTAAGTACGGTCAGTCAATTTATGTATAATCCTGGTGAGCAACATATAAATGCAGTAATGCACATTTTGAGGTATTTGAAATCAACTCCTGGAAAGGCAATTTTATTTTCTAAAAGCACAGAAAAAGGAAATATAGATGTATATATAGATACAAACCGGGCTAGAGTGGTTGATGACAGGCAATCTACCTCAGGATACTTTACCTTTGTAGGTAGAAATCTTGTCACATGGAGGAGCAAGAAGTAGAATGTTGTTGCACGGTCAAGTGCAGAAGCTGAATATAGATCAGGAATGACATTTGAAATTTGTGAAGCATTGTGGTTAAGATTCCTCTTACAGGATTTGTGATATTTATCAAATAAACCGGTTAAATTATATTGTGATAATAAATTAGCATGTGACATAGCTCATAATCCAGTTTAGCATAATCAAACAAAGCATATAGAGGTTGACAGATTCTTCATTAAGTAGAAATTGGAGGAAAAAATTGTGAATTTGTCGAAGATTTGATCAAAACATCAAACAGCTGATATTCTCACCAAAGCGATCTCAACTCAAGCATTCACAAACTGTATGCAAAAGTTAGGCATGTGCAACATCTATACACTAACTTCAAGAAGGGGGGGGGGGGGGGGGTTGCGAGGGCGGCGGGCGGGGAGGGGTGTGGTGTTGAGATTGCAAATCATCCTTGTAATTAATATGATTGATTTCCTTACCATTTGTTAGAAGATTATTTAGCTATGATCAAATCAATAGGATTTGATGATAAATTATATTAGGTTGATTAGCTTGATTTAATGCTTTAATTCAGACCTCTTGATTGGGGAATTCACCCCTATATAAACTTATGTATAATTGTCATACAATTATGAATAAGAAAGATATTCATCCCTATTATTTCAAGACGGTATTAGAGCCATAATAACTCAACAGTCATAGGTTCAAATTCTCTCCTTGTTATTTAAAAATAAATAAAAAAGTGTTGTCATTTGATCCACTTGTAAGACCCATTGAGGCATGTGAGGCTCGATCTGGTCCACGTTGCAAGTGTACGAGACCCTTGCATGCGAGGGGGCGTTTTAAGGACTCAAAGTATTAATATTAAGTTCACATCTATCAACTTAAGTTTTGTAGAAAAGTGGCAAACTTAACGGTTGGTACTTCTATACTAACCTTGGTTCATTTTTTGAATGAGACAAGATTAATAGCAATTTTAATCAAGTAATGGTCATAATGTGGCTATTTGTGGTGTTTGTCTTGACCTCAAACTATATAGTGAGTCCCTCTTCACTGCTAATTGTCGAATATGACTGCATTCAAATGTCACAGATATCGAGTCAATAAAGAATAACAACTTAAATGTCGGTTGTATGTACGATACTTTCGTGCAGAGTTACCTGGAGAATGTGCTTCACATCAACCGAGACAAAACTATAATGGTTTTTGGCAACCAGGAATCTGATTACGTAAAAGAATTTGAAAGCAAAAATATTTCTGCCTTGTTTCTTGAACGTCCGTACGAGAAACTTTTCCTCGACAAGTACTGCAAGAGTTACACAACTACCACCTCTAGTAGTGCTTACAGATTTGGAGGCTTTGCCTTTGTAAGTAATAATGTTGCAGCTTAGATACAATTATTACATATTTTAGGTAGTCTCTATATATTTATGTCCCTTATAGGTCTTCTTCATTGATCTTGGATCTTCTACAAAAATTTGAAATTTTGAATATCGATTCATGCTGCATATTTAAGGTAGTCTTTATATCATAACTAAAATCATCATACCACACACTCACTAAATTGTTGAGATCTTGTGGTTCTTCACCTAATTCAATTTGACTTCCTTTATAAGGTAGAAAAAGATAAAAATGAATTAATATTGTTTAAAAAAAAAGAGTTGTACGAGCAGAGAGGATTGAGAATCAAATTTAGTTTATGGCAGCGGATTAGATGCAAGAGATATGAGAACAAAGTTGTGAAAGATTTATTTAAACATTATTTTTGTGGACTTACATACAGTCAAGGTTTGGCGTTTTGGAAAGATAAGTAGTCTAGTTTCTGGAGAATTTTTAGGGAGGTGATGCAAGATCATGTTAAACTTGATCTTTATATGTTACTAATCTTGATGATTAATAAGCTTATGCACAATTTCCTAATATAAACTTCACATTTCCTCATATTACCCACTACAACAAAGAGGACTATTTACGACGGGCCAAAACCGCCGTAAATAGTCATTTACGGTGGTTATACGGCAGTTCTCAACCGCCGCAAAAACAACCGCAGTAAAAGCTTTTACGGCGGTCCTGGCCCGCCGTAAATATAGTTTTACGACGGTTCGTTGTTCGACGTAAAAACAAGCGACGAAACACTACACCTTTTTACGGCGGTTTTGTGTCCGCCGTAAAAAGTGTGTATTTACGACGAACAAAAAACCGCCGTTAAAAGTCGTATTTACGACGAACAAAAAAACGCCGTAAAAAGCCAAAAAACCGCCGTAAAAAGGTTTTATACAATTTTTGTACAGCTGTCGTGGGATGATGGGAAACCGTCGTAAATAATTAAGAAAAAGTTATTGAAATGTGAAAGCTCATTTTATAGCATAAAGCATCAATCAAAATGGGCTGGAGCAGAATTTGCAGGCTTGTATAACTTTCTTCACATTCAGCAAATGCCAGGATAAGAAGAAAAATTATATATATACACGGTAACATTTACAACAGTGAAAACACTAAAAATAACATCTATAGTCAATGGTTGCTGTATTTTTATCAAAACTAAACAATATGCAGGAGACTTTAGATCCTTAGATAAATAGGCTTGCAGTACAAAAGTTGATTGCAGTTTCCATTGTCAGGTCTTCTCAAAGTCTTTCTACAATCTCAGTAACAATATCTCCAACATCAGTTCGGATATCCATCTATGTTATGGATTTTGCCAAGTCCTTATGAAGAAGTTGCTCCAGTGTTAGAGACTGCTGTGACAGGAGGTGCCAGTCAACATTATTGCATTGACAAACGAAGCAAGACTATTAACATTATTGCAATTGCATACACTTGAGGTGCCAGTCAACATTATTGCATTGACAAATGAAGTAAGTCTATTAACATTATTGCAATTGCATACACTTGCTAACTAAGTTAACCAAACGTTAAAAATAAAAAAATAACATACAAAACAATGACACTATCATGGTCAAAAAATGATGAAACCAAGTGGGGATCAATTACTTTCACAGGCTGATGCAAATGACAATATGTCAGTGAACAAAATCAAATATAGTTAAATAATTCTAGATTTAATCTTATTCAAGTAATGGAAGCACTGTCAGCAATTTAAAACTCAAGTTCTAAAGAATCATATAACAAAAAGTGTAAATTGCATGGAATTACGTTGAGCTATCCAGATTAAAAATAATAATAATAATTTTATGGAAATAATTATAACAGGAAGCAAGATATTATGTAATAAATTAAACTCACCCTGGTGACAGAAATTGACACTTCATCCTATTTGCCAGTGTTCCTATCCCTGCAATGTTAAAG